>OY755038.1:96819544-97419544 GCA_963576565.1 Aspidapion aeneum
CATAAGTACCTGTAATTAATATAAATTTATGTTATACAGGGTACCCTATTACCACGGTGGATAGAATAGGCCGGTGTTCGGATCTTATAAATATATGTCGAATTTTCACGTCACTTGTGGTCCAGCTGATTTATGCAAACAAAAGTTAGATATGATATGAACAACTAATATTTTATGCAGTGGCGCACCCAGGAATGTGTCTTGGGGGGGCGAGGCCTCTTGGGGGGGAGGGGGGCCCGAAGCCTCATGATGTCAAATTTTAAGCTATTTTTTGTGTTTTATCATGAAATATGTAGAAAATATGTAAAAAAATCTAAAGCTCCGGGCCCCACCCCTGGGTGCGCCCATGTTTTATGAATTTTTTGAAAACTAAGGCAATTTTCCTACTATTTTTTAGTATATTCTTATAAAATAATTTTTTTTAGACATACCAGTCGTTATTTTTTTTAGCCCGCTTCATTTCTCTTTACACAAAAATTAGAATTCGAAGAAAATAATGTGTTCGTTTCAGCATCTAAAATAATCCGCTGACCTACTTTGTTTACTTCTCAAGTCCTCGGTTCACCTTTGATAATAAACGATTACATTCAGTTTGACTTGTAATTAAAGTTTTGTGTAATAAAAAATAAAGCGTGCTAAAAAAAAATAACGACAATACGTCTAGAAAATTATATTTTATAAGAATGTACTAGAAAACAGTAGGAAAATTGCCCTATTAGTACCGCGACCGACCGTCGCCGTCGATCTAGCGTCTCGTCGGTCGGGCGGATCGTCCGTCGAGTGCAGTGGCGTATATAGAAAAAAGTTTCGGGGTGGGCCCGAGACAGTTTTGGGGGGGGCCGAGACCTCATGAGGCTGTATTTTATGCTATTTTATGTTTGTATTCATGAAATATGTGGAAAATATCCAAACAAATCTTAGCTTCGGGGGGGGCCCGGGCCCCCCAGGCCCCCCCATATATACGCCACTTTCAAACATAGTGCAGGCGCTGTAGGTAGTTGAGTATGCAAAATATGAGGACCGCACTTTGTCAGTGGATTCTAGCTGAGAATAGATCACAGATTAACGATCTGGATGTTGCCAAGCCAGATTTTGGTCCAATTTTTTTCCCCTCTTCTCTTATAGTCGTGTTTGAATTTCTGAAAATTTAACTATGTTGATGCCCTAAAGCCACAATGATAGAGAAATGAATCAAAAATGTGTAAGACCTAACCTAAAAATAAAATTATATTAGTTTTTTAAATTTTAGCTGCAAAAACTCCCCAAAACCTAAAATTTTTAGGTTTTCTTCAAATTTTGTCAAAAACTAAGGTTATTAGAGAAAAATATGTAATTACCTTTATTGTAGACAATAAAATTTCCTTTTCAACAGTATAAAAGTTAGTGGGGTACGACCAAAGACAAACTCTCCAGCGGCGTCCGTTTATTGAGGTAATGCAAAAAAATTAAAAAAAGAAACATGCATATTACCTGTTTTCCTCGATTTTCTTGAAAACCAAGTTCTCTATCAAAAATTGTGTCCTATAGTCGGTTGTAACCAATAAAATTTCCTTTTAAACGGTGTATTATAAGGCAGGACTAGTTTTATTTATAACAATTTAGGGGCCTCCGTAAATTACATCAATTTTGAAAGATCACTAAACTAAACTAAACCAATTTTTTTACAAGTTTTATCCAATTTTCTCAAAAACTAAGCTTTTTAGGAAAAAAATTCCCTTTTTAACAGTGTATAAGTTAGTGCAATCAGACTAACAACAAACTCTCCAGCGACGTCCGTTTTTTGAGAAAAGGTAAGAAAATTTAAAAAACCACATGTTTGTCGTCACATGTTCGGCCCGTTTATCTTAAAAACCAAGCCCTCTATCAAAAATTGTGCTTTACAGTCGATTATAGATAATAAAAATTCCTTTTAAACGCTGTACCACAAGGTAACATTTATCGTCAGAATAAAACTTCACAGGCGTCCGTAAATAAAATCAATTTTTACAAATCACCAAACAAATTAATTTTGTTACAGGTTTTATCCAATTTTCTTAGAAACTAAGGTCAATCGAAAAAAGTGTTCTTAACTTTATTGCGAAAGATATTTCTAACGATGTATAAGTTCGTAAGGTTTGATTAATGGCAAACTGTCCAGCGACGTCCGTAAATGAGGGTCATTTAAAAATAAATAAATAAAAACATTTTTGTCACATGTTTCACCCGATTTTCCAAAAACCAAGCTTTTTATAAAAAAATGTCTCTTACACTTCATTGTAGAAAATAAAATTTTCTTTTAAACGATGTATAACAAGGTAAAACAAGTTTAATTTTTAAAACTTTGGGGACGTCCGTAAATTAAATCAATGTTTAAAAATCACCAAACAAATTAATTTTGGTTCGATTTTTTTTAAGATCCATAAAATTTGAATCAGTGGGGGTAGCAGGCCATCCCCCCCTCACCCATCTAACAGTAACTACAAAATTATGGCGCAGGAGGTGGAGAAAAGGTGAGTAGGAGGGATCACCTTTGCTGCTAGAGCATCTTTTTTCGGGGGGAGTTTCATCTTTTTTTGTGGAGGGGGGATGGGAGCGAGGGTGGGGAGGTACGAGGGGTGCAAAGACTATCAATGCAGATGGCGGCTATAGTGTTCATTTGGTAATTTTTAAAAATTTATTTTATATACGGACGCCCCTGAAGTTTTAAAACTGAAATTAATCTTTCCAAGTTTATATGTTTTCTACAAATCAGCTGTGAGGCATATTTCTCATAAAAAGCTTAGTTTCTTTGGAAGATCGGGGAAAACATGTGGCAAAAATGTTTTTATTTTTATTTGTTTTATATATCACGCCTGTGAAGTTTTAATTTAAAGCTAAATCTTACTTTGTGACATAGCGTTTAAAAGAAAATTTCATTGTCTACAGTCGACTATTGAACATGATTTTTGATAGAAGGCTTAAGATAATCGGGTAAAACATGTGACCAACATGTGGTTTTTCATTTTCTCAATAAACGGACGCCGCTGGAAAGTTTGGTATTATTCTGACCGCACTAAGTTATACATTATTAAAAAGATAATTTAATTTTCTACAATAAAGTGTAAAATAATTTTTTTCCCAAAAAGCTTAGTTTTTAAGAAAATTGGACAAAACTTGTAAAAAAATTGGTAAGTGTAGTGATTTTTCAAAATTGATGTAAAATAATCGTTTTTAAGAAAAACGGGTAAATTATGTAATAAACATGTTTCTTTTTTTCATTTTTCACGCCGCTGAAGAGTTTGTCATTGGTCGTACCCAGAGCTACATCTACAATCCGGTAATTGTACTTGGTACTTGAAGTACTTTTAACAATGTACTTGGAAATGTACTTGATTTTGTCAAGTAAAGTACTTCAAGTACATTATAAGTACTTGAAGTACATTCACAGTACTTCAAGTACATTCAAAGTCCTTCAAGTACATTCGAAGTACTTCAAGTACATTAAAATTGCTTCAAGTACAATAAAAATATTCTTGAAGTACAATGTAGATATCGGTAAGATATAACTTTAATGCGCCGAAGACAAGTGGTTGCTCAGGGTTGCCACCTGTCCGGTTTTTTTATCAACTTGGCAGGAAAGTCCGGTATTTTAGCAACCTTGATAGGAACGTCTTAATTAATCGCCCAAAAAATCGTAAAGAATAATGCCTATCGGTTTAATAATTTATAAATAATAAATAAATAAATAAAAAAATTCAAATTCAGTGTGAGAAACTATCCACCTACTCGCCTTGCAGCAGACGTAATTTCTATGTTTGATGGAGGTTCGCTTAAAGAACTCGAAAATTTATTTAGTCTGACTAGATACACTGTAAGGATCAGGTATTAAATTAAAATATTTTATTTCGATTTACTAAAATTTTTGGAAAAACACAATTAAGAATTTAACTTTGCACAGCTTGAAAATTTAAAACAAAACTTCACATACCCCATAGTATAATAAACCACTATGTATTCACGAAACTGTAATTTCACTATACACAACGAAAACTGAACAGAGGCATGGACTGAACGATGTGTTTCTGTCCGTTGCAAAATTAAGAATAACTAAAAAGATTTGAATTCATTTTGGGGATAAACTCTTTGAGATGAAAAACAGGCAATCAATTAGCATAAATCTATCAAAAGTGACATGATTATGATGCCTTTTCCAGGTAAAATGAATTAACTAGAAGCCCAAATTTGGTCATGTTATCGTAAAATAGGAAGTGAATTAGCATAAGTCTATCAAATGTGACATAATTGATGTCTTCCTCCCGGTAAATTTAATTAAAACAAACAGCGCGAAAAAAGTCAATACATATAAATCAATCAAAACACACATAATTAATGAGTTTTTACAGGAAATTGAATTAGTTAAAAATCTAAGAAATAAATATAAATAATAAGTATCCCTCCTACACCGGGATTAATACGCTATAAAAGGGTTTTTTTAGAAAACAAAACAGTTCAGTTTTAGATAGTTTTTAGTTGGAGTTGGACATAGATAGTCGTCAGTGACTTAACAAGTTTATAGTAAATTAAAAACAGTAAAGGTGTGAAATAACCGTATGGTCTATAAAACTTAAGTAAAAGTGCTAGACCCAGTGAAATTTAAATGAAAAAGTGCTAAAGGGTAGAATAATAGTGTCTAAATTAGTTAAAAGAGTTTTACAGGTGGCTCTTGGCTCTAAGGGTGAGAATTTTAATATGTATAACTGTACCTACCTAGACTCTAAAAAGACGAAAAGTCGAGCCTAATTTATAAACAATGTGGAGGCTGAATTTTTATAGGCCGTTCATAAGAACGGTTTGATAGACTCTATGTTGTTTGTTTACCGTATATTTAATGGATGTGAATTTAGGGACAATTTTGCATACATTTGGACTATTGACTATGTAACAATGAGACGGTATTTGTTAGAATATAAAGTTTTAATTTGGAGAAAAGGTGTTTAATTTGATGATTGATCCTATCCAATGAAGATAGTTATAGCTCTGCACACAATTTTATGTAGCTGTAACAAGGAACGACTCTTTTATTATTTTACGCTCGACTCAAGCTTAACAGCTAGTCCTTGATACAGGGCACTACATTTGGCGCAGTCGGTAGGATATGAATTTTCTGCATGGAAGTAAAGACGGTGATGATATTTAGTTAAATTTGAATTGTGAGAAAAACAGAGAAAAACCCTCCCATTTGAAGCGTTTATTTAATAGAAAATGTTCTAGGTCTCCTTAGACAAGTGTATAGCCATAAAAACGAGACGTAAAGATGGCACTAAACGGAAATCAAGAAGCAGCAGCGGCGGTGGCTCCTATTAACATACAGGTCCCACAGCAGGTTCAAGTAGGCATCGAGTCTATCCCAACCTACGACGACCAGTCAAGCATTGATGAATTTTTGGCGCTCATCGAAGAGACAGCCACGCTAGGAAATAGGGTATTTGACAAATTTTAGAAAAGTGTTTAGAATGATACATAGGTCCCTAATTTGCTACGCAAAATTATTAAAATAGTGTATTTTATCATGACTACATTTAAAATCAAGTTTTCTAATTTCCGATTTGAATTTGCCGCTAAAACTCGCGGACAGATACACGGCATTCAAGTGGTGAACAACTATTATAGGCAGAAAGGTGTACAAATTTTTAGGCGGTGCTAGGCAGTTATTAGGTAGGACTAGGGAGTACCTCTAAATGCAGGATTAGGCAGTGCAAATGCAGGCTAAATGTAGGACTGAGCAGTGCCTATGCAAGACTAGGCAGAAAAATAGGCAGAACTAGTCAGTACCTACGCAGGACTATGCAGTGTAACCTATGCAGTACTTCAAGTATTGCTGGTCGTTGTATACTTTTTGCCTCCCTGTCCTGCAATTTTTGATTGTTTCCTAATGCTTAAAATATTAATGATTGGGTACTTAATTGAATCTATTGTAAGTGGCATATTAAACAAAAAAGCAAAACATATAACCTAATCTCAAAATCTAAATGAGTAAAAGCAGGCGAAGAATATCATAATGAACTTTCAGTTATATACAAAACAACTCATCGAATACTTACATCAACATTTTAACGGTTCTAAATTCCGCAGAACAAAAATCACTGTTGTTGGCAAAGAAGCCTGCCACCATAAAGGAATGCAGCATTGGCAAGTTGGAGCTATCGGCTTTGGAGAATCCGTTTTCCATTGAAAATATTTTTTATAGGCAAAACACAAAATAAAATCTAATTTAGGACGATAATTCGCACTTTAAACCAAACCAAACATTACCATCCATAAGAAAATAACACAGAAAATAGGTTCGTTCGAGGCGTTTACTGTTTTCTAACGTCACTCACAGCTGATTGGTAGACCGCCTGTTTTGAATCACGTGGCTAATTGTTTTAATTGAATGAATTTATTTAATTAAAAGAACTATGAATTTGAGAAAAAATTAAACAAAAAAGTTTTTAGCATTACCAAGACCTAAAGAGATAACTAAAAATATATTTTATTTAGTCGGTTTAGAACGTTTTTCTACGTTGTCCGACGCCTATTCTCCACCTCCTTCGATCCTGACAATCATCTTCTGTCAGATTTTTTTGACTCATTGATCTTTGGATTGACTGTTGCCATTCTAGTTTAGGACGCCCTCTTTTTCTGCGCCCTATTGGTTGCCATTCTAGGACCTGCTTTGGTAATCTTTCGTCGTTCATCCGTTGTACATGGCCGTATCATATCAGTTGTATTTTAGTGATGTCATCCGTTATGCTCCCTTCGATTCCCATTCTTTCTTTTATGATCTCATTTCTTATGTGATCTGTTCTAGATATTCTCATTGATCTTCTTATTGCATCCATTTCGACACTTTCCATTTTTATTTTGGGTTTTTCTGTTACGCGACAAGTCTCTATTCCATACAACAGCGTGCTTTTCACCATTGTTTCATATATGTTAAATTTTACATTCTTTTTTATCTCTCTGCTCCATAAAATACTGTTAAGACATCCAATAACCTTTTTTACTTTTACTATTCTTTTTTCCAGTTCTTTACAGTCTGTTCCTGTCTTATCAAATGTGACACCCAAGTATACATACTCATTGCATGGAGATATTACTTGTCCATTGTCTAGTTCTAACTCACTGGATTCGTTTCCAATACATAAGTACTGTGTCTTGTCCACGTTCACTGTTAATCCCCACTTTTGGTATTCTTCCATTAACTTTCTCATCATATACTCTATGTCCTCTTTATCATTAGCTACAATTACTTGGTCGTCAGCAAACTGTAGTGTGTATATGGTAAATCGGTCGTTAAGTTGTATTCCCATGCCGTGCACTTTCCGTTTCCAGTTTTTTAGAGCTACTACGATATATATTTTAAAAAGAGTTGGAGAAATACAACATCCCTGTCTTAAGCCTTTTGTTACCAGGAATTCTTTTGAAAGTCGATTTCCAATTTTAATTTTAGATTTTGACCCTTTGTATAGTTCTTTTATCGCTTTTATGAATGTATGATTGATATTAGTCTGCTCTAGCACTGTCCATAGTTTTTCTACTGCAACGGTATCATATGCTTTTTGTAGGTCCACAAAGGTAACATGAGTCTCTATATTTCTGTCGCTCCTTTTCTCAATTACTTGTTTAAGACAAAAAACATTATCACTACAAGATCTGCCTGCCTAACTAAAAATAAATATATATTTATTTTTTACTACTGTCAAACCCTATTGGACCGAACAGCAACGAGTAAGCGTGACGCGTTTAAAGTTACGCTTTAAAGCCAAACAGTTTCTTGATAGCGAACCGACATTGAGGGCATCGAGTATTGAATGGCCCCACCTAAAACAGGCACTACGCGAACAGTTTATTCGACAATATGTACGGGGGTCAGCGATGCAGAATTTTATTGAATGTCACCAACGATCAGGGGAAACTTGCAGGCAATTTCTTACCCGTTTAAAATTATTAGCAAACTTAACCAGTGCTCAAGCCACTGAACAGCATGTCAAAGAGAAGTTGAATGAAGACATTGCGACGCAATTTTCATTGGGATTGCTAATGCCAATAAAACAAAGGGTTTTGTCTAGTAACCCCACCACCCTTGAAAAGGCATTGGAAATAGCCGAAAGGGAAGAAAGCATCGAAAATTTACTACGTCCACAATCCAGAGCAAGGCGCATCGTAGCCAGACCGGGACAAAGGGCTAGAACATTTGAACCCTCCAGAAAATGGAAATGTACAGCGTGTTCTAAGGATGGGCATACAGCAAACTTTTGTAGACCTGTCAAAAAGAATGTCATTTGTTTTAAATGTCAAACGAAAGGGCATTTAATGAGGGATTGTAAGCAGTTTGCTTCCAATGTAATCAAAAAGGACATATTGCAAGATTTTGTAACGCACCGCCAGCCGAGAGTAGAAATGCACAGGCGGAAAACAGCAACACAGCGGGTCAGCCACCCCGGGACTCCGCTGTGGGAGAAGAGAGATGGGACTAAAAACAGAGAGGCTAGGAATATTTGCATGCACGACCAATGGAACCCCGTTTAATGTAGTTAGTGTAAAGATTAATGGACGTGTATGTACCGCTCTGTTTGACTCAGGTGCTGTAGTATCCCTAATGAAATCCCATTTAGCGCAGGGGTTCCCTATAAGTTTTAACGTCAAGCAAAGGTTGGTAGACGTGCAAGGTAACGCAATACCCACACAAAGACAAGTATTGTTTTCAGTTACTTTTGTTGAAGATTTAGAAGTACCACATCAGTTTTTCTTAATAGACGCAGATAGTTTTGAAGCTGATATACTGTTGGGGCTAGACTTTTTGCACAAGTATGGAGTGAAGATATACTGGGGAAGTAATCTCATGTACTCTTAGTCAATGATAAACGCAGTCCTGATAGTGTGTGTAATAGGATATGCAAGCAAACCTTCGTTCAAATTGATAATTTAACAAGAAAAATAGTTGAAGTTCAAAACGAGTTGACGAAACTTACTTTGTCCCAGGAAAGAAGAAATAATCAAAGTTCTCATGTAAATCCCGTTACTGAGAACTTGTACACTGAACCAGCGGGATCCGGTCTCAAGTGTCATAACCAATCAAGGATTGATTCTTCGACCCAAACGACAGAGGAAAGGAAGACTGCAGCCTCCGAGAGCGTCAACTGTTTAATGATGAAAAATGAAATGTTTAGAGATGAAGGAGAGGGTATTAGAGAAACCCCAAGAAAGTGGAGGCCCGGCAAGTAGGCTATCTCCAGAGCATATCGTATCACAGAGTACAAAGGATAGAGGACCGCTGTACTTGAAAGAAGACTTAATTATACCACCGCATAGCCATGCACTTTGTTCAGCCACCATTCGACAAATATCCAAAGTTTATACCCAGCAGATGGTTCTGGAACCAGTAGCGAATAATCCTACGGGATTGCTTGTGGCAAGAGTCTTGTGGAAAACGGATTAAACCAGAGGCTTTGAGGTAGAGCAAAGGGAAGAAAACCGCCAGAGAGGACAAGAAATTCGTAAAGTGTGTTCTGAAGAAATTCCTGAGATATTTAAATAGCTAAGCCTCAAATCGGTTTCGATGATATTTCCCTGTTAATAATATTTAGGCAGTAACGAATAAAATAAAAAGGGCATTTTAGATTGAGTTATGATATATTTTAAATTAAAAAAAAAGAGGGAAGCAAAGAAAGAAGCATACCAAGTATATACAAATGAGAAAAACTAGAAGAGACATAAGAAAGGAAGTTTATGCACATATAGAAGTTTGGATAATGACAAAGTTGAGTTAAAATAACTTTGATCAAAATAGAGGAATAATAGAGTTAGCTGGCCAATTATTTCATTAGCTACTCTGAAGATGTAGTACGAGAGGTGATGTGAGAAGTTGGTTGAGCTGATAATAAAGAAGTTGTTGCTAAAAGAGAGCAGTTTTAATGACCCGAGATTATCAGAGAGGGTCAGTTTTGGTGATGTGGTAGCTGAGAGATGGTCAGCTACTGTGACAGGCACGGAGAAGTTGTCGAAGCAGTAGAACTTAAGCAGTTTTGAAATGGAAAATGTGCAACGACACAACATTTTGATGTAAAAATCGAAATGCTGTTTTCAAAAGAGAGTTCCTTCTTGTCTGGTCCTATAGTGCTGTCACTTTTCTTTTACTAGAGCTTAGTAAAAAGGTAAAGCAAAACATCTGACTGGTCCCTAATACAATAGATGACAGACGACAGACGACTTGAAATTTGAATCAGGAAAATAAATTAATTAGGTCATAGCCTCTCGACGAAAAGAAGAGTCTTACGACATTAGTGATCGTGGTTAGATGCAGTGTAGGTGCCTAGACCAGGCAGAGCCAGTGTCTTGCTTGCGGTCTGATCTTCTTTATGTTATACTTTAATTTTGCATTGCGTCAACTGTATAGGTTGATATTATATAATTTTTATTTACAGTTAATACTCAAACAATTTAATAAGTTAGCTGTTATGTTATAAAAAATAAAAGTATTTTTTTTTTGATAAACTAATGTGGGTTATTAAGTAGTTGAATTATAAAACTAAGCCCTAGAGAAGCAAATGTTTTATAAAATATTTTATAGGGTTTTATTTGCTAAAATTTTAGGAGAAGTTGATTTGTGTTGATTTCCTGTAAAGTAATTTAGGCGGCTAAATATTTAAAATGTTCTCATTTAAATTTGGCATTAGTTTAGGAAATATTCTAGCAATATTATAGCAGTAAATGATTTTAGTTTTGTATGTGTTAAACTAACCTTTAGTTTTAAGTTTAAAATTACAAATTTTAAAGAGCGCGGATGCTAAGTTACTCAAGGTTAGATAAAGTGCAATAAAGAAAAAAAAATAATTCAAAAGTATAAGTGAAAAAAATATGAACACAAATAAAAAAGTTTTATCCAATTACAAACGTGTTGGAATACGGTTAGAACGGGACGTCATCAGATCTAGCCGCACTTGGATATCTACATGGAAGATATATAGCCAACCACCTTTTACGGAAAAACCACGAAAAAAAAATGAAAAGAGTAGGTAATATAAATGCAGATAACGGATGTAAGTAAAATTTAAATTTAGGGAATGAAGCTTTAGGTAAAATTAATGTGGTAAATAGTTAAGTTAAGATCATACTATACCCAATTACTGAATTTTGATTTTAGGGTCGCACGTACCTTACCTCTTACCTCTTAGCACAAAAGCACTAGACAAATATTATATTTTTGCAAATGGCAATAAATAAAATCATAACTGTTGCCATTTGAGTAATTCGCAAGCAAATAAGTTGATTGCCGAGATCTTTTTTGTTTTGTTCTTGCAGATTTAAGGCTCTTTATAAAATGCCTAGCTAAAAAAAATGAGATTTGACTAAATAATAAATAAAAGATTCCCATTATTATACTAAACATCCTTTATTAATCAAATATTATTCTAGTTAAACAAAAAGTAACTACATACTATAATACTAAGTTATCAAGAGAAATACTTAGTAACAATACTTTTCCCTAATCTGTTAAATTACGATATAAAAAAAAATTAAGTAAGAGACTCCTTAAAACATACAAGAAATTCTTAACTATTGCTAAAATTTTATAATACAAACTAATATCATATTAAACCAAATGAAAGCTCATTGAGACCTTTCATTTGAGTCGAAAGAAGGGAGGAATGTAAGGGTCAGGTATTACTACTACTATGTCGGTTTAGAACGTTTTTCTACGTTGTCCGACGCCTATTCTCCACCTCCTTCGATCCTGACAATCATCTTCTGTCAGATTTTTTTAAATCATTGATCTATGAATTGACTGTTGCCATTCTAGTTTAGGACGCCCTCTTTTTCTGCGCCCTATTGGTTGCCATTCTACGACCTGCTTTGGTAATCTTTCGTCGTTCATCCGTTGTACATGGCTGTACCATATCAGTTGCCTTCCCTCGATTCCCATTCTTTCTTCACGGATCTGCCTGCACAAAACCCACTTTGCTCTTCTTCTTCTTGTTCATGAAAATCATTCTCTATTAGATCTCTAAGAATCCTACCGTACTATCTACTTAGAGTACTGGTTACTGAAATTCCTTTGTAATTGTTGCAATCCAGCTTGTCTTTTATATATTGAGGATATGAATGCAATTTTCCAATCATTAGGTTCTGGATGTCCATTTATGCATTGATTGATAATATATGTGAGATTTTCGAGTAGTTTCTCTGATCCAAAGGTCCCAAAGGTCCGCTGGTTTTTCCGGATTTAACCTTTTTAATATTATTCTTTATAATTTCTTTTTCGATGATTACTTCCTCTCCATGTATTTCTATGTCTCTCTTCGGAGAGGCTGCCAGATATTCGGGTCCTGCATCAGTCCCTTGTAGTGTTCTGTCCATTGTTCTGGTTTGATTATCTGGATGTTAACTTTCTCTTTTGTTGGGTTTTTTACTGTACAAATGAATTTCCATATTTCAGAACTCTGCCTACCTCCTACGTGTGTATTTATGTCGTGGCACTTGCGCTCAAACATTTTATTTTTTTCTGTGCGTATCAAATTTCTTAGCTGTCTTCTAGTTTTCCTGTAGATTTCTAGGTCTCTTTGCTCTTTAGTACTGAGCCATTTCAAGTATATGCGTTTTTTCTCTTTGGCCATTTCCTGTATTTTGTCCGTCCACCACATCTTCCTGTTATTTCTATTATCTTGGTATCCAACAGCTTCGTTGCTTGCTTCCTTCAAGCTTTTTATTATGTTTGTATATACCTCTTCAAATCAGTGATTTGTGTTTATTAATTTTTCATCTAATCGGTTCTGGTTCGGTTCGGTTTAAGCCAAATAATACTAACAAACGTGAAATTTCAAGCAACCCACGGAAAAATATAAGGGAAACAAAAAACTCCTTTTTGCCCGACTAGCCATGAAACTTGTTTGATTTTTAAATTCACGGGTATGAAATTTCACGTTTGTTAGTAATATTTGCCTTAAAAAATTCCGTTGATTGACGCTCACTGTCTTGATGACGGGTAAAAATGCAAAATGCGTTGATCCGGCCTGAAAAGACAAAGAGCTGTCGTAGGTCACGGACTATAGTTGTTTTCTTTTATTTGCATTCGATCTTTTCATTGATCGATATTGTATAGCAGTGTTTTTCCCTGCTTTTGGTTTTATTTTTTTTTTTTTACGGGTATGCGCACTCGCAAGGAGATCCCTACCACGCTCGAGAAGCGGCAAGTGCGCGGAAATGTTGGTGTGTGTTGGTTTTGAAACGGTTCAGGTTGTAACCTGCAGGGAAAACTGTCGCAGGGAGTTTATTCCACAGCGATGCTGTTCTCCAGAGATATGAATTCTGATATAATGAGCTTCTTGGTGCCTCTATTTTGACAATAAATTGATGGTTACCGTCTGTTTGACGTGTTCGCCTAGTAGGTGCTACTCCCGGGGGGATCATACGTGCCAACTCTTCAGAGCATTTTCCGTGATAATACCTGTAGAAGAGAGATAGATCGCCCACAGTTCTTCGATGTTCGAGACTATCCAAGCTACGGGTAAGTGCGGGGTCATTGATCAGCTTGATAGCTCGTTTTTGCACGGTGTTCAAAAGCATTAAGGTATGTTTGGGTGCCGCACTCCATATATGTGAGCAGTACTCCATAGTTGGTCGAATCTGGGCTTTGTAGAGTGTCAGCAGTTGGCTTGGTGTATACAGATGTCTTGTACGAAATAGCACCCCAAGCTTTTGGGACGCCCTTTTAGCTATATCTGCCACGTGACTGTGCCAAGACATGTTGGTCTCTGCAGTGACTCCTAAGATGTTCAACTGGCTCTGCAATGCGACAGCACTTCCAGATAGCATGATGTTTGGCTCACCGGTGCTGGTCTTTTTTGAAAACAGGGCTGCTTGGGTTTTCTGCGCGTTGAACTGTACAAGGTTTTTGTTGCCCCAGTCCTCTATTATCTCCAAGTCGTTATTTATCTGTGATATTTGAGTTAGTCTAAGGTAATGGAATTCATGTGCGGAGAGACATGTGGGTGGTATGACTGAGGAGACTACATTGCCATCATCTGCAAAGCAATAAAGTGGATTTACTGTTTTATCTATGAGGTCATTTATGTAAATCAGAAAAAGTGTTGGCGAAAGGATTGCTCCCTGTGGCACACCAGCATTTATTTGGTAAGAGTTGGAGTTCCGGCCATCCAGTGCAACATAAATGGATCTATCCTTAAGGTAACTTTCAAACCAAGTGCAAAGTCTCGGCGACAATCCCGTTGCTTTGAGCTTGTTGAGCAGATTTTCATGCCAGACTTTATCGAATGCTTTAGATATATCTAAGGCAATTGTTCTTGTCTCACCTCGCAACTCAATCGCTTTTTGCCATAAGTGAGTGACGTATGTAAGTAAATCGCCAGTTGACCTATATTTTCGAAATCCGTATTGCTTGTCGTTGATAATTTTGTACTTTTCCAAGTACTTGGTTAGGTGATTGTTCACAACTCTTTCCATTACTTTTGATATCACCGAAAGTAGAGCAATTGGTCTATAGTTTAACGGATCTGTCTTTTTTCCTATCTTTGGAATGGGTTGTACTGCGGCAGACTTCCATGATGATGGATATACTCCTTGCCTATAAGATAAATTGAATAATTTTGCGAAAGTTGGGGTGAGTTCGCTAGCACAATTTTTGAGTACTATCGCGGGAATGCCATCTGGGCCCATTGCTTTGTTTGTATCCAACTTTTTAAGGGATTTTCGTATTTCTCTGTGACAAAAGGGTACCTCTGGCATACTGTGGGAAACCCTTTCAATGAACGGTGGAGTTTTTCCATTTGGCACTGTTAGGTTTGAGTTGGAGGAAAAGATTTTGGCCAGCATATTGGCTTTTTCCTCTGATGTTGTGGCTAAGTGAGTATTTTTATCTGTAAGTGGTGGTATGGATGACTTGGTGAAGTTTGATCCAACGGCTTTTGCAAGAGACCAAAAGGACCTAGAACTACTTGGACAATTCAGCAACCTGTTTTTTATTCTTTGATTGTATGTTTCTTTGGCGACGTCAATAGTAATTTTACAACTATTTCTGGCTTCTATAAATTCTGTGTGGTTTTGGGCGGTTTGTTGTCGTTTCCAAAGGTTATATGCTCTGTGTTTTTTCTGTACAGCCGTTTGACACTGGCTGTTGAACCAAGGTTTTGCATTAGCTCTGCGTTTTATTGTATGTGGGATATATGCATCCATTCCAGATAAGATTACTTTTGTTATTTCATTACAGCAAATAGTGGGATCAGCTGTTTTAAAGCAAACCTCTTGCCATGGAAAATCCAGGTAAAACTGTTTAAGGTCATTCCATTTTGCCGATTTATAGTGCCACATTTTACGAGGAAGTGATTGTTGGCTTGGCGGTATGAACATTTCGCATTTTGTTCTTATAAGTTTATGATCGGATGAACCAAGTGGGGGATCTACTTGAATTGTGTACAAGTCAGGATTTGTAGTTAGGAACAAGTCTAAAAGCGCTGCAAATTCACCCCTTTCTGAGATACGGGTAGGTTCATCGACAAGCTGCGTTAGACCACAACTTATGGCAAAAGCTTCTGCTTCCCTGCCTTCATTATCTGTTTTGTTGTGGTGTTTTAGCCAGGGTATATTGTGGACGTTGAAATCGCCTAAAAAAACAATTTCCGCATGTGGATAGCTAGACTGTATACTATCACAGTTTTCGGATAATGTCGCAAAAAAGTTTTGATACTCGGTGTTACTTGGCGGTCGGTAGAGGCAGCAAATGAACTTGGTCGATGACTTTGAGGTGAATTTCAGCCATATGATATCAAGGTTCGCTGGTTCTAGCTTCTCCTCTCGATGACATGAAAGGTCATTTTTAATGTACACACAGATCCCAAAATTATGTCGAAATCGGTGGTGTAGGTCATAGCCGGGATAAAGATAGTTCACAATAGGTGTTGCAGAACTGATTTTAGTTTCAGTGAGAACAAGGATGTCAGGTCTTTGTTCTTCAAGATGTTGGTGAACTGAATTTATGTTGGTACTTAATCCTCTTATATTGCTAAAATCAATTCGGAGTTGAGTTTTTGGTCTTCTTTTAATATCTTTGCATGAATGACCCCCAGGATCACCCGACGCCCGGAGATCCGAGTGGTCGGATATTTTACCTCCGGAATATTTTGATCCTGGAGGCGCCATCATGCTATCTGTTACTCATTGTTGGAACCGGACTGCCAGCGCAGTAGCGGAACGTGGTGATACCACTTAGCGCTACCCAGTTCTGGCATGGTGGTATCTCACCGGTCGACGCCCAATGAGTAAAAAGCGTCTACCACCTACCAATGTTTCTCTTGTATCTCGGTAGATGGCGCCTCTTGCTATAGTTCGCTCACTAATTACATTTAATTAGAGACAAAACCGTCTGATTAACTTCGCAAGATTTATCACTTGACCAGCAGTGTTCTGAGGAGTCCCATAAGGACGAAACGGTTAACTGTCAACACTTATTAGGTGTCCATTAGATCTTGGACCCCCGTGAGGTTAAGCTTTCAAGCTACCCACGGAAAAATATAAGGGAAACAAAAAACTCCTTTTTGCCCGATTAGCCATGAAACTTGTTTAATTTGAATTAATTTTAGGGATAAACTCTTTGAGATAAAAAATAGGAAATCAATTAGCATAAATCTATCAAAAATGAGTTTTTACAGGAAATTGAATTAGTTAAAAATCTAAGAAATAGTAATAAATATGTCACAAGAGACATAAGTATTTATGATGATCAGTATCCCTACTACACCGGGATTAATACGCTGTAAAAGGTTTTTTTGGAAAACAAAACAGTTCAGTTTTAGATAGTTTTTAGTTGGAATTGAACATAGATAGTCGTCAGTGACTGACTGAACAAGTTTATAGTAAATTAAAAATAGTAAAAGTGTGAAATAAAAAAAAAGTGCTAGACCCAGTGAAATTTAAATGAAAAAGTGCTAAAGGGTAAAATAGTGCATTAATTAGTTAAAAGAGTTTTACAGGTGGCTCCTGGCTTTAAGAGTGAGAATTTTAATATGTAGAACTGTACCTACCTAGACTCTTTTGAAAAGCTGAGCCTAATTTATAAACTATGTGGAGGCTAAATTTTTATAGGCCGTTCGTAAGCTCAGTTTGATAGACTATGGTGTTTGTTTACGGTATATTTAATGGATGTGAATTTAGATACAATTTTGCTTACATTTGGACTATTGACTATGTAACAATGAGACGATATTTGTTATAATATAAAGTTTTAATTTGGATAAAAGGTGTTTTATTTGATGATTGATCCTATACAATGAAAATAGTTATAGCTCTGCACGCTAAAACGCCTAGCTCCTACCATCAAATAAATTTTATGTAGCTGTAACAAGGAACGACTCTTTCATTATTTTACGCTCGACTAGAAGCTTAACAGCTAGTCCTTGATACAGGACACTACAACACCTCAAAAAATTCCTTGGATATTTACGTTTGTTATGCTTAATGGAACTTAAAGAACTTTACAGAACCGACATCAAATTTTGCACACTTTCCTTCTATACTTGAAATTATATTAAAGTGGCACCGCGCAGGGAGTAGCGGGGTACATACAGTGGCACGGACTTCCTTTAATTTTTTTATTGATATTGATTCCCAACAGGAGGCCCTGCGCTGATTAGTCATTAGCTAACTAATTTACTTGCTTTTTATTTATGTCTTCTTCTAAACGATTTCATTAGAAAGGAATATATATACTCTTATCTGGTTGTTACGAACATATTCATTTAGCCGAGCTTTGACATTTTCTGTTCGTTATTGTTTTGACTGTTTTACGTCAAAGCTACGCAGAGCTTTTTACAAAACAAATTACCGTTTTTGCAACTAAATCAATATCTGCGCACATTTTAATATAATTTTGGATTCTCTGTTATGTTTCGGATATTTATTTAATAGGTAAGTACCTATTTTATCTCTCCTTTAAAAGGTCTCAGTGTTTTATCATACACAAATAAAGCGGCACACTGTATGTAAGTAAGTTTTCTGCTTCGGCCGGGGATCGAACCCGGGATCTCTCGGGTTCGATCCCCGGCCGAAGCAGAAAACTTTTTTCTTATTTTTCTTTCTTTAATTTCACTTGTTGCTTATAGTTTTGGGTCCTTGCATTGTTTGCAATTTGATATTTGATGAATAGACATGTGTAATTTATTATGAAATATTTAAAATCGGCGACCCATATTTAGTATAAATCGATATATTACACGGCAATACCAGTTGTGTCAAACAAGAACAAAAAAATAACTTTTTTATCTGAACTTCGGCCGCCATCTTAAAATGTTAACTGTCAAATTGTAACTTTTTAAAATTTTTACAAAACTTGGCTTATTATTGACAAGATGCAATTTTTTTGTAAAAATTTAATTTGGTCTACAGGTTATAAAGGTCTCTTTTATTTTTGACATATTGAGCGCCATCTTTGTGTCGGCTGGGAAACTTATAATTTTTTTTTTGTAAGTTTAAAGAGCTGGTCAGTGGCTTTAATATAAGGTATTAAAAATAAATATCGCGCAAAAATTAAATAAAATATCGAAGAAAAACAATTTTTTTTAAATGTAGCCGCCATTTTGTTTTAAAGTGACAGGTAAATTTTTTTAAATATTTTTGAATTGAGTAGGTCACACTTAAAGTAAATTTATCAAAATTTTATCTTGGATTCTGATGCCGGAAAATAGGGGATCCTCGATTGAAAATTTAGCTTTTGATGTTAGCTTTTTGCAGCTTTTTCTTGAAATAGGTATCCTACAAATTTAGTCCACTATAAATTATCATACAGAATCCATTTTTGCAGTGCCTATGAGCCCAGAAGCATTTTCTCGCGGCCAGGTGTTTAAAACAGTGACGTAACGTTTGACGTCATTAGTTTGATAGATTTGTGCCTAACTTCGCTCAGCACGTCAGGGGTTCTTTTCCCGACCATACACGATGTGAGTGTTCTATGATAGAGCGGGAACAATCTTATGTAGGGTGTCCATTGAGCGTATTATATGAGCGGATTTTTCTTTTCTTGGGCTCTGATTGGTTGATTTAAAAATTTGAACCAATCAAAGTCTGAGAAAAAAAAAATCGCGCGAATAATACGCTCAATGGACAGCCGGCTTTATCCTATACCACGCCCTAATAGCGTGGTATAGGATAAAGCCGGCTTATTGCAAGAAAGCCAGGCACTAATTGTGCCGGGCACTATTCTGACTGTTTCGCATTATAAGCAGTCTTCTTTCAAAATTAGGCCTTTGTGTATTATAAGAGCCGGAATTAATAGTGCCGCTATTATTAATGACAAATAAACGACTGGATTTATAAATTCGACTTTGGTATGTCAATTTTCAAAGATCAACTGTCAGTTTTCAATGGATCAGAATAGTGCCCGGCACTATTACTGCCTGGCCTTATTGCAATAGGTCCCTATTAACACGGATCACCTAACAAATATCAAGGTTGCGACGTACTGAATTTTTTAAAAATGAGCTTTTGTTCTATTACGTTGCCAGATTTGTAAAGGGTATCGCTGGGTGTCCATGGAGCGTTTTATCCGCTCGGATTTATCTTTTATTGAGCTCTGATTAATTGATAATACGCTCCTTGGACAGCTGGATTATTTGGAGTGTTTTCACGACTATTTATTCTGTGAGCTAAAGAAAGAAGCTGGTTGATTGAAATTTGTTTTTTTTTCTTGTGAGCAGTCCATAAATTACACAGCGGGTATAGGGGTGGGGCTCTACGAAGTTTGATAAGGTGTTAAACATTGTTACGTAACATTTGTTAGCCTACATAAAAATAAAGTAATCTTAGATCCAATGCATGTGTACTATTAGCTGGATGAAGGTAATATTTTACTAATAAAAATTTTTACTGTGCAGTTTTTTTAGAGGTCAGGACAATTTGCCGGAGCCGATTCACTTTTACTTCTTTTCAATTTTATTTGTTTGGCGTCCTAACATAAATTATGTCCACATACTATCTTCCTCAAAGAAAAATCGTTTTAAAAAAAAATAAAAGAACTTAAAAAACTGCTTTGTGAAAAAATATAAAAAATTTAAAATATTATTAAAAAAGAAAATGTTTTACTGATAAATATTTTCTATTTAGAATAAAATGTCAAACTAAAACCCGGTGGCTAGTTTTCCCGGTGGTGAGTTTGGTCAGCGGCAAGTTGGTTCGGCGGCGATATGGGACCGGCGAAATTTTCTTATTTCCATTTAGTTCTACCGTGCAGAGGCAAAAGAAGATACTTGCAAAAATTAAGTTTTGACATATAATCTTTAAACACGACATTTTTTTCCTTCTAGATTATAAAAATATGCAGGGTGTAAACGGTATGATAGAGGAGGCCAAAATAAGAAAAAACCTCATATAACATGGAAGTCCTGTTTTTAAAATGTAGGATTATTAATGTTTGAAGGGAAAAAAGAGTTATATTAAAAAATAAAATCCGGCAACGCTAAATGATTATCTGGCTCATTATGATTAGAAAATGTAATTTTTTTTTGATAAAATGGCAAGTTAAGGAGATAGTCAAAGTATAATAAAATTATTTTAAAAAATTTAAATATTTTGTTTGTGCTAATATAAACTTAAAAATATTAATGATATGATGTGCCTAGAGACCTGTTTCTAATAACATAAAACAGCAACAAAAATTACTATTTCATTTTTATAAGTTTATAAGCAAAAAAAAGTTTTTCTTGAAAAAATTACCCTCCTAATAATTTAAAAACCATTTTTATATTTTTTAATTATTTTTTATTTATTTTAATACACCTCATCAAATTTTATATATTTGCTGTGTTTCTTAAAGAAGTTGTACCCAAAAAAGTTGTTGGATCTTAATTTTAAGAATTTGTGTTCAAACAGAATGTGGGTCATAGATTTCTCAGGAATAGGGGTCCAAATTGAAATTGTTGTGAATAGCTTTACCTATTTTTGATTCTATGCCCAGTGTCATGTGTTGACGTGACATACGTCAAAAACACTAAAAATGCTTCGACGCCATCGAACTCGTCTCATGTGCCGAGATTTGTTGGATAATGGGGGAGTTGAGCACTTTTGGCATAGAATAGAAAAATTGGCTTATAAGGGTTCGGGATTTTTTTGTGAATTTTTAGCAATAAATAAATGTGTTTAGTGAACAGTTGCGTTCATTAAATGGTCCTTCTAGCCAAATCCTGAATTGGCAGTGTGGATCAAGGCCAACACAAAAATAGAGGCCACGACCCTAAAAAAATCAGCTGTTCTCCCGGGGCTGAATTTTACATTGGGTCTTATGGGAGGTCAGACGTTTTTTTATGATATTTTCAAAATACCACTACAGATTTCCGCAAAATTTCAGTGAAATATTCTCAGACATCATCCCGATATTCCACCAAAGGTTTGTAAGGAAGCAACATGATTAAAAGGTTAAAATCTTCAAGATTTAACATTCCTTATTTTGAATTCAAATTACCCGCCATAAACCGGATGCGAACTGTTATATTTGACATGTATTTGACTTTGTCATATGTGATTGTCACATTCCCTTCTGCTTTAAACTTAATTTTTGTGTGAGCTAATGAAGCGGCTATGAAACATTAGGGCTTACAACAATCTCAAAAACGGCTTTATTTAAAAAAAATCAAATATCCATGAACCGTCATTCCAACTTCAATATTTTAAAGACAATCAGCTGTGTCGTAACGTGACCATCAAAAAAAAATCAGCCCCGGATGTGACGTCAACAAAGTGGAGGATCGTGGCCCGTCCATTTTGATAGCCCTGTGTGGATATACGATTTTTGTAGCAATTTCAGCTTCTTGGTTTTCATTTTTTGAATGTGCCATTTTTTGCGATCGTTGCGACCGTTTTTTTGTGGGTTACGTGACCAAAGATTGGCCTTTAAAAATTGAATTCCAAACAAAGAGAAGTTGGCAACTGGTGAACGGCACCAGTGACCGTCTAAAGTGAAAGCGAGTTCCGGTTCTTGTGTGGTTGGGCTTTCCGTGTAGACATAGTAAACAAAAGTGTGGTGTGGCTTTCGGTATAGTCATATAGTGTGGCTGTCAAGCAGCTGATTTTAGCAATTCTAACTTCAGTTTAATTTTGAATAAGTTTGTTTGTTTTTATTTCGAAAACAACGTGTTTTGTGTTTATTTTCCGGGGTTTAGTAGGAATTTCGTGCGTTGATGACCAAGAAAACTAAAAAAATTACGTCGGAAATAAAATCATTAAAATGGAACAGATTAACAATCTTCAATCAAACCCGAGCGTTCTATGACTTGGCGAATGAAGCCCTGATCGACTCAACGAAAAAGGGTCAGTTACAAACGCGTGTAGAAAACTTAGCGGAGTGGGTAAGTCGGTTCGAAGACCTGCATTTAGATATTGTAGGCTTAGTAGCAGATAGTGAGTGTGATACGGCGCAAGAGGTTATAAATGAGTTTGACTCAATGCAATTTTCAATCAAACAAATTTGTAAGGACTTGTTGCCGGTTGAGGTTAGTGTGAGTGATAGGAATAAAAATGATTCAAACTTGTCTGTGAGTGGTAGAATGAACACTTTTGCAACACCGAGGTTAGATATACCGACCTACTGTGGTGATAGGCAAAAGTGGCCGACCTTTTATGACATGATACTCAGACATCGCTAAATTTCAATTTTTAGTTTCGATTTAAGAGGGTGAAGTAGCGGATGTGATTAAGAATATCCCTATTCAGGGCAGGAATTACAAAACAGCTTATAGGGCTTTAGTGGATAGGTACCAAAATGATAGATTCTTTTTGACAGATTATTGGCGGGCAATTGTGAATGCATCTCCAGCTAAAAACAATAGTTTAGTGGAGCTACGTAAATTGATCTCTACTTTTAAACAAAACTTGGAGGCTTTAGATAATTTTCAAGAATTGGAGGGACTTTACAAAGTTAAATTTACTCTTACTTGCAAAAATTAGATCCTTTTTTGAAAACGCGATTTGAAATAGAGTACAGTAAAGATAAAATCCCTTTGTATGTATCAAAATCTTATTAGTTTTTTGGAAACAAATTGTCATGCTTTGGAGAATAGTGCACTTCTATCCAAATCTACTTCAAGTCCTGTGAATGTGTCGAGTGTGTCAAGTCAGAGAAAATATGAAGTGTCAAAAAAGGTCAGTCACTCAAGTCCTAAACATAATTTTTTAACTAAAGCTAGGGGGTCAGGTGGTAATAGTGAGTGTTTATATTGTAAATCTCTTGGTAACCAAAGCCAACATTTGATAATTAGATGTGATAAATTTCGTGAGCTAGATGCATTTCAGCGACATGACTTTGCCAAAAGTGAGCAACTGTGCTTCAATTGCCTTGCTAAACATAGGGTTCTTGACTGCCCTATCAACTCAAATTGTAGAATTTGTTCCCGAAGACATTCCACATTGTTACACTTTCCTAATTCGAAAGGTGTTTCAGCAGTGAGGAGTGAGTCCCGTCAGAGGTCAGAGAATGTCTTAGGTAACAATTTGTCGTCAAACAGTGAAAATTAAATTTAGAAATATGTGAAAACTCTGTTGAAGTGAATGTGTGTAGGAATTCAGTTCCCAATTTTAAGACTGTTCTTTTTGCCACTGCGCAAGTGTGTGTGCATGATTGTCAAGGTAATATTGTAACTTGTCGAGCATTATTGGATTCAGTAAGCCAAACCTTATTTACAACAGCTTTCTTTGCCAAGCGGCTAGGTTTGCCACGTGTGGGCGGTTCACCGCCCATTGTAAGTATCAATAACATGACTTCTTCTGTTTCTCTAGGAAACATTGTGCTATGTGTGAGCCCAAGTAGTAATCTGTCATGGTCTATTGAAGTGAAAGCGGTGGTAGTCCTCCTCATCTGTGGTGTGACTCCTTCTGGTGAGATAAGTAATAAATGGAAATACTTATCTGGTGTGACATTAGCTGATCCCCAGTATGGTACTCCCCGAGATGTGGAGTTATTATTACGAGCTGATGTCTTCTACCAAGTTTTACTTCATGGGTTTAAACAAGGGCAAAATGATGGACCGTGTCCTATGAATACCATCTTTGGGTATGTGCTCATGGGTAGTGTGTGTAACAAACCTTTAACAAGTCAACTTAGTTCGTGTACCTCTTTAAACTTAACAGGTTTTGAGAAATCACTACATCAATTTTGTCACTCTTGAGACTCTTTCTGTGAAGAGTTGAATAAAGATGATCAAAGATGTGAGGATATTTTTAGTTCTATTCATAGACGTGAGAAAAATGGTAGATATATTGTGAGATTGCCATTTCGTAAACAGGCTACCTTAGGTGAGTCGATGTCCCAAGCCTTGAAAAGATTTCACTTGCTAGAGGCTCGTTTGCTTAAAAATCCTTTTTTTCGTGAAGCCTATTGTGATTTTATGGTGGATTATCTTGATCAGAACCATATGAAAGTGGTGAATAGTCGTGACTGTAGTGATTCTTATAGCATCATGGCATCTGGAAAGATAGTGAAGAGTCAAAAAAGTTTAGAGCTGTCTTTGATGGATCAGCACAAACTAGTAATAAACTGAGTTTAAATGATGTGTTGTTGGTTGGAAATAAACTACAAACAAATATTGTTTATATTTTGTTGAACTTTTGTGTGAAGAAAGTGGTTTTCACTACAGATACAAGACAAATGTATCGTAACATTTTAGTGCATTCTGAAGATGTGGCCTACCAAACAATTTTTTGGAGATTTGATATTGATCAACCCATTTGTGAGTATGTTTTAAATACTGTGACTTATGGCTTAAGTTGTAGTCCGTACCTGGCCATCCGTACTTTATTGCAACTGGCAGAAGATCATGGTCAAGAGTACCCTTTAGCAGCTGATATATTGAGGCAATCGACCTACATCGACGATGCCGTGGGATCAGCAAACTCTGTCTCAGAGGCTTTGGACGTCCAGAGACAATTAGTGACATTGTTGAGACTTGGGAGGTTCGAACTTAGGAAGTGGGCCAGTAATTATTCAGAATTACTGGAACATGTTCCAGAAAGTCACCTCCAACCCATCAGCTTTGATGAAGGTTATTCGGTGTTGAAAATTTTGGGTCTTCAATGAAACCCTGTGAATGATGGGTTCTCATATTTAGTAGTGCCAGGCAACAAGCCATGTACCAAAAGAAATATTTTGTCTCAAATAGCATATGTGATCCTCTAGGTTTTCTCTCAGCAGTAGGTTTTGTGGCTATATCTTTAATCCAGAAGTTGTGGCTTCAAGGGTTAGATTTTGATGATTGCCCATCCCAGGCAATTGTGGATCAGTGGTCTACATATTTGTCTCAGTTACCCATTCTTTCAACTATAACCATTCCAAGGTGTGTGAGTGAGACTACACGGCTTTTGTGATGCCTCATTATCAGGTTATGGTGGTGTAGTATATTTAAGACAAGTGGATACATGTGGAAAAGTGACTAGTCATCTTCTGTGTGCAAAAAGTAAGGTGGCTCCGCTTAAAGTGATCTTAGTGCCTCGGCTTGAACTTTGCTCTGCTCATTTATTGAGTAAATTGATGTGTTTTGTGATGAAGAGTCTACGTGATATTAAAATTGATAATCTTTTTGCATGGTCAGATTCGACTGTTGCTCTATCCTGGATCAAGGATCATCCTTTCCGCTTGAAGGTATTTGTGGCAAATAGGGTTACTCAAGACATCAGCTCCTAATAATAACTCCACATCTCGGGAAGTACCATACTGGGGATCAGCTAATGTCACACCAGATAAGTATTTCCATTTATTACTTATCTCACTAGAAGGAGTCACGCCACAGATGAGGGGGACTACCACCGCTTTCACTTCAATAGACCATGACAGATTACTACTTGGGCTCACACATAGCACAATGTTTCCTAGCAAAACAGAAGATGTCATGTTATTGATACCTACAATGGGCGTTGAACCGCCCACACGTGGCAAACCTAGCCGCTTCGCAAAGGAAGCTGTTGTAAATGAGACTTGGTTTGCTGAATCCAATAATGCTCGACAAGTTACAACATTACCTTGACAATCACGCACACACACTTGCGCAGTGGCAAAAAGAATAGTCTTAAAATTGGGAACTGAATTCACTGCAACAGCACCCTACAAAACCGAAACTAAAAATTGAAATTTGGCAATATCGGAGTACTCGGGATTCTCATCTACCAATGTCCTAAACATGTCATAAAAGGTCGGCCACTTTTGCCGGTCACCACAGTAGGTCGGTATATCTAACCTCGGTTTTGCAAAAGTTTTCATTCTACCACTCACAGACAAGTTTGAATCATTTTTATTCCTATCACTCACACTAACCTCAACCGACAACAAGTTCTTACAAATTTGTTTGATTGAAAATTGCATTGAGTCAAACTCATCCATAACCTCCTGCTCCGTATCACACTCACTATCCTCTATTAACCCCACAATATCTAAATGCAGGTCTTCGAACCGACTTACCCACTCCGCTAAGTTTTCTACACGCGTTTGTAACTGACCCCCCTTCGTAGAGTAGATACGGGCTTCATTTGCTAAGTCGTAGAGCACTCGGGTTCGATTGAAGATTGTTAATCTTTTCTTTTTTAATGATTTTATTTCTGACGTCATTTTCTTAGTTTTTTTGGTCATCAACGCACGAAATTCCTACTAAACCCAGGAAAATAAACACAAAACACGTTGTTTTCGAAATAGAAACAAACAAAATTTTCCAAATTAAACTGAGGTTAAAAGCGCTAAAATCAGCTGCTTGACAGCCACACTGTATGTCTATACCGAAAGCCACACACACTTTTGTTTACTATGTCTACACGGACAGCCCAACCACACAAGAACCGGAACTCCCTTTCACTTTAGTCGGGCACTGGTGTCGTTCACGAGTTGCCCACTTTTCTTTGTTTTGTATTCAATTTTTAAAGGCCAATCTTTCGTCACGTGACACACAAAAAAACGGTCGCGACGATCGCAAAAATGGCACATTCAAAAAATGAAAACCACGAGTCTGAAAGGGAAAAAGATTAGAGAAATTGCTACCAAAATCGTATATCCACACTGCCAATTCAGGATCCGGCTCGAAGGACCATTTAATGAAAGCAACTGTTCATTAAACACATTTATTTATTGCTAAAATTCACTAAAAATCCTGAACCTTTATAATCCCATTTTCCCTACTTTATGCCCTACAAAAAGTACTTAACTCACCCATTATCCAACAAATCTAAGCACATGAGACATGTTCGAGGGCGTCGGAGCTCCGGGGCCACGTGTGGTCTCTCTGCTGGTCAAAGATGGAAGGGACGAAATCCCGCCCTTTTAGTGTCCTTGAAACTGGGCATAGACTCAAAAATAGGTAAAGTTTTTGAGAACAATTTCAATTTGGACCCCTATTCCTGAGAAATCTATGACCCACACTCTGTTTGAACACACATTCCCAAAACTAAGATCCAACACCAAAAGAAATATTTTGTCTCAAATAGCCAGGATATATGATCCTCTGAGTTTTCTCTCACCAGTAGTTTTTGTGGCTAAATCTTTAATCCAGAAGTTGTGGCTTTAAGGGTTAGATTTTGATGATTGTCCATCCCAGACAATTGTGGATCAGTGGTGTACATATTTGTCTCAGTTACCCATTCTTTCAACTATAACCATTCCAAGGTGTGTAAGTGTAGATAATGTAGTTTTGAGGGAACTACACGGCTTTTGAGATGCCTCATTATACAGTGCTCGACATCGAACGTCTAGACTTTATGAAAAGCGTATAAAAAAGAATGAACTTATGGAAAACAAGAAGTCAGTGAGGGACCAAAGACGCGCATATTTAGGAGCGTTTGCCGCTGTAACTCAAAATTCATTAATAGTTTTTTATTACTAAACAGAAGCAAGCACAATAAGATTTCCACTTTTAAAAGACGAAGAAATAGTCATTATTATTTATTTCGTTATTTTAGCTTTAATCAGGAAACATTAAATCGAGAAAAATTCAATTTTTTAATAATTTTTTCTTAAGACAATCACCTTGCTCTTTTATTAAAGTCGCGCTTCGCGCCGTTCGATCTGCTCGCGGCGGCTAACGAAGTCAAGTTGCTAAAATAGTTCAGGCCCTACGGGGTCCGATACTGCGTTTAAGGATAGAAGCAACACACTTGGTATGAATAGGCAAAAGACTCGCCCGAACATTTTACGAAAGGTAACCACCCCCTGGCAGGGGGGTGGTTCTCCCCCTTAAACGTGTTTTTGCTAATAACTCGAAAACAATCAACTTTTTAAAAAATCTTCTGAAGATCATTTTTTCAATATTATCCTCTGACGGCAGTGGTGCACATTCCATTAGCGTACTCTATTTTTTGTGGTATTTTTTATCCTTAACACTTTTTTTTTCAAAAAAATATTTTTGTTTAAAAGCCCATTATATACAGTTAAATACTTTAATTAAGGTAGGCATGCTTTTTTAAATAGACGCCTTGAAATAAAAATAAAATTTGTTTGTAGAAATCCTTAAATCAAACAAAAATTTTGATCATTCATTTTTCTATTTGAGTAAATAAAAATAGAGAGTAAAAAATTATTTTTGGTTAGTAATAACTTAAAACTGACTTTTTCTAGTTAACCTATTTCAAAGTGGGGATCCCACCTCTCACCCCCCCTCAAAAGTGCTCTCTTACAGTATTTTCCCAATTATTTGCAAACTTTTAACTTGGAAAAAAACAACTAAGTAATAGCTATTAAGGCTGATGAAACGTCCTCTCTAACGATGTATAACACGCCCCTCTTACATCAGTGGCGCACCTTTTATAGACATTTAAATAAATTAGAGGTGTAAAAAAAAAAATTTGATTTTCTAAAATTTTACTGTCCCACATATCTGGTTTTAAAACTTATTTTTAAAGCTAAAGAAATTTCCTTTCCAACGATGTATATCACTCTCCCCTTAAGGCAGCGGTAGATCTAGCATAGTCTCACCAAAAATTGTCAAATTTGGTATACACTTGAATCTACATTTAAGACAATTTTTTTGGAACAGTATTAATACACACACTACGTTCAATGAGAGAAGCAACACAATTGGTATGGATATACCGTATACTCCCCCCAATAATATAACGAAGGGAATCCACTCGCCTACTCTTGGCGGGGGGGGGGGGGTAGGGGAGTAGTCCCCCCCTTAAATATTTTTTCTAATAAACCGAAAATTGTCAAAAAACATATAGGGTAGAAATAGCCCCCCCACGTGGGCGGATGGTTCCCCATCGTTATACTTTCGGGGGAGTATACTGTATATTTAAACCAAGTGTGTTGCTTCTCTCATTCAACGCAGTGTCTGTATTAAAACTGTTCTAACATGGTTGTCTTAAATGAAGATTCAAGTGTATACCAAATTTCACCATTTTTGGTGCGTCCATACCAGATCTACCGCTGCCTTGAGGGGGGAGCGATATAAATCGTTGGAAAGGAAATTTCTTCAGCTTTAAAAATAAGTTTTAAAACCAAACACGTGGGACAGTAAAATTTAAGAAAATTGAAAAAAACTAGTTTTTTCCACACCTCTCATTTATTTAAATGCCTTTAAAAGGTGCGCCACTGATGTAAGGGGGCGTGTTATACATCGTTAGAGAGGACTTTTCATCTGCCTCAATAATTGTTACTTAGTTATTTTTGCCAAGTAAAAGTTTGCAAATAATACCACATACAAATAATAATACACAAAAATAGATATAAAAAAATATTTTAAAATTCCCCTTTTTTCGTACACTAATGAAATATGCACCACTGCCGTTAAACGGTACTAAGGTACATCGTTGTAAAGGAAATTGTATCCGCTTGAAAAATTATTTCAAGAATATTTTTGAAAAAGTTGACTCTTTTCGAGTTATCCGCAAAAAACTATCAAAAACCACGTTTAACGGGGGGGGAACCACCCCCTGCCAGGGAGGGGGTGGTTCCCTTTCGTAAAATGTTCGGGCGAGTCTTATGTCTATCCATGCCAAGTGTGTTGCTTCTATCATTAAACGCAGCACATGGCTGTAATCTCGGATGTAGGGCCTGAACTAAAAGCAGAATTACGGATTCGCAGTATTGATTATTAGTCATACAGATCAAATGATATCTAAGAGATGGCGCAACAGCAATTAAAATAAAGGTGTTTTTTGGATTGTATTAATGGCCGGCTTTGGCCTACACAGCCGGTAAGAGTAACGTCATTAGATCGCGAAAAGAAAACCATTTTCTTGAATTGCTAACTTGACAACAGCGCTAAACTACTTATCTATCTTAGTGCCATTTATTTAAATAGCGATCTTACTTCAATTCACATATTTTCAATGGCCAAACGATCGTTGACGAACCCTGTATATATGAACAAGTGCATCGAGAAAATGGTCATCCCGGTCCTCGTATGATGCACTATCTGTTTATGCAAAGATTCTGGATTGTATCGGCGAAGCGTGCAATTCATAGTGTTGTCAAAATGCTTTAGGTGTGTTCGCACGCGACCTGTGCCCTTTTCCCCTTACATGGGAGACTTACCGAAGGCCCGAATATCACAAGTGAAACCCCTCTCCTCTCACATGTGGCTGTTTATTACATGGGACCTTTTTCCATAACGATGAGTAAGGCTAGAGGTATTCGTAGCCAAAAATCTTATGGTTGTATTTTTGTGTGTTTGCCCACGAAGGCAATTCATTTGGAATTGGTGTCGGACTTAACATCAGAAGGTGAGTTCTAGGAATTATAATTTATTTTTTTTCTCTTACCTCATCAAAAGGACGCGATTTAGAATTGCTACAACAATCGTGCTCTTTAGGGGATAACATTCATTGTTTTTTGGAATTAATATTATTTTTTTTCTTTTTGTGAGTAAAAATATTATATATTTTTATATGGGCGGAAAATGTTGGATCTTAATTTTAAGAATTTGTGTTCAAACAGAATGTGGGTCATAGATTTCTCAGGAATAGGGGTCCAAATTGAAATTGTTGTGAAAAGCTTTACCTATTTTTGACTATGCCCATGACATACGTCAAAAACACACAAAAAAAGGCGAGATATTCGCCCCTTCCATCCTTGACCAGGGACCCAATTCTTGAAATAAATCCGTATACGGATTCGGCGAAACGTATACGGATAATCAACATTCGAATTCTTGAAAGCTCGTATACGAGTTTTTCGGTCGGAAATAGAGTCGAGTGGTAAAGTCCACTCGAATCTCAATTTCCGTATACGAATCTGAGTGATCTAACCTAACATTTTTGTTTACTTTAATATATTTTTTGGTGTTTGCTTAATTTTTCTTTATTTAAAAAAAATTGGGAGGTCTTTTGAAAAAAGACGCGATTTGGCAAGCATCATGGCTATAAAAGGGCTTGAGGACACAAAGAGGTGGAAGGAGGATTTAGCCTCTTGTGACACTCAGTTTTTTTTAATTTCTGTTTTTCTTGGAAATGCCTTACGATTGGGGGGGGAGTGAAAAATCCTGAATTTTAGCGTTAATAATTTATGAATTTTTTGATGATTTTACTGTTTTTTTAACAGCTCTAAAAAAGAAAAATAATTTAAAAAAGTACCAACTTTGTAACACATTTTCAAGAAAAAATATATAAAAGGAGCGTTTTCGGTAGGGGCGGGGGGATTAAAAAGTTTCAATAAAAATTTGAGTATTGTTCAATTGTTTTGTCTTGTTTGTGTCTCTTTTAACACATTTTATCAACTATTTTGTGGGGCATTGATACCTCTTGATTCCCCCCTGGGTACAACGCCTTATCTTATTTTGCTTAATTTTTGGATAATATAAGGGCCCAACTGCTTCAAGATGGAAAATCCCCTCTATGTAAATAATAAACCTAATCTCATACTTTAACCAGTTTCACTATTTTTTCCGACATTTTCTATGTTGGCCAAAAATAAATATAAAAACATTATTTTATTTTATTTACATTTCAAAGTACATAATAAGTACTTACTGTCAAGTGCATTAAAAAACGCTATGTAATATGACTACAGTGTGAGAACAAGCCAGTTGGAATAAACTTGCTAGTCGGTTAAATTTAAGTTTTTTGAAAAAATCCAAACACATGTTAACTGAGATTTTTAACCGGCAATATTTTTACGGAATATTTTTTGGACAGACCCCCAGAAAGGGGTCCACTAGCATACAACTTATTTTTTAAGACGGAATGACCCCACTTAAGGCACCTTGTTAGAAAGGGTATCAAATAATTATTAAAAATTAACAAAAAGAAAATTATTTCTATTTTTTTGTAATTTTTAGAGAATATAAGTGTCATTTAAAGTAAAACCTATAATTTTATTAAAATATAGGTGGTGGACCCCTGACAAGAGGTCCAGTAATACCAAATTTTTTTTTGCAACTGGCGGACTCAACTTGTAGCACTTCAAAAACTAATAAAAAATGTTTTTTTTTTATTTGACAGATTTCCAAAAAAAAGTGAACCATAATTTTTCTTTTTCAATAGGCTTTCCAACAAGGTGCCACAAGTTTTATCTTGTTGGACCCCTTTCTGGGGCTCTGTCCAAAAAAAATTGATTAAAAATATTGCTCATTAAAAATCTCTTTAGGCATGTTTTTGGTTTATTCTAAAAATTTTTAATTTAACCTGGTAGAAAATGTATTCCAACTTGCTCGTTCTCACTGTATAAGCTTTTACGTAATAAGTTGTATAATCTTAATTCCAATAAAAACTACAATAAACTTCAAAACTGCTTCACACCTCAAAAATGATCTTCATGTCTTCTCTGAGAAACCTGTAACAAAGTTTTTTCATTGAGTGTACCACAGCAGACTTCACTGGATCCAAATTACTGGCAGGATTTTTATATATGTCCTTGTTTATAACTTTTGAAAAACAAAGACATCTACAAAAATAATGTACATATACAAATCAAATCATACTGATCATATGAGGGCTGCTTTAGTCTACAACAGTTTTTAATTTTTTTTTGAGTTAATTGACAGGCAAAGACATTCAAATTTAAACAAAAAAATGGATTTTTTGAACAAAGGTTACTGATTTTGTCAATTCTTACTTGAAATGTTTATTATGCTTATCGGCCTAAAAGGCAAAACTGTTCTATACTCAAAAAGAAATTGAGAAAAAAAAACACTGGGAGCAAAAAATTAAATTGTTTCTATACTACAGGCAAAATGCAAACTCCAAATGTTTCAGTAAAAACCCCTATGTTACTTAACACTTGACCAATTTTTGTGAAAGCATGATGTATGAAAGTTCGTCAAACACAGGCCACTCATTACAAACAAAGCCTCAAGTTTAAGACCCCTTTAGAATACTTATAAAGTTTATTTGTTTTCTTTTAAGCAGTCTCAAAATTCAACTGCGAATTTTACCCCCAAAATTCCACACTTCAAAGAGGTTAGATGCCACTAAGCCCCAAATTTCCATTACTATAATTTGGTACTTACCGTGTAACGTGTCATTTTTACGTTTAAGGCAACGTTACATATTTTTTTATTCAGGTAAATAATCAAGGCTCTTCGACTCGTCTTTCTGTACACAAATTAAGGGTATTTTATAGAGCTAGGTTTGGAGGTTATACAATGTCTAGGAAGTTACCTTAAAAGGAGGCATTCCATCGAATTACTGTGGACACTACGCACATCGCATTATCTGGACATCGTAATTGGAATTTAAGCTCACAGTTCTTTAAAAATCACATAAAAACTTTCAATTGTTTTGTTTACCTGCATTTTCGTAATTTTATTTGACGTTCATGAAATTAAACAGCTAGGGAATGGCGGCGTTGCCGCATCACAAATGGTTTCAGTAACAGGAAGGAAACATTTAGATGAACATTTCATTCCCTTACGTTTATTTTCGAGGATATTGGGACAATCCGAACCTCATATCCTTCACGGATTAGCTAGTTTTGATAGCACGAAAACATATTTAGGTTCACGGTTTGACCAGTAACAACCGAGGCTCCGCCCACTTTGATATCTTTATTAATTTGATGAGGAGAAGATAAAATAAATACGAGTTATGCACTTTTGTAAATGGGAGATAAACGAGGGATAAAAACCAAGACTAAAAGAATAAACGAAATCGTGTGAGTTAACATCTGAACACTCTTGTGCCGAGTTTAAGCAGTAGTTCAGTGTGTATTTTTAGGTTCAGGTTCAGAAACAACTTTATTAATGTAGAAATGTTTTACAAAAATGGCGTCAAACCATATGAATCTTAGAGAAAACATTTATAAAGAGCAAAGGAAACTTTTGACTAAGACTGTAACTAAAATACAACTAAATTCTACACTCAGTATAGCTTTACTCATATGGGAATTGGTTGAGTGTTCGAATATTCCTGGGTTTGATGCAAGCTCTGATCTCCAGTAATTGATTTTACAGTTGATGGTTTCAATGCTGAGCTTCTTATAGTCCGTCTGGTTATTTTCCTCCTACTTGATATGTTGGCAGGGGTCCGGTAGGCAAATGTTCGGTCTGTGTATGGAGTCATCCATGGATGCCATTTGTGGCAGCTTAAAGACGTTGCCGCCATTTTGTGACACTGTAATTAGAACAATAACAATTTGCCAATTTGTGACACAAAAAACCCACTGAATAATTAAACGAATATCTGGAAGCAGAACTGTATTTTCCAGCTAGGTAAAACATTGAAATGCCCGGTAACTTTTATACAGTGGAGAAGGGAGGGAGGTTCAGAAATAAGAAAATTTTAAGTGCGCCACATTATTTAATACCAATGTTTTACAAAGAAGATCTTAAATAAAATACAGTTCAACCCAAACGTTGTAGCCAAACAATGAAATTCTACCTACTTCCGAGGCTTCCAGAGTATTTGTGTAATTAAAAAACCAAAAAAAAAATTGACTAATAGACAAAATAAAATTCTAAAAGATTGAATTACGAAGACAAAACTGGGAGCCCTTTACAGGTAGATGGACTCCTTTAACAGGTCATAGTGTACCTACCGAGTCAATAGTGTGAGATTCAGTTATATAAATGATTGTTAAAAAAAATATACTTCCAAAATTATTCTGTCATAGGGGAGATCTGGACCAAATATCTGCTGTCATCATTCTACGTTAGGTAGAATGAGACAGACAGCAACCCAGTCCGAGATCTACCCCATGAGGTAAAACAATGTAAGGAAACCGCTAAAAAATATAACCTCATCTCTCTTTTTGTCTCTGCAAAGTTGGTCATTGGGATTGTACAAATAACACAAAAATTTAGTTCATCTTGTGTATTTTAAAATCTGAGGAAAAGATGGTGCTGAAATATTATAGGACAGAGTAAAATAAATAAACGCAAAGCACTTTGAATTTCGAAGAAAAAATGTTACTTAAATATGCCGCAAAATTGGGGTTATGACTTCATACCTTATCTTGCGTTTACAAGCAATGTTGAAATATACTATAAAATTTATGGAGAAAAATAATTACATCAAAAAAATGGTTGTTTGCATGAAATTGAAGGAAACTCCTACCTTGGTCCTGTTTTTATTTTCTAATTACTAGGTTATTTTCTGTAAACCTGGAAAAGTGGTGTTTCTCCAGGCATTCTCGCTGCTACTGCTGTTCTGGTTTGCTCGCGTCTCCCCTCGTGCTTGCTTAGCACATGGTGCTAGGGCAGCACATGGTGGTCAAAAGGTTGTTGGCTTCTTGCCCGAGCGTAAAACCCTGTGGAAAATGAAATGTTTCAGTTTCCTGGAATTCGTCTATTTTGCACGAAGTTCCCCTACACCGAGTAATTTAAATCGAGAACCCCATGTCGACTCAATAAAATAAAGCAGATTTAAACAGATGAACTAAAATAACCCTAACGTACCTTTCCCAGGGTTACAACTGGCTCGTCCGGCTTCCCACCAGCGCCCAGCACAGCTGTCGATGGAATGGTCAGGGCTGTAGACAAAGGAGAAAAACAATACATAGTTTTTATCCAACACGTGGTTAAAAGAAAAATATAAAAACGCCAAAAATTCCCCACGTCTTTTGTCAAAAAAAGTACATTTCACACGAAAAATAATTACAATTTGGGAGGCAAATATTATCTTGAAGAGTCCTCAAATAATAACAAAATGAAAAAAATAAAATCGAACTTACCACTGCTCTTCCCCGTACAAATGGCGTAGGCCGACTTAAATCCCCCTCAAAAGGGTATGAGCGTCACTTCAGGATTCGCCTAAACACGACGGACTCACTTCTACAGTTTCTGGGATATCTCCTGCAGTCGCTGCAGTGCCAACAACCAAAAACAAAGGCGATCCCAGAAACTGTTGTCGACCCAGCCAAAATTCGTTAGCAAGAGCCCAGGCACTCAAAAACTTTTTCGCCAAAAAATCTCTACTTCGGTTGCAAGACTGGAAGAAAAAAACCCGCGGTTTTCAAACTAACCAATGAGGAAACACAACAATAGTCCCGTACCGGTATATAGGGGGCAGCACCGACCAAGGGGATATTGAAAAATACGTAAAACGCGCATTGAGGTGTTGTCGGATCTATTTCCACGGTTGAAATTTTTATAACAAGGACATCTGGACACCCTCCATACATAGACCGAACATTTGCCTACCGGACCCCTGCCAACATATCAAGTAGGAGGAAAATAACCAGACGGACTATAAGAAGCTCAGCATTGAAACCATCAACTGTAAAATCAATTACTGGAGATCAGAGCTTGCATCAAACCCAGGAATATTCGAACACTCAACCAATTCCCATATGAGTAAAGCTATACTGAGTGTAGAATTTAGTTGTATTTTAGTTACAGTCTTAGTCAAAAGTTTCCTTTGCTCTTTATAAATGTTTTCTCTATAATTCATATGGTTTGACGCCATTTTTGTAAAACATTTCTACATTAATAAGGTTGTTTCTGAACCTGAACCTAAAAATACACACTGAACTACTGCTTAAACTCGGCACAAGAGTGTTCAGATGTTCTCACACGATTTCGTTTATTCTTTTAGTCTTGGTTTTTATCCCTCGTTTATTTCCCATTTACAAAAGTGCATAACTCGTATTTATTTTATCTTCTCCTCATCAAATTAATAAAGATATCAAAGTGGGCGGAGCCTCGGTTGTTACTGGTCAAACCGTGAACCTAAATATGTTTTCGTGCTATCAAAACTAGCTAATCCGTGAAGGATATGAGGTTCGGATTGTCCCAATATCCTCGAAAATAAACGTAAGGGAATGAAATGTTCATCTAAATTTTTCCTTCCTGTTACTGAAACCATTTGTGATGCGGCAACGCCGCCATTCCCTAGCTGTTTAATTTCATGAACGTCAAATAAAATTACGAAAATGCAGGTAAACAAAACAATCGAAAGTTTTTATGTGATTTTTAAAGAACTGTGATCTTAAATTCCAATTACGATGTCCAGATAATACGATGTGCGTAGTGTCCACAGTAATTCGATGGAATGCCTCCTTTTAAGGTAACTTCCTAGACATTATATAACCTCCAAACCTAGCTCTATAAAATACCCTTAATTTGTGTACAGAAAGACGAGTCGAAGAGCCTTGATAATTTACCTGAATAAACAAATATGTAACGTTGCCTTAAACGTAAAAATGACACGTTACATAATCCCCCCCCAACTTCAAGACGATTAACCTAAAAAGGTTAATCGGAGAGGTCCGCTGCCGACTTAAGGTCTTTGGCATGCCAACTCCCTGGCAGTACTTTACCCGATGGTTCCTGAAGCTCAAATATCCATGGAGAAATTTTATTCCTAATCATATAAGGACCAACGAATTTCGGTGCTAACTTCTTCGAGAAAAATTTCGCAGCATCTGACAACACATAATTCTTCTTCCAAACACGCTGACCCACAACAAAGTTGGGTACCCTTGTACGCAAATTATACTGAACTACGTTTTTCTCTCCTGCCACCTCTAACCTTCTCTTAACATCCGCATAGAGCTTCCGGAAACCTTCGTTCTTACTTTCAGCTGCAGATTGTACACCATTCTCTTCAGATAACAACACTGGGTTGGAGTAATCTTTTCCTGACAGACACATATTTCTACCAAAATTAACATGGTTGTCTCATGGGTTGCAGTACGAATCGCGCAGGCAAGTTTATGTATTTGTTCGTCTTACTTCCTGTGGTTGTCTTTCACATAGCAACATAACATGGTTTTTAACGTACGATTTGTCCTTTCTGTTGGATTTGCTCTGGGGTGATAATACGGATTATACTGAATCTTAACCTGATAACTCTCAGCAAAACGCTTAAACTCGTTACTTTTGTACTGAGGGCCATTATCACAAAGTATCAAACGGGGCACTCCGAAGACCATAAATACTTGCTCCTCAAGATGCTTGACAACTGCTTGAGTAGGAGCTGTTCGCATTGGAAAAACTAAGGAAAACTTACTCAAATAGTCCGTAACGACTTTGTTTTTGGTTATTGGCACTGCAGCGACTGCAGGAGATATCCCAGAAACTGTAGAAGTGAGTCCGTCGTGTTTAGGGGAATCCTGAAGTGACGCTCAAATCGGCCTACGCCATTTGTACGGGGAAGAGCAGTGGTAAGTTCGATTTTATTTTTTTCATTTTGTTATTATTTGAGGACTCTTCAAGATAATATTTGCCTCCCAAATTGTAATAATTTTTCGTGTGAAATGTACTTTTTTTGACAAAAGACGTGGGGAATTTTTGGCGTTTTTATATTTTTCTTTTAACCACGTGTTGGATAAAAACTATGTATTGTTTTTCTCCTTTGTCTACAGCCCTGACCATTCCATCGACAGCTGTGCTGGGCGCTGGTGGGAAGCCGGACGAGCCAGTTGTAACCCTGGGAAAGGTACGTTAGGGTTATTTTAGTTCATCTGTTTAAATCTGTTTTATTTTATTGAGTCGACATGGGGTTCTCGATTTAAATTACTCGGTGTAGGGGAACTTCGTGCAAAATAGACGAATTCCAGGAAACTGAAACATTTCATTTTCCACAGGGTTTTACGCTCGGGCAAGAAGCCAACAACCTTTTGACCACCATGTGCTGCCCTAGCACCATGTGCTAAGCAAGCACGAGGGGAGACGCGAGCAAACCAGAACAGCAGTAGCAGCGAGAATGCCTGGAGAAACACCACTTTTCGAGGTTTACAGAAAATAACCTAGTAATTAGAAAATAAAAACAGGACCAAGGTAGGAGTTTCCTTCAATTTCATGCAAACAACCATTTTTTTGATGTAATTATTTTTCTCCATAAATTTTATAGTATATTTCAACATTGCTTGTAAACGCAAGATAAGGTATGACGTCATAACCCCAATTTTGCGGCATATTTAAGTAACATTTTTTCTTCGAAATTCAAAGTGCTTTGCGTTTATTTATTTTACTCTGTCCTATAATATTTCAGCACCATCTTTTCCTCAGATTTTAAAATACACAAGATGAACTAAATTTTTGTGTTATTTGTACAATCCCAATGACCAACTTTGCAGAGACAAAAAGAGAGATGAGGTTATATTTTTTAGCGGTTTCCTTACATTGTTTTACATCATGGGGTAGATCTCGGACTGGGTTGCTGTCTGTCTCATTCTACCTAACGTAGAATGATGACAGCAGATATTTGGTCCAGATCTCCCCTATGACAGAATAATTTTGGAAGTATATGACCTGTTAAAGGAGTCCATCTACCTGTAAAGGGCTCCCAGTTTTGTCTTCGTAATTCAATCTTTTAGAATTTTATTTTGTCTATTAGTCATTTTTTTTTTTTGGTTTTTTAATTACAGAAATACTCTGGAAGCCTCGGAAGTAGGTAGAATTTCATTGTTTGGCTACAACGTTTGGGTTGAACTGTATTTTATTTAAGATCTTCTTTGTAAAACATTGGTATTAAATAATGTGGCGCACTTAAAATTTTCTTATTTCTGAACCCCCCCTTCTCCACTGTATAAAAGTTACCGGGCATATCAATGTTTTACCTAGCTGGAAAATACAGTTCTGCTTCCAGATATTCGTTTAATTATTCAGTGGGTTTTTTTTGTCACAAATTGGCAAATTGTTATTGTTCTAATTACAGTGTCACAAAATGGCGTCAACGTCTTTAAGCTGCCACAACCGTTACCAATGATTACACAATCATTGCTGTTACCAAAATAAACCACAGCTTCTTGTTCTATTAAAAAAAAAACATATCGTGAAATTAAATCACTCTTTAAAAAAAAAAATTACAAAAACAAAAGATGTAATGTCAATCTACTGTCAACCTTACTTCATCGCGGCAAGTTTAGGCGCACATACCGACGTTAGTTTGGCCAAAATTATACGAAAGCAGCGTTGCCAAGTATTGTAGTCGAAAAAAAAGTCATACACGGAATTGGCGTTCGAATGGCATTCAAGAATAGATTTTTTTCCAAGCACTTGAAACTACCATTCGAATTTTACTCGTATCCGACAAAAAATCTGAGTGGTTCAAGAATTGGGTCCCAGCTTCGAGACCACACGCGACCTGGGAACCAATTCTTGAACCACTCGGATTTTTTGTCGTATACGAGTAAAATTCGAATGGTGGTTTCGAGTGCTCGAAAAAATTGCTATTCTTGAATGCTACTCGAACGCCAATTCCGTGTACGACTTTTTTTTTCGACTACACTACTTGGCAACGCTGTTTTCGTATAATTTTGGCCAACCCAACGCCGGTATGTCCGCCTAAACTTGCCGCGATGAAGTAAGGTTGACAGTAGATGGACATACTACCGCCTTTGTTTTTGCAATTTTTTTTTAAAAAGTGATTTATTTTCTAGATATGTTTTTGTTTTAATAAAAAAAGAAGCTGTGGTTTATTTTGGTAAAGGCAATTATTGTGTAATCATTGGTAACGGTATCAAATTATAGTAATGGAAATTTGGGGCCTAGGGGCATCTAACCTGTTGAAGTGTGGAAATTTGGGGGTGAAATTCGCAGTTGAATTTTGAGACTGCTTAAAAGAAAACAAATAAACTTCATAAGTATTCTAAAGGGGTCTTGAACTTCAAGCTGTTTGTAATGAGTGGCCAGTGTTTGACGAACTTGCATACATTATGCTTTGACAAAAATTGAACAAGTGTTAAGTAACATAGGGGTTTTACTGAAACATTTGGAGTTTGCATTTTGTCTGTAGTATAGAAACAATTTAATTTTTTGCTCCCAGTGTTTTTTCTCAGTTTCTTTTTGAGTAGAACAGTTTTGCCTTTAAGGCCGATAAGCATAATAAACATTTCAAGTAAAAATTGACAAAATCAGTAACCCTTGTTCAAAAACCCATTTTTTTGTTTAAATTTGAATATCTTTACCTGTCAATTAACTGCAAAAAAAAATTAAACTGTTGTAGACTAAAGCAGCCCTCATATGATCAGTATCATTTGATTTGAATATGTACATTATTTTTGTAGATGTCGTTGTTTTTCAAAAGTTATAAACAAGGACATATATAAAAATCTTGCCAGTAATACGGATCCAGTGAGGTCTGCTGTGGTACATTCAATGAAAAAACTTTTTGTTACAGGTTTCTCAGAGAAGACATGAAGATCATTTTTGAGGTGTGAAGCAGTTTTTGCCTAGCGGTCCTGTTGCAATGATGATCCTACTAGAAATACTCAGACGCATTTGGTGATCTATTAACTTTTAAAGAAATAATTATATAGATATTAGAATAAATTATAAGTAAAATAAAGTTTATTGTAGTTTTATTGTAAAAAAGATTATACAACTTCTTACATAAAAGCTTATACAGTAAGAACGAGCAAGTTGGAATACATTTTCTAGCAAGTTAAATTAAAAAATTTTTGAATAAACCAAAATCATGCCTAATGAGATTTTTAATGAGCAATATTTTTGATGAATTTTTTTCGACAGAACCCCAGAAAGGGGTCCAACAAGATAAAACTTGTGGCACCTTTTTTATTAGTTTTTGAACAAAGTGCTACAAGTTAAGTCTACCAGTTGCAAAAAAAAATTTGGTATTACTGGACCTCTTGTCAGGGGTCGACCACCTATATTTTAATAAAATTATAGGTTTTACTTTAAATGACACTTATATTCTCTAAAAATGACAAAAAAATAGAAATAATTTTCTTTTAGTTAATTTAAAAAAATTATTTGATTCCATCTTAAAAAATAAGTTGTATGCTAGTGGACCCCTTTCTGGGGGTCTGTCCAAAAAATATTCTGTAAAAATATTGCCGGTTAAAAATCTCAGTTAACATGTGTTTGGATTTTTTCAAAAAACTTAAATTTAACTGACTAGCAAGTTTATTCCAACTGGCTTGTTCTCACACTGACTGTAGTCATATTGCATAGCGTTTTTTAATGCACTTGACAGTAAGTACTTATTATGTACTTTGAAATGTAAATAAAGAAAAATAATGTTTTTATATTTTATATTTATTTTTGGCCAACATAGAAAAAGTCAGAAAAAATAGTGAAACTGGTAAAAGTATAAGATTAGGTTTATTATTTACATGCAGGGGATTTTCCTACTTGAAGCAGTTGGGCTCTTATATTATCCAAAAAATAAGCAAAATAAGATAAGGCGTTGTACCCAGGGGGGAATCAAGAGGTATAATGCCCCACAAAATAGTTGATAAAGTGTGTTAAAAGAGACACAAACAACACAAAAAAATTGCACAATACTCAAATTTTTATTGCAACTTTTTAATCCCCCCGTCCCTCCCGAACGCTCCTTTTATATATTTTTTCTTGAAATTGTGTTACAAAGTTGTAATTTTTTAAATTATATTTCTTTTTTAGAGCTGTTCATTCATAAATTATTAACGCAAAAATTCAGGATTTCACTCTCTCCTCCCCCCCAGTCGTAAGGCGTTTACAAGAAAAAAAGAAATTAAAAAAAACTGAGTGTCACAAGAGGCTATCCCCCTTCCACCTTTTTGCGTCCTCAAGCCCTTTTATTGCCAAATCGCGTCTTTTTTCAGAAGACCTCCCAGTTTTTTTTAAATAAAGAAAAATATATTAAAGTAAACAAAAATCTTAGGTTAGATCACTCAGATTCGTATACGGAAATTGAGATTCGAGTGGACTTTACCACTCGACTCTATTTCCCAACGAAAAACTCGTATACGAGCTTTCAAGAATTCGAATGGTGAATATCCGTATACGTTTCGCCGAATCCGTATACGGATTTATTTCAAGAATTGGGTCCCTGGAGCTTCGACGCCATCGAACTCGTCGTGCCGAGATTTGTTGGATAATGGGAGATTTGAGCACTTTTGTAGGGCATAGAATAGGGAAAATTGGATTATAAGGGTTCGGGATTTTTTTGTGAATTTTTAGCAATAAATAAATGTATTTAGTGAACAGTTGCGTTCAATGGTTAATCGATTGATGCTCTGTATCTCGAAAATATGTGTGTGTTTTTTTCAATGTCTTACGGTTTTTTTCTTATTTTGACCTCGATCACGCATTAAAATATTGTGAGTCATACCATTTACACCCTGTCAATGAATGCAAACAAAAGACGAGAATTTAAAAACTTTAAAAAATTAGGTAACATTACAAAACAGAAAGAAATAGTTTTTTCGTAACTAAACGAAAGGACAAATTAGCAGACACAGGTGAAGTTGTGAAAATTTACACAATTTTTAGCTCCTAGTTCGTGACCACCGTAAAGAACACGTTAACAATAAAGGTTTGCTGTTTTCTCGGTGTTAATACGCATGCTTTTAACACAAAATGCCTTTGTTCTACTGGGTCGACCCAAAGTTCTCTTAAAATTTAGTAGAAGTAATCTCTCCTATAGGAGCTCAAGAATACGGTTTGTGTGATTTCAGTAGAACTATGGAAAAGATTTCAAGAATAGACGTCTAGAACGGAAGATTTGTCGAAAAAAATATAACAGTCTTGGACGAGAAGTTAGCAGCCATGGCTAGTCCACAGCAACCACGGATGACCGTGCACAGCAACTGGCTTCTATTTCTGTCTTTGTCGAAAAGAGTGCATTATAAAAGATATAAAAAAAGTAGCATGTGGACTTTAGGCAAAAAACGCATGCGCTGGTTTGAAACTAAAGACAAGCTAGTTTCAAAACCATTGAAATTGGTTCAAAAGTGACGTCATTGCTAACGAGCGGGAAATTTTAGACATTAATTTAAACTGAAACAATTTAGAAAATACAATTAAAAAAACAAAATCTTTTAAACTTTTCTTGGAAGATACCAAATTGTTGGGAGAAAATACAGATGGTCTTGCGTTTCCAATTGCTTTTGAGCATTAATAACACGACATTTCGGAGTTGTGACGTCACCAATCAATGACGTATTTTATTGAAACAGTGTTTCAAACCTGGTTCGACTGAGAAAATGCCTCAGCTTTTGTTTTTGCCCTTAGTGGCAGTGGCGGGCGGTGGGTGACGTTATAAATTGGGAGGGGGCAGATATTTATATTGCATGGAAAAGGAGATAAAAAAACTTACCTAAACAATTTTATTTTAGTATTTTGCAAACAAGCTACTACTTGTTGTAGTTATTTGCTCATTTGTTTATAGATAAAGTCTATTCGTCCCTTCTTTTACATGCGCAAAGTGCATTTATTTTACATCCCACTAAGCACAAAAACATTTTAATAATGTCAAAATAATGTTTAATTTTTAAACATAAGGTTAGGTTGGATGTTAGTTCTAACGTCATATTCATTGTGAAAAAGAAGCTTAATAACCCGTTTTCTGACGTTAGAAAAATAACCTTAGGTTTTTGTAACGTTTTTTAAAAGTGTTTTTCAAACGTTAAAAAATATTGATTTGTAACAGTGAAAAAGAAATGTTTTTCTAACATTGAAAAAAAAATGTTTTTTTAACAATGAAAAAATATATTTTTTTCAAATATCTCTAAAGATAAAGTAACTTAAATAATGTAAATAAAATTCTTCTATTTTGGAAAAACAGAGCAGCAAAAGTCCGTTGAGGTTTTCGTGAACTCGACACTCAGTAAAGGAAATTCGGATCCGTAGCTTCTGAAAATAAAATTTAAAATTATATGTAAACAATAATTTTGTAGTAAGTGCCTCGCTCTCGTTCTCATTGCTGCTCAAGTGAATACAAGGTAAACAGTATTCAACTGAATGCTCCTTTGAAATTCGCACTCTGATCGGATCGGGTCCCGTGCCGAGGCATTCGTTTGGTCCGCTGCGAGGCTTGCGAATTCTGCCTCAAATAAATACGCGGCTTCAGGTCCGGCGGCTAATCATTCGCGGTGAATTGTGGCACTCCCTGTCTGATTAACTGTAACGTAGGTATGCGATATTCCATACAAAACAATTTTTTTACTTTGGTTTAATTTTTTTACCTAATTTTGTGATGCTTCATTTAAATCATTTCGGGATTTTTTTGTGAATTTTTAGCAGTATTCAACTGAATGCTCCTTTGAAATTCGCACTCTGATCGGATCGGGTCCCGTGCCGAGGCATTCGTTTGGTCCGCTGCGAGGCTTGCGAATTCTGCCTCAAATAAATACGCGGCTTCAGGTCCGGCGGCTAATCATTCGCGGTGAATTGTGGCACTCCCTGTCTGATTAACTGTAACGTAGGTATGCGATATTCCATACAAAACAATTTTTTTACTTTGGTTTAATTTTTTTACCTAATTTTGTGATGCTTCATTTAAATCATTGCATACATTTATTCTATCACTATACCATCTTTTCCACACAACTGGTGTATATTCGTATCCAAATATGTATTCACTATCATTATTAATAATTGTGCTTTTAATTTACCATGTTTGTTTCTACGAAAGGTAAATATTTTAACCAAAATTGCACAAAGCGTATCGTATGACTCGTATGAACTCGCAGCGAAAAGCAACTAAAAATGGCGATGGCCCGTTCTGGTAGACAAGACGCTAGCCCTACCAAGTCCACTTTCAATCCCTGGCTTCGCAAGCGCAGATCTATCAATATTATTTACCTCATGTCTTAGAATAGATGCATACAGGGTGATTTTCACTTGAATGATTCTAACCACATGAAAATAGAAAGTTTCAAAAACCTAACCTAACAAAACCTAATCAAATCTAACCGGACCGAAGGAAACTGAACCAATAATTTTTTTCAAAAAAAAAAACTTTCCTGGCTTCCTGCCCGGGATCCTAGAGGATGTGAATCCGAACCGAACCAAACCGAACCTAACTAAACTGAACCAAACCTAACCTAACCAAACTAAACTACAACACGTACTGCCAATTAGGTTTAGTTGGGTAGGGTTAGGTTTGGATAGGTTCAGTTCGGTACGGTCCGGTTCGGATTCACATCCTCTAGCATCCCAGGTAGGACGTCAGGAAAGTTTTTTTTGGAAAAAAAATATTGGTTTAGTTTGCTTTGGTTCGGTTCGGTTAGATCTGATTAGGTTTCGTTAGGTTAGGTTTTTGAAACTTTCTATTTTCATGTGGTTAGAATCATTCAAGTGAAAATCACCCTGTACATCGATTCTAATACATGAGGTAAATAATATTGGTAGATCTACGCATGCGAAGCCAGGGATTGGAAGTGGACTTGGTAGCGCTAGCGTCTTGGTTCTGGTAGTGGAACTATAACTATGCGGCAGCGCCCTCTATAGTATAATTTTTTTTAATGTTTAAAAAACAAAACATTTATTAGCTTCATATATCTTAAATTCAACGTTATAAATGAGATCTAAAAAAAAACATTATAAAGATAACCATATATTGATGGTATTATTTTTAATGTTAATAAAATCATGGTTTTTTAAATATTGGTTTCTTAACGTTATTAAGAAATATATTTTTGGTAATGCGAAATTTTCGTTAGGATTTTCAACATGTTTTTTTAATGTCAAAAGTTGACTTAATTTTAACACAAATTTGTGCTAGAAAAAAAACATTTTTTTTTCAAAATTTATTTAACGTTTTTTACGATTTTGTGCTTAGTGAGATAGGGAAAGATTGCCCCATTGCCATGCCCCCATAAGAAACAGGGGTAATAAGAAATATTGTTTTGCTTCTCTTGCATTTTGTGTCATATTTGAGATATCTGAAAAGAACTTTTTAAATTCTTCTACTACAATATTAGTAAAGTTTTAACACTTTTGTGCTCTATTTTAAACATATTTTTGACAAGCAAAACATTTCAAACAATAGTTTTTTTTGGGAAGGAATTTTTTTCTTTCTTTGTATTGTTTTAAATTTTGCTTCTCATAAACAAGTAGTTCAGACTGGAAATATTTCTTATTACCATTTCGTTTTGACTATCGTGAGGGGGGTGGGGGTAATAGGAAACATCTAAATGGATTAATAGCTTACAAAATCTGGTTTAATGTTTGGCCAATAAGAAATACCGGGTGGGCCAAAAAAAAACGGACACTTTTTTTTCCTTATAACTTTTTAACTATACCATCGCTTTTAATGGGAGAAACTGCACCTGGCAGAGAATTAATCAGGGTTTTGACTAAGTATATTTTTTTGTCCTCCATCTTAAAATCCTAGATGGCGGACGAAACTAAATTGTACCTTTCAAAAATGCTCGTTTATTCTTGTGTTGCGAACATGTTTCTGCATAGTAGAGTAAATTTGTAAAATAAAGCTGCAAAAAGGGGATAGTTTTTTATGTTTTGCATAGTAGTACCTAAAACCAAAAGCTAAATTTTCATTAGAGGATCCCCGATTTTTCGGCCTCAGAATCCAAGTTAAGAAAAGAAGTGATTTCCTTGTTTTAAGAGAAATTAAATTAATTTTGACAAATTTACTTTAAGTGGGAGTCAGTCAATTTAAAAATGTAAAAAAAATTACACCGGTCACTGCAAAACAAAATAGCGGCTATATTTTAAAAAAATCGTTTTTTTTTCGATATTTTCTTTATTTTTTGTGCGATATTTATTTTTAATACCTCATATTAAAGCTACTGACCAGCCGACACAAAGATGGCGCTTAATTTGTCACAAATAAAAGAGACCTTTACAACCTGTGGACCAGATTAAATTTTTGCACAAAAATTTTTTGGATTTTATCACCAGTAAGCCAAGTTTTTCAAAAATTTATAAAAAGATACAATTTGACATTCAACATTTTAAGATGGCGGCCGAAGTTCAGATAGAAAAGTTATTTTTTTGCTCTTGTTTGACACAACTAGTATTGCCGTGTAATATATTGATTTATACTAAATGGGGGTCGCCGATTTTAAATACACATAGATTCAAAAGTTTTGCATCACCTTGATTTTCTACAAAGAAATTTTTTAGCATCAACTATTTTTTGTGGGCTATGTTTATCTTTCTGAATCGTCGCATATTTGTTGCCCGAAAAAAATGTTTACAATTTTTTTAAATAAATTGACATTTTTATTGCCATTATTTATAGAGTCAAGACAGTTCAATTTTACGAGTTGACGTGCAAAGATGCCTCGACAAGTCATAAGTGAGATTGACCGTGCAAGAATAGTGGTTTTACTTGAAGGTCATTCTCAAAGGTTCGTGGCTAATAGAGTTGGTGTTTGGCAAAGTGACGTATCTCGCACCTGGAATCGCTATCTCTAGAATAATTCTCTTCATGATAGACCCAGAAGCGGCAGAAGACGTGTCACTAATCAACAACAGAACCGTTATATTCACTTAACTATCCGAAGAAACCCGACCATGGCAATACCAGCACTTCAAAGAGATATGCGTCATGTCTTGGGAATTCAAGTATCGGTATCTACTTTGCGGAGACGAATACTCGCGACAGGTTTGAGGTGTCGCCGACCAATCAGAGTACCCCGACTAAACCCTGAGCACAAAGTTTTTAGACTACAGTGGGCTCAAGAGCACGTGGCATTAACTGCAGAATTTTGGAACTCGGTATTTTTTTCTGACGAAACAAGAATTTGCTTGGTGCAGGATAGTCATCGTATAAGTGTATGGAGGGAGCCAACAAGAGCTGCCCAGCTGGCTCATGCACGCCCCGTGCCACCCTTTGCAGGAGGAAGTGCTATGTTCTGGGCTGGTATCATGTCTAATGGTCGAACAGAATTAATTTATGTTCAGGGCACAATAAATGGAGAGAGATTTTAGATCCTTACGTCAGACTATGGCGAGGAGCTGTGGGTGATGCTTTTGTTTTTATGGACGATAACGCCGTACCAGAGCTGTAAATGAGTATTTGGAAACAGAAGGCATCAATCGTTTGAACTGGCCCGCACTATCGACAGACATGAATCCCATAGAACATGCTTGGGCCATGTTTGCCAGGGCGGTGGCAGCACGCAGAAACCCACCTAGGACTATATGGTCGGGCAGCAAAACACAATTTTTAGTGATTTTGATAAAACTTTGTACGTTCGTAGATCGACTCAAGGTTAGTGAAAAAAAATTTTTTTTTGGTCGGTACTCTACTCGTAACTGCGTATCAGTGTCCTTAAATTTAAAATTGGCACCACCCCGTTTTTTTCCAATATCTCAAAATCCAAAACAGCTAAAATATTTTTTTGGACAGTATTAGTTAGGCAAGGCCCGTCCCTATAAGCCCATGTAACGCAACTTTTAAAAATGTTTTTTTAATATTAAGAAAGAAAATGGTAAAGTCAAAACTTTGAAAATTTACAAAAGTTGTGATTTTTTTGAAACTTGAATTTTTGAACCCTGTCAAAAAGTTTTTGAGGCGGATTTTATCTCACATACTTTTTTTCTTCCTTTTGAGTCTGGCTATGTTACACCTTTTAAAATTTAAAAAAATATTACAGGAAAAATCTGTACCAGAGTGACAAATACCCAGCTGTCGCGTTTTTCGCAAAATTCAAAGATTTTAGACTGCTTATAAAAAACAATTTTTTAAAATCTTATTTGACTAAACCTTAAAAGACTTTTTACCGGTTCTTATAGAGAACTAAATTCTAGATTTAATTTTTTTTTTAAAGAATTATAAATATGATCCAAAATATTTAAAAATTTACCACAAACATGAAAAAATCATTCGTTCAAAATAACGGTTTTGTACGCAAAAATTACACTTTTGGAGTTAAACGGCTGGGGATTTTTTATTCTACGTTTAATTTTGGGTCCCCTGAAAACCTTTCTTCTAATATAGACAGGCTTTTAAGCGGTGTAATTTTTTTAAAAATATATACTTGGTAAGTGGTAGCAAAAAAGCGTTTAAATTTGATATTTTTCAGTTTTTATTAATAGATATTCAAATCGTATACTGGTCGGGCATTAAACCGCCAGTTTCGTCAATTTTTGGGGGATTTTGACAACAATTGGCATGATTGTAGACCGACTCAAGCAAAGTAAATACTATAAAAAAAGTGGCTGGCACTCCACTATAAGTTGCGTATCAGTGCCCTTAACTTTCTGTTTTGCACCTTTCCACTTTTTTCAAAATATCTGAAAATTAAAAAAAGTCAATTACTTTTTTATTGCAGTTTTGATAAGGTAAGACCTATCTCTATAGGCCTATGTACCACAAGTTCTAGAAATATTTATCGATTTTAATAAAAAGTATGTCAAAGTCAAAACTTTCACGAATTTACCAAAGTAGTGATTTTTTTTAAACTTGAATTTTTGGACCCTGTCAAGAAATTTCTGAGGCGGATTTTATCTGACATACTTTTTTTCTTCCTTTTGAGTCTCGCTACACTTAACTTTTTAAAATATTAAAAAATATTGCAGGAAAAATCTGTAGCAGAATCACATATACGAAGCTGTCGCGTTTTTCGCAAAATTTTAGTATTTATACAACTAATTTTTTTAAAACATTATTTGAACAAAACTCAAATAACTATTTAGTGGTTCTAATAGAGAACTAAATGCAAAATGTACTTTCTAAAAAAAAAAAGATAAATATGATTCAAAATATTAAAAAATTTACCGAAAACCTGGCAAAATAATGGGTTTTTAAATAAAAATGACATGTTTGAAGATAAACGGCTGGGAATTTCTTATTTTGCGTTTAATTTTGGGTCCTCTGAAATATTTTGTTTTTTGAAATATACATGGTAAGTGGTAGCAAAAAAGCGTTTATATTTGGACAGTTATTTTAAAAAATATCCAAATTGTATACTGGTCGGTCAGTTCGCCATTTTTGTCCAGTTTTGCGGGACTTTCATAAAAATTGGCAAGTTTCTACATTGACTTAGGAGAAGTATAAAAAAGTTGGTTGGTAGTCCAATCTAAGCTGTGTTTCAGTGCCCTTAACTTTTCAGTTGCACCTTCTTACTTTTATCAAAATATTTTTTATTACGATTTTAATTATTTGAGACATGTCTCTCTCGGTCCGCCTAACACAACTATTAGAAATATTTTTTTTATTTCAAGAAAAAAAAAGTTAGTTTTCCAAAGTAGTGATTTTTTTCAAACTTGAATTTTTTAACGCCGTCAAGAAATTTCTGTTGACGTTTTCATCTGACATACTTTTTTTATTTTTTTAAGCCTGCCTATAGTTTGCTTTTAAAAATATTAAAAAATATTGCAGGAAACATCTGTAGCAGGATCAAAAATACAAAGCTAATGCGTTATCCGCAAAATTCAAAGATTTTGAACTACTCATACATAACCACCTATTTAAACTTTATTTGACCACAATTTAAAAATTTTGCGTTTTTAATATAAAATTATAAATAAAATTAACTTTCTTAAAAAATTTACTGCAATTATGACAGATACTCCTACAAATACAAGCAAGCCTCTCGAAATACCGATGCTTAAATGTTATAAGAAGAGAAGCATTTGGTTCTAACCCTATTTTTATTTTTTACAAGCCGAAATTAAGAAAAATTATAGGTGGATACTGCATTTTCTATCCTACGAAAAAGACCGGGTTGATTTTAAAACGGAGGTAATTATTTTATAATCATAAATTTCTGTAGTATTAGTAATGGTCTAATTACACCTACGTACTAAACAAGCTTAATGTTTTGAAAAATATTGTGTTTCTATATTTTTAAAAACAAAATAAATAAAATAGGTAGTTTTTTAATAAATGTTAAATTTAGCAGGATTTTTCTGTTTGTCTTTATGGCCGTACCTAGGGTCGGATTAAGGGGAATGGCTGACCATTACAGGCAAATAATTCTGTTTTTTTTATCTTTTGTATTTATTAAGAGCTTAAAATATCACTCTTTTCGAAAATTTTGGAGTTTTGTTAAAAATAAAATAAAATAGAGTAAGCACCCTTACTAGCGTGTTAATTCCATTTATTTCATGCTTCTAAATTATATTAAGAACTTACACTATTTTAGTATATGACTTGATAATTTTGTGAAAAAATCAAAAACCCAACTTTAAACATCTCATTACTATCAGTTACCAGCTATATGTTGATTTTTTTTATATCACTTAAAAGCCAGTCTATATTAAAAAAAAAATTTCCGGAGACCCAAATTTAACCGCAAAATCACCAACCATTTCAGTTTCGCTTTAAAAACTGTTGTTTTAAACCAATGTTTTTTTTTTTATTTTTCTATTAAAAAAAAATAATCATATATTAGTTCTCTATCAGCAATACACTTTTAAATTTTGGCCAAAAAATGGTTTTGTATTTAAGCAGCCCAAAATTTTTGAATTTGACCGACCACTATATGGCTTCGATATGAGCTCACACTACTACTTAGTGTGAGCTATGGTGATCCTAATTTTTTCGAGAGAAAATAAGTTGATCCGATATCAAAAAATTTTATATATCTTTGCGTTTCAGATGATTTTGAAACTTTTTGGTCAAGCCGTCTGTCTGTCAGTCTGTATGTCTGCAAGAACCAACCCGCGTAACTCAGAAACCACCTGCCCGATTTGAATGAAATTTGCTACCTATGCTGGGTCTTGGGTCGAGATGATCCCATTTAAAAATGAACAAAATCCACCGAACACAAGCTAAATTAAAGGGTGGGGGTAGATTTCAAAAATTAGAGTTTATGTGAAAATATGGCGTGTGTGATATCAAACGAAAGGTAATTAAGTCTAGAGTTAAACAAAATACATTTTTGTTTTTTTAAGAAAAAGAGTGGGGTAGATTTCAAAAATTAGAGTTTAAGTCAAGACATGGCTTGTGTGGTATCAAAGGTAATTGAGTCTGGAGTTGAATAAAATATATATAATATAGTTTTTAGTTATATTAGCTCACACGTAAACTATCACTATAGTAATTAAAGCTTAGGTGCTCATATATTGGCAGAGTATTTTTTTTCGTGATAAAAACTAAAAAATATCCAAATTTAGACGCTTTTTTGCTCTCACTTACCAAGTATTCTTTAAAAAAATTATATCGTTTTAAAACTTGTCTGTAGTAAAATAAATATTTTTGGGAACCCAAAAATAAACACAATCCAAAAAATCCCTAGCGGTTTATCTCCAAATGCGTAATTTTCGCTTAGACAACCGTTATTTTCACCCAGCGATTATTTCATGTTTGCGGTAAATTTTTGAACATTTTGGATATTTTTTTATGCAGGTGAATTTGGTATTTAGTTTTTTTATTAAAAACGGTAAATATGCGCTTTTAAATTATGGTCAAATAAAGTATAAAAATTGGTTATGTATAAGTAGTCTAAAACATTTGAATTTTGCGAATAACGCAACTGCTTGTTATTTGTGATTCTGCTACAGATTTTTCCTGCAATATTTTTTAATATCTTAGAAAGACAATTATAGGCAGAATTAAAAGGGGAAAAAAAGTACGTCAGATAAAATCCTCATTAAAAATTTTCTGACAAAGTTAAAAAAATTCGTTTTAAAAAAATCACTACTTTGGCAATTTTTTTAATTTGAAATTATTTTTCTTATAAAAAAACAATATTTCTAAAAGTTTTGTTGGACGCGCCGATAGAGACAGTTCTTACCTAACAAAAACCGTAACAAAAAATTTTTTGTCTTTTTGATTTTGAGTTGTTTTGGTAAAAGTGAGAAGGTGCAAAAATGATAGTTAAGGGCACTGAAACGTTAGCTTACAGTGGAGTACCAACCAACTTTTTTTTATTTTTTACTTCTCTAAGGTCGATGTACAAACTTGTCAATTTTTATGAAAATCCCCCAAAAAAAGACGAAAATGGCGGCTAACTCACCGACCAGTATACGATTTGGATAGTTTTTAAAAAAACGGAAAAATATCCAACTTTAAACGCTTGTTTGCTACCACTTACCACGTATATTTTGGAAAAAAAATCACACCACCTAAAAGCCTATCTATAGTAGAACAAAAGTTTTCGGGGGACCAAAAATTAAACGCAAACTACAAAATCCCCAGCCGTTTATCTCCAAACGTGTGATTTTTTGCTTAAAAAACCGATATTTTGAGCCAACGACTTTTCCATGTTTGCGGTAACTTTTTGAATATTTTGGATTATATTTATATTTTTTTTTTAAGGGTGTAAATTTTGTATTTAGTTTTTTATTAGAACCAGTAAATACTCTTTTATGTTTTTTTCAAATAAAGTTTTAAAAAATTGATTTGTATCAGTAGTCCAAAGTCTTTGAATTTTGCGAAAAACGCGACAGCTGGGTATTTGTGGTTCTGCTACAGATTTTCCCTGCAATATTTTTTAAAGTTTAGGATAGCGAGACTCAAAAGGAAGAAAAAAAAGTATGTCAGATAAAATCCGCCTCAGAAATTTCTTGACAGAGTCCAAAAATTCAAGTTTTAAAAAAATCACTACTTTGGTAAATTCGTCAAAGTTTTGACTTTGACATACTATTTTTTAAAATCGATAAATATTTCTAAAATTTGAGGGACAAAGGCCCATAGACACAGGTGTTACCTAACGAAAACCGTGATAATAAAAATTTTGTGCGTTTTTGATTTTGAGATATTTTGAAAAAAGTGGAAAGGTGCAAACCAGAAAATTCAGGGCACTGATACGCAGCTTAGAGAGACAAACCGACCAAAAATTTTTTAGTTTTTTACTTTTCTTGAATTGATGTATAAACGTGCCAATGTTTATCAAAATCCCCCAAAAATTGACGAAAATAGCGTTTTGCTGCCCGACCAATACAAGAGCTTGTTCATGCTGCTCGGGAAGAATGGCAAAATATTCCTCAACAACATATCACCAATCTGAGACAGCATGGGCAGGCGTCTTCTGGCTTGCATAAATGCTAGAGGTGGAAATACCCAATATTAAAGGTTTTCAAGTACCTTTTTGAACAAAATCCATCAATTTGTAAATTTTGATTTTTATTTAAAAATACTCCTGTTTAAAAAAAAAAAGTTTTTTAATATAATAAAGTTTATTTACGAGTATCTTAGATGTTTTCTTAATTAAAACTATCAATTAATAAGTCTCTAGGCCATTTTTCCTGGTAAAAAAAATAATTTTGGAGATTTAGGGTGATGCAAAACTTTTGAATCTATGTGTATTTCATAGAATTCTTTTGTTAAAGACATGTCTCTTTCTAATTTTGGGAGAGGGGGAGGGGGCGGAGCAGTAGAACATGAGGACACAAACTTTTGGTTACACTGTTCCGCTTTTTTCGTCGGAGGTGCATTCAAATTCTCTCTCTCTCTCTCTCTGAATTAGATGTTTAGTAAAAAAAGTTACTGGTGTGAGAACTCCACAAGGATCAAACAGACGAGCAACATCTGACAAAATGTCTTCTTGTACACGTGCGTTCTAAGAGTTGCACAGACAATGAAAAGAAGTCTTCCAAGGGGTGGCATTCCATTACTAAAATCTTTAAGACATTGGTTTGGTTCGGTTCGGCAAAGCTACGGGATTACAACAGAAATGTGATTTGGGAAAAATAGATACTAGCTCAGGAGAGTTGGATTACCACTTTTTTAGCTCAAAACAACCCAGTTTTAACAATGCGATCAAAGCATCTAACTTTAATTTTAGGGCAGATTCTAAACAGCGAATTGGGCGAGATAAGGAAAGCTGCTAATACTATAAACAATTATGTGGAGTGAAAACTCTGGCTCATCCCTAGAGAACCTCCACATAATGCGTTGATAGACAAAATTGGCTGGTTTTACCCAAATCTGTCTATACATCATACTGAGGCTTCAAACAGACCTTTTTTAGCTCCAGCTTGCCTATGTGTGCTACAATATTGTGCGATACGTCAACATTTTCAGAAAAAATCGTAGAATACGAATTTCTATGGTGGAGATCTGACATATGGTGCAGAATTACTCTGCACCCCCTTCAAAAAATGTAAACTCGGGTTAGTTTCACTTTGGTTTTTTTAATCTACCATTTTTAGACATTAACTTCGACAAGTGGGTCAGAAACCCCCAAATTAGGTCGAAAAATGTGACTTATTTATTTTTTTTTAATTTCTGCAATAAAGACTTTTGAGAAATGGATGCTGATAAAATTTATAAGGCGCATTCAAATGTACAGGATTAGAACTTTAATTTGGTGTATCGCTTGTCTGCGTCGAATTAGGGGTAGTTTTTTAAAAGTAAAGTAATTTTTTCTCAAAAACCATAAGTTTTCCCCAAAAATTTGTAGAGACTAATCTTGTAGTGATTAAAACTGCCTACAAAAACTATATAAATTAACTTCCTAGTTTGAATTTGTAGCTGTCTAGGACCGTGACTTTAGAAAAAATCTTTGTTTTTGTTATATAAAACACAGATTTCTGGACAACCAATATGAAATACGTCAAAATTGGTTAAGACGTTCGTTATAGCCCCCAATCGATTATGTAAAGACAGCAACATAGCTATATTAACACGACTAAGAGCAGCACTTTTACTTGTCATAGCCAGATCAATTATTTTTCGAACGATGTGCTTAAAAGCTAGGTAGCTTATATAATAATAGCTGTCTTTAAAATTTTCAAAACAACCACGCGGCACTGATTTATATGCCAAGTGCTGCGTAGGTATACTTTTGAAAGCGACGCTGACGGCCAATCAATTAAGGACCTACTGATTGGACACTAACCGTTTACGCGCAGACCTTTTGGGCGCTATCAATTTAAGCGTCGATCATTTGGGCGATTACCATTTGGGCGCTGAATGTTTGGGCATTAGCCGTAAACAAAAAAAAATAGTAAGCCTTCACTACCACTATTTTGTCGACAACTGTTTTGGACACCTGTTGTTTTGGTGCCGACCAATTAAGCGATGACCATTTGGGCGCTGAAGGTTTGAGCAATAATAGCCGTAAATAAAAAAAATAGTAATGCCTTGACATCCACTTTTGTTGGGAGGATTGCTTGGGCGCCTGTCGTTTTGGTTTGGTAAAGGACACTATTTAGACGTAAATCATGTGGACGCCGCTGATTTGGGCGCTGAACTTTTGAGCAATAGCCGTAAACAACAAAAAACATAATGCCTGGACACTCACTTTTTGGACTGTTTGGACACCTGCTGTTTTGGTGATGACTAGCGCCCACATGCTCTGCGCCCAAATGGTAAATTTCCTTAACCAAACCAAAGCGCTCAAATAATCTTCGCAAAAAAAGTGGGTGTTAAGGCATTTGTATAGGCAGTATTTTCTTGTTGTTTACGGCTATTATTGCTTAAGCCTTCAGCGCCCAAATGCTCATCGCCCAAATGGTCGGCGCCAAAACAGTAGTCATCCAAACAGTCGTCGCAAAAAAAATGGGTGTCAAGGCATTTTTATTACGGCTATTGCCCAAACGTTCAGCGCTTAAATGGTCATTGTCGAAGCAATAATAGCCGTATCGGCACTTAAATGATAGCGTCCAAACGGTTAGTGTCCAACCAGTAGGTCCTCAAACGATCGGCCGTGAGCGTCGCCTTTAACAGTATACCTACGCAGCACTTAGCATAATATGCGTGATTGTACCGCGCCTGAAAATTTTAAAGACAGCTTTATTTATATAAGTTAGATAGCTTTTAAGCACATCGTTAAAAACAGAATTGACCTGGCTATAAGATGCACCTATTCGTTTAAGCCTCGGATGCTTCGGTCATGCAAAAAATCCGCTGCGAACAAAAAATTTTTGAATGACTTAAAAATGCTTAGTCGTGTTAATATATCGCGCGATTGGAAATTTTACGGGTTATAACGTATTGACGTATCTCATATTGGTTATCCAGAAATCTGTTTTAAATAACAAAAACATAGATATTTCCTCAAGTAGCCGATTGAAGCTGTCCTGGACAGATACAAATTTAAACTAGGAAGGCTTATATTTTTTTGTAGGCAGTTTCAATATCTACAAGATTGGTCTCTACAAGTTTATTTTTTTAAACTTACGTTTTTTGATAAAAAATTATTTCATTAAAAAAATAGGAGTATTGTTTTTGGGACTATATAGATAAGCGATAGACAAAATTAAAGCTCCAATCCTGTACTTTTGAATGCGCCTACTAAATTTGATAAGCATCCATTTCTCAAGTGTTTTATGCCGAAACTTAAAAAAAAATAAAAAAAAGCACGTCTTTACCTAATTTCGAAAATACTGAAAAATAGTACTTTTAAAAACCAAAGTGAACTAACCCGAGTTTTCATTAGCTGCGTTCGGTATTTACGTCGGATTCATTTTTTCTAGATCTAGGGAAGGTAGATCTGAAACGTTCGCTAATTCTGCTCAGAGTAGCCGGACGTAAATCTGAGGCGAATTTTCGTGCTGTATGTTTTGGTTCAATAAATACGTCATCAATTGGTGACGTTTCATATCTATATTTTCGAATTTATGGGCGTTATACGATGAAATACCGTTCACAGAGGTTTTTGATTTTGACTCATCTTCGTGGACTAAAAGTAACAAATGTTTCTTAATCTCGACTAAAATAAATAATATCAAGATCTTTTAATAAAGTTATGTAAAAGTAACTTTGCCCATTTTCAGAAACGCTAGAGAGCTGAGCTTTGGATGGCTGATAGGAACTATTATCTGGGGGCACAGTAGTGCCCCGCCAAGTTCGCGCGGAAATGGCTGTACCATCTTTTCTTGAAACATTTAATTCCATATTTGACCTATCTAAAACTCTAATTCAGAATGAGCTACGAAACTCAAACTTTGCACACAGTCGTAGATCTTTATAGAGTTAACAATCTCTACAAGTTTTATGGAATTCCATGAAGTAGTAAAGTAGTTACGAAATTTCAAAAAACATCGAAATTGCCACTCACTCACTCATGTATAGATCATCAAAATTCTACTGTACTTCCAGACACGCTACTAAAGCTGAAATTTGGCATACTGATAGAAATTGTGACCAAACGACCAAACCATTGGAAAAAATTAAAAAACCCGAAAATTCCAATTCACTCCTCTCCCCCATACATGTAAAGTTATGTAAAAGTAACACTGCCCACTTCCAGGGGCGCTAGAGAGCTGAGCTATGGCAGACTGATAGGAAATATAACAAAACTATAGGAAAAAACTTAAAAACCCCAAAATTTTAATTTACTTCCCTACCCAATAAATGTAAAGTTATGTAAAAGTAACATTGCCCACTTCCAGATACGCTAGAGAGCTGAGCTTCGGAAGACTGATAGGAACTATGATAAAAATAAGTATAGTAAAAAATTTAAAAACACCAAAATTTTAATTTACTTTCCTCCCCTATAAATGTAAAGTTATGCAAAATTAGCATTGCCTATTTCGAGGAACACTAGAGAGCTGAGCTTTAGAAGGCTGATAGGAACTATGATAAAACCATAGGAAAATATAAAAAAAAACCTCCAAATTTTTAATAAGGCATTGCAAAACTTTTGAATAATATTCCTCATATTTTACTACTTTAAAACTTAAATATTATCCAAATCCTATAAAATACTCCGCCAATATATGGGCCCCTAAGCTCACACTAGGTACTATAGTTATAGTGTACGGGTGAGCTAATATAACTAAAAACTGAATTTTATTTTATTTAACTCCAGACTAAATTACCTTTTGTTTGATACCACACAAGCCATGTTTTGACTTAAACTCAAATTTTTGAAATCTACCCCCACCCTTAAAAAAAACAAAAACTAAAATGTATTTTGTTAAACTCCGGACTGAATTACCTTTCGTTTGATATCACACACGCCATATTTTCACATAAACTCTAATTTTTAAAATCTACCCCCACCCTTTTATTTGGTTTGTGTTCGGTGGATTTTGTTAATTTTTAAATGGGACCATCTCGACCCAACACCGAGCCTAGGTACCAAATTTTATTAAAATCGGCCAAGCGGTTTTTGAGTTATGCGCGTTCGTCGTTACAGACAGACATACAGACATACACACAGACAGACATACAGACAGACAGACAGACAGACGGCGCAACAAAAAAGTTGCAAAATCATCTGAAACGCAAAGATACATAAAAAATTTTGAAATCGGAGCAACTTTTTTTTTCTCGAAAAAATTAGGATCACCATAGCTCACACTACTATAGTATAGTTATGTGTGAGCTAAAAGGAGTGAAATCATAACAAAAACATTTTATGTAAAAAAAGTACGCGAGAGTGGTGTTCCGTTAAAAGAATTGAGATAAAAGTAAAGCCAAGTTCTCCAATACAAATTTTAAAATGAAAGATTCTCACTAGTTTGGAAATGTTTTTGTAAACTTGGCTATTACGGCTGCAAATGACTTTTAGGCACAGTGCTAAATTGAACATAAAGATATTATAATTTTGATATGACTTACTTGGAAATTAAATAATAAAGAATGTCAAAGCTGCAAATTGACAGTTGGTCTCTCCTCAGTAAACACCATATTTCCTATTTCTTTCTCAGATACCGACATGATCATTTAATTTCATGGTTATGCTCGGGCTGAATGAGGCCTAATGGGGCCGAAACGCTTCCCCGAGCTACCTTTACCTCTCAGGACTTGCCCGTAAAACTTTTTTGTTAAGACTTTTTACCTCGTGAAATTCCTTCAAATTTAAAAAAATCCAGGGCTTAGGCTGTCTTCTGGAAGCCGAAACGCGTCCCCAAGCTACTTTACCTCTGAGGATTCGCCCGTGAAACTTTTTTGATAAAGAATGTCATTTACAAATTCTGACATCACGCCAACATTTGAGCCTTGTGATTGCTGGTGGTTATTATTAGATTAATAATATTCGCGTTGGGCTGTGGCGTGGGCAAACACATCATTCATGTATATGGTTTTCCTGTTTTAAACGGCTTAACTAATTATCACAATTTATTTTTTAATAAATTTATTGTTACGGATAAATAATTTTTAAAAAAAATTCTGTCATATCATTCATGTCATAAACATTGCAAACCCAAAAACATATAAATTAAGATAATGTATTAATTTTTTTTGCATTCCATAGAGGGCTTTTTGTCCATTTCCTTTTAATGTTTATCGGATCTATGTTTAGAATTTTTGACAGTAAGTAAACCATTTTTCAAAAAAAATTGTATTTAGGACTTTCAAGCTATGCAACTTTTCTGAGATCACAAAACCTCAAAATGTGTTTTCCAAAAAAAATAACAGCAAGTTTTTCTATAATGAAAGTATAAATGTTCGGTTTTTTATATAAAGACAGTACGTTGTCACTATTAATCTTTTCTTACAAACTTTTGCAACCTTTTAAAGTTGTAATATTTCCTAAAGTGTCCCTAAATAAAAGTAAAACGTTATATTTAATATTTAAATTTAGTTAGATACTATTGTTGCTTATAGACTTACGCCATACGTTATCACCTTAATAAAACCAGCAACAGTGCCCGAGGTGGCAGGAAATAGCACATATCCAAAGGTTGTATATCGGTCTGAGGTCCGAACGTATTCCACGTATTTATCAAATATTTGAAAAAAAATTATTTACCCCTCTTTTGAAATTCTGGTAAAGGAACTTCCCCTCATGTCATATATGTACCTATATATGGGCTAACACCACTAGAAATAGGTGAGGTCAGGTCGTCATATCCTTAACGCCGAGGTGACAACGCCGAGTACATCAATATATATATATATATGTATATATATACATATATATATATATATATATATATATATATATATATATATATATATATATATATATATTAATATGCGAAAACAGTGCACAATTGCGAAACGCTAAATGGTGGAAATCTTAAGCATTCTGTATGCGCGATTTCTGGACCTTTGCTGTCGCGAGAGGTGGAGCAAATTTGCATGCGATACAACAGAGAACGGAAAACTAATGTCAAAATCAACAGCAATTTTATAAGAAAAAAGTGCGAAAATGCTTAGTTTTAGGCCGTTAAAAACATCTGACTACTTCGTAAATACAGTTTTTAAAACTTTTAATATCGCGAATACGTGGCCCAACTTGACTACAGGTTAATCACAAAAAAACCAACCCTCAAAGAACCTATATTCGGCTCTAGAAGAATCAATAAAAATGATGATAGAGTTGGAAAATTCAAAAGTATTGAAAATCACAAACCAAGAACTCAATATCTTAATTTGGAAAGTAATCGACCGTATAGTTTTAAAAGAGAAATAGTTTAGTCCTTTTAAACCATAAGTCAGTGGCTAAAATCATACGAAAATCGACTTACCAATAAGCCTTATAAATGACGTCACCCCAAAAACTATGTGGCGTTGTGGCAATCTAAAAGACGTTGCCGCCATTTTGTGACACTGTAAATAGAACAATAACGCTGTGCCAATTTCTGACACTAAGAAAAATTACTGAGTAATTAAACAAATATCTGGAAGCAGAACTGTATTTTCCAGCAAGGTAAAACATTGATATGCCCGGTAACTTTTATACAGTGGAGAAGGGGGGTTCAGAAATAAGAAAATTTTAAGTGCGCCAGTATTTTAATACCAATGTTTTACAAAGAAGATCTTAATTAAAATACAGTTCAACTCAAACGTTGTAGCCAAACAATGAAACTCTACCTACTTCCGAGGCTTCCGTATATGTGTAATTTAAAAAAAACCAAAAAGAAATTGACTCATTGCCAAAATTAAATTTTTAAAGATTGAATTAAGATGATAAACTAGAAGCACTTTACAGGTAGATGGACTTACAGGTAGAATCTCCAACAGGTCACAGTGTACCTACATTTGAGTCAGTAGTGTAAGACTCCATTATATAAATGATTGTAAAAAAAATACACTTCCAAAATCATTCCGTCATAGGGGAGATCTGGACCAAATATCTGCTGTCATCATTCTACGTTGGGTAGAATGAGCCAGACAGCAACCCAGTCCGAGATCTACCCCATGAGGTAAAACAATGTAAGGAAATCGCAAAAAAATATAACCTTATCTCTCTTTTGTCTCTGCAAAGTTGGTCATTGGGTCGTACAAATAAGACAGAAATTTAGTTCATCTTGTATATTTCCAGTCTAAGGATGAAAATGAAAATCATCATATTTAAAGAAAAATAAAAATAGAACCAAGTTGAAACAAACTAGCAGGGCTCTTCCAATTGTACAGTAAAATTTAAATAAATAGTTATGCCGCAGAATTTTGGTTATGACGTCATACCTTATCTTGCGTTTACTAGTATTTCAAAAGTTGTACTTAACGAAAAAATGATACGGAAAATTATATCTAAAATATCCTTGCTCCTACCTTGGTCCTGTTCTTATCTAATAGTTGTTGAAGTAATATTTTGTAAACCTGGTGTTGTTTCCAGACATTCCCCTGCTACTCTGGGTCTCGTTCTGCCCGCGCCTCCCCTACTGATTATCTAACACATGACACTAGGGCAGCACATGGTCTCAAAAGATGTTGTTGGGTCTTGCCCGAGCGTAAAACCCTGTGGAAAATGAAATATTTCAGTTTCCTGGAATTCGTCGGTTTTGCACGAGGTTCCCCTACACCGAGTAACTTAAATCAAGAACCCCATGTCGACTCAATAAAATAAAACAGATTTCAACAGATGAACTAAAATAACCCTAACATACCTTTCCCAGGGTTACAATGCTACAACCTTGTTTCGCCAGCACCCAGCACAACCGTCCCGTTGATGGATTGGACAGGGCTGTAGACAAAGGAGAAAAACAATATATAGTTTTTATCCAAAGCGTGGTTTAAAAAAAATTACATTTCACACGAAAAATAATTACAATTTGGGAGGCAAATATTATCTTGAAGAATCCTCAAATAATAACAAAATAAAAAATAAAATCGAACTTACCAATTTCTTTTCCATAGAAATGGCGCAGGTCGCCTAGAATCCCTCCGCAGAGGATGTGAGCCGTCACTTAGATTACGCCTAACACGACGGACTCACTCTTCACAGTCTCTGGGACAGAACCTGCAACCACTGCAGTGCCAGTAACAAAAAAACAATGGCGATCCCAGAGACATGCTGTCGACCCAGCCAGTTTCTTTTGAAAAAGAGAAAAGACACTTTGTCAAGAACACAAAAAAAGGTGAAAATGCCGGAAATCGTTCCTTAATTTGGTGGGGACAGTACCAACCTAATTTTCGCGGTTAAATTCAAATAAGGATGCAAACGCACTTATAAAAAACTCGCAAACCAAAAATTCTGCCGATTTAAGTTTGCCCACCTGAAAAATCTCCCGCGGTTTTCAAACTAACCAATGACGAAATACACTAGCACTTCGGTACCGGTCTATAGGGGGCAGCATCAACCAAGGGAACATCGAAAACACGTCCAACACGCATTGAGGTGTTGTCAGATCTATTTCTACGGATCAATTTTATAAACGAGGATTTTCGAGATGCACAACCGGACCCCTGCCAACATAGCAAGTAGGAGGAAAATAACCACACTATAAGTTTAGCATTGAAACCATCAACTGTAAAATCAATTACTGGAGATCAGAGCATGCATCAAAACCAGGAATATTCGAACACTCAACCAACTCCCATATGAGTAAAGCCATACTAAGTGTAGAATTTAGTTGTATTTCAGTTATAGTTTTAGTCAAAAGTTTCCTTTGCTCTTTATATATGTTTTTTCTAAGATTCATATAGTTTGACGCCATTTTTGTAAAACATTTTTACATTAATAAAGTTGTTTCTGAACTTGAACCTAAAAATGCACATTGAACTACTGCTTAAACCCGGCCCAAGAGTGTTCAAATGTTAAGTTTGCTCACCACTAGCTAGCCCTACATAACCCTTCAATCCGACTAACTGAGCTAGATATTAACTTTATTTAACTATGATTATATATTAATTTATATAATATAAAAATACGATTTTGTTTATTCTTTTAGTCTTGGTTCTTATCTCTCGTTTATCTCCAATTTACAAAAGTGCATAACTTGTATTTATTTTATCTTCTCCTTATCAAAGTAATAAAGATATCAAAGTGGGCGGAGCCTCGGTTGTTCCTGATCAAACCGTGGACCTAAATATGTTTTCGTGCTACAAAAACTAGCTAATCCGTGAAGAAAAAGAGGTTCGGACGAGAAATCATTGTCCTAATATCCTAGAAAATACAAATAATCGAACATCCAAAATAAATTAAATGTATACCTAAATGTTTCAAACTGTCCTTAAAACATCGTGAGTGGCTTGTGATATGGCAACGCCGCTATTATTTATTGAACGTACGTGGTCACTCGAACAGCTGATTCTTCAGTTCAGAACGTCAACGAACTACGTAATTCCAAAGATAAATAAAACAATAAAAAGTTTTTATGTGATTTTTCCCGAAACCTGTGATCCCAGATTCCAATTAGAATGCCCAAACAATCCGAACTGCACAGTGCCCACAACAATATGATGGAATACCTCCTCTATAAGGTAACTTTTTGGACAGTATATAACCTCAAAACCTAGCTCTATAAATTACCCTTAATTTGTGTATAGAAAAACGAGTCGAATAGCTTGATTATTTACATAAATAAAACAAATATGTAACGTGTGTCTTAAGCGTAAAAATGACACGTTACATTATCCCCCCCCCAACTTCAAGACGATTACCCTAAAAAGGTTAATCGGAGAGGTCCGCTGCCGACTTAAGGTCTTTTGCATGCCAACTCCCTGGTAGTACTTTACCCGATGGTTCCTGAAGCTCAAATATCCAAGGAGAAATTTTATTCCTAATCACATAAGAACCAACGAATTTCGGTGCTAACTTCTTCGAGAAAAACTTCGCAGCATCTGACAACACATTATTCTTCTTCCAAACACGCTGACCCACAACAAAGTTGGGTACCCTGGTACGCAAATTATACTGAACTACGTTTCCGGAAACCTTCGTTTTTACTTTCAGCTGCAGATAGTACACCATTCTCTTCAGATATCAAAACTGGGTTGGAGTAATCTTTTCCTGACAGACACATATTCCTACCAAAATTAACAAAGAAAGGAGACATCCTGGTTGCCTCATGGGTTGCAGTACGAATCGCGCAGGCAATTTTATGTATTTGTTCGTCCCACTTCCTGTGGTTGTCTTTCACATAACAACATAACATGGTTTTTAACGTACGATTCGTCCTTTCTGTTGGATTCGCTCTGGGGTGATAATACGGATTATACTGAATTTTAACCTGATAACTCTCAGCAAAACGTTTAAACTCATTACTTTTGTACTGAGGTCCATTATCACAAAGTAGCAAACGGGGTACTCCGAAGACCATAAATACTTGCTCCTCAAGATGCTTGATAACAGCTTGAGTAGGGACTGATCGCATTGGAAAAACTAAGGAAAACTTACTCAAATAGTCCGTAACGACGAGAATCCAGCAATTACCCTTTGTCGAACGAGGTAAAGGTCCACATAAATCCGTCGAAATAATTTCCCAAGCACGAGTTGGTTTTGGGTGAGATATCATCCGATCAGATTCACCTTGTGTATCACCTTTATGAGTCGCACAGACAAAGCATTTCTTTACAAAAGTTGCCACGTCCTGGCGCATTTTTGGCCAATATTTTTCTGCCAGTCTGTGGAAGGTTTTATACAGACCCATAAGTCCTGCGGTAGGAGCATCGTGAGCTTCTCCAATAATTCTACGCCTATGTTCTTTGGGGACTACCTCCTTCCAATATTCGTTAGATGGTGAAAGTTGAGGGTATTCTTGTTTGACATATTTATACAACTTATTATCAGTGTATCTCCAATTCATAAATTTTAACGGTGATTCTACGACCCTCTTTACCATCTTTTGGTACCATCGATCTTTAATTGCTGTTGAAGCGTCTCTGGGCTGCGAAATTGTATCAATCATAGGTACTGCGCGAGACAACATTTCCGGGACAACCAAATCTTTCCCTTTCCGATGGATTACTTCAAAGTCATATTGCTGCAGTTTTACAGACCAACGAGCAAGTCTCCCACTGGGCTCTTTCAAGCTATGTAGTCATTTTAAGCTAAAATGATCTGTTATGACCTTAAATGAGATCCCCTCAATATATGGCCAGAGCTTCTCTATCGCCCAAACCAATGCCAAACATTCTCGCTCGGTGGTCGTGTAAACACGTTCTTACTTAGTCAAAGATCGACTCAAATAGCATATGACTTTGTCTCCCTTAGGATAAGGCTGCGTTAAACATGCTCCTATTCCATATCCTGATGCGTCTGTTTGAATGACAAATTCTTTGGTATAATCTGGACATGTAAGAATCGGTGCAGTCACTAAAAGTTCCTTAATCTTAATAAATGCTTTTTCGCAGTCTGGAGTCCAATCGAACTTTTGATTTTTCTTAGTTAGAGCTGTAATTGGAGCTATTATCGCTGAAAAATTCTCTATGAAACGTCTATACCAAGAAATTGTACCTACAACTCTACGGACTTCTCTGACAGTTCTTGGCCTCTGGAGCTCTAACATGGCTTTAATTTTATTAGGGTCGACCCGGATGCCTCGACGGTCCACTACGAATCCTAAATAAGTCATTTCTGGCCTACACAGTTGGCATTTCTCCCAACTTACCGTTATCTTTGCATTGTGCAATCTTCGTAGGACTTCCTCAAGAATTCTAAGATGTTCAGAAAAGCTCTGTGACAATTACGAGGTCATCGAGATATACGTACACGTAGGTGTCTAAATCGTTTCCTATGATGCTATCTATGAGTCTCTGCCAAGTTGCGGGTGCATTATGAAGTCCAAAAGGTGAACGCTTAAATTGGAATAGACCTCGGCGACAGATGAATGCATTGGTACTTGCCAATAAGCGCTTTTAATATCTAAAGTTGACATGTACTTAGCATCTTTCAACTTGTCAAGAGTCTCGGATACGAGTGGTAAAGGATAACTATCACGCGCCGTCACTGAGTTCAATTTGCGGTAGTCTACGCAGAAACGATATTTCTTTGTGTTTTTCTATTGTACCATTACCACTGGTGAGGCCCATGAACTGGTACTACGTTCTATGACATCAAGTTTCAGCATTTCGTCGATTTTGTCATCAATGAGTTTTTGAATGACCGGTGAGACCTTATATGAACGTTGTCTTATCGGTGCTGCATCTGTTGCAATCTTATGTTCTACTCTGTACATCGCAGTGAGTCACCCATAATAGTCTTATATTTATCGACTAATTCCTCTAGTCGTTCTGATTCATAAAGCGTAAGAGTAGTTTGTTGGTCTGATGTTTCTAAAGCACAAATCATATCTTTATTATCGGCAAAGTGCCACTCATTAGTACTTAAGTTCGGTACTATCCCCATCGAAATCCAAAAATCTAGACCCAAAATCAGAGTGTGCGGCAACTCAGGAACGACGACGACCTCTGAATCCTGAACTCGCATAGGAAGCTGCACTGTCCCAATACTACTCGTGCTTTGACCATTTGCCACAACACAACTCGTCTTCTTCGTGGTATCAAGTGAAAAACCAAACCTCTCGATGATTGACCAACCATGATTCCCTAAAAAGGTACGTGAAGCCCCGGAATCCAACAAACCTAATAACTTATTTCCGAGCACATCCACTTCTAAATAAGGCCTTTCATCTTTACGGGCATGACTTATCACATAATCTAAAACGTACGTTAGCCTATCGGTCGATGCTTGTTCAGGCTGACTCGAAGGTCGACCACCTACGAGCGCCTGGGTCCGCTTCCCTGACGATTACAATTACGACATTCTCTTACTGTTACCCCTGCTTGTCCACATGAATAACACCGCTTGCCTCTAGGTACTGCATACCCGACCGCCAAGTGCCCTGTTTGATTGCATCTGTAGCAAACAACGTGCCTATTCGCCCTACCAGACCTAACACCCTGTGGTGGTTGTACATCCCTGTCATTTACACTAGACTGACCACTAGCTGGTTGTTGTCTCTCTCTATCAGCTCTAGCAGAGAAACTGCTTGCTGGCTGCTGCCTATTTCTGTCGAATCTATTAGCAGGATGATTTAAATTCTGTTGGTTCGATGTCCCGGTACCTGATATTTGAATTGTATCGATCCCTGTTGGAAAATCGTCAACGTAGGCTAAGTCAGGTTCAATAGATTGGTTTTTCCTAGGTGTAAAATTCTCCTCCTCTAAACCATATCTCTGGTCTATTCTACGACACAGATCTTTTAAATGTGATAGGCTATTGACCTCAGTAGCAATCAACCCATTCTTATAGATGTCCGCGATATTTCTGAAGACGATAGCTAATTTCGCCTCTTCAGAAACAGGACAGCCAAGTCTTTGGAAATATGTGTTCATGACAGCAATATAGGTCCCTATAGACTCTCCAGGGCCTAGTTTACGTTTTTGAATTTCCTTCAATAGCTTCTCGCCATATGAAGAAGAAAGATGTTCCAGCTGTTCCCATGTATGGACTTCTCTACGAACATCTTTGTAAAAAGTATAAGCTGACTTTTCAAAAAGATCAATGCCTGAGTTCAGTAAAACCTTTTTGCTAACTCCTCTAGCCTGACTCAACTCGTCCACTCTCTCAAAAAATGCGGTGACGGAGATCGTACCCCTCTAGCCTGTAAACTTTAAGTTCCATTTATGAGGAGGTACAGGTGCAACGTGATATGAAGTACCAGGATCACTTGACATTGGTACTGGCGACGAACATGAAAATGGTCGTGACTGAGCAATTGGTGCTATGCTACTTTGGAGGGCAGCTAAACTCAATGGAACGGTAGACGGTTGTTGATAATAAAGAGCTGTTGTACCGTCATTCTGAATTAGCATTGGGGGTGGTGCTTGTATTGATGTTTGAGTCGGGTTCGTAAGCACTTGCATTTCCACTGGAGCAATGACCAACGGTTGGTTTGTAGGCTGTTGAGCTGTTCTCTGTGTGCTCGAGTGCTGTGGTTGCGGGAGTTGAGACTGGTTGGGTGTATTGCCAACATTTGTCGAGTGGTCTGAGCTACGACTCGTCGATTGGCTTTCAAATGCTTCATCATCATCTGAGGCAACGCCAACTCTTAGTAGATCTGTTGCTTGGCTCTGCAATCTCCCAATCAAACTCAAGGTTTTCGCAACCAGTATGCCTTTCGTTTGACTTTCTTCAAAGTTGGACGGATTCATGTTGTTAATCCTGGCTAATACATGTTCCAACCTTACAGCGATTTTTCTAAACTCTCCCCCTTTACTCGTACCAGAGAACTTCTTTACCAGCGGTACCAGACTATCTAGCTTCTTCATGCAGCTAAAAGCATCCTGGCCAAATTTAAAGGGATACGGAGGGTATCTCATACTTCAATCAGTCCTTTCTCTCTGCCTAATCAGTATGAGCTGTTGCTTCATTTCTTCCACCGATCCAATGGATATGCCTCTCCATGTTAATTCGTAGATTAACTCGTCCTTGACTAAGTACCTTATGTCAGACAACCGACTCAAAGAAATAGCCATGGTGCCTTTTATATTAAAACTTTAAACTTTAATTAGAACTCTTAATTATACCTCCCAATTATAAAAACTAAACCACGCAATAACAAACACAAAGTTCACTTTTAATTCACTAGTGAAAATCACTATAAATTTTCTCACAAATGTAGAAAATATAAAACTTAAATACGGGCAGACGCGAACAAAACAGAAGCAAACCGGAGCAGTAAGAAAATAAAATTTATTTGTATTTAAAAATGTAATCATAGTTTATATTAATTATTTGCACAACCAACTATGACGTCCAACCTTGCAGAGAGAAATAACTACTTAAATCCTAAATTAGAATTAACAAGTGGCCATAAAAAAGTTAAAAAGAAAATAAAAGAGAGACAAGAGCTTTGGCAGTGTTTAGGTCTTATGTTCCACTCCTGCGTGAGTAAAACCAAAAAAAAATAATTGCGCTTATCCTAGCTCAACTGGATTAAAACTAAAGTTAAGTTATGTTTGTTTACCTCAGCAACCGAATAGGTAAATTTATCCCTAAATGGAACGTACCTATAACAAAAATCCCAAAGCTGTTGTACACAGTTAACGCTAGGGTATACTCCTGCTATTGCAATACAATGATTTTTCTAAAAAGAATAAATCAAAACCCAGTTTAACCTGCTTACCTATTCTGATTACACGAATCTTGCATTGCTTAAGGCAACATCATCCCTTAATATATAAGTGAACGCAATAAACATCGGAACAGATGTTCATGTTATAGAAATCGTAAAGTCAAAGTCAAAAGTCAAAAATCTCTTTATTCAAAAAATACAATTTACAAAAAAATTAATGAATTGAATGGCGTCAAATTTTTCTAAAATGTGTAAACCACACAGAATTTACAAGACACTTGCAAAAACAAGTACTTATTTAAAAAAACATCAGTTCAATACCACCAAACATTAAAAAAAAACATTTAGAGACATTAAAAAACATTTTAACACTTTTCACAAAAAATAATTAAAGAAATATATATATACATATTTTTTCTTTTGTTGTACATTTTAAAACATTTCAAAACATTTTAAAAAGGTTAGGTTTAAAAAAATATAAATTTATGCACACAAAATCAGTCTTTTAAAATATTAAAGTATTCATTTTGATTATATGGCTCTATTTCAACCAACAATTTAAAAATCGAATTATTAAAACATGTAAGATTTACCTCTGATTTTACCTCACTGGGAAGAGCATTAAAAAACTTAATTGCTAAATATTGAGGACCTTTTTCAGTCCCTGTTAGCCTATGTGGAGGCACACTGTATCCTTGGTACCTGGTGTCAAAGCAATGTTTGGGTAAAAAGATGTCAAACTTCTCTCTGTTTCGAGAGAGAAGTAAAAGACACTCATAAATAAAGAGCCCTGGTAGAGTCAAAATGTTGAGTTCTCTAAATTTACCTCTACAAGAGTCTGAGTTCTCTAAATTTACCTCTACAAGAGTCCTATGTCAGAAAGAATACGCACAGCTCGCTTCTGACTTATAAAAGCCCTTTCAGAGTCACTACTTCCCCCCCAGAATATCACGCCATACCGAAGAGTCGAATGCACATTTGCATAATAGATGGTTTTTAAAATATCTCTACCTAAATAATGTGACATTACTCTCAAGGAGTATGTAGCGGAGTTTATTTTTTTGCACACTTCAGATATTTGTGCTGACCAATCCAAATTTTGATTAATGTGCAATCCAAGAAATTTTGTGTTTTCTTCAAGCGTGATAATCTCATCCCCTAGGACCTCTTTTGGGATACTATGCTTTTTCAGTTTTGTTGAGAAATAGATATGATAAGTTTTCCCCGCATTTAAAATAAATTTATTTTCACAAAACCATTTTTGAGCTTTAGCTATATGCTCATCTGTTATCACAGCAAGCTCCGCCAGTGTGACAGCCAAAGTTAAAATATTTGTGTCATCAGCAAAGTTCATCAGGTAACATTTTTGACCAGTTACTGCAGATGCAAGATAAGGTATCCATCCTCCGAGGTGTATCGTATTCCCCCTGACTCCACAATGACTCGTTGTTTCCTATTTGAAAGATATGAGCGCACCCACTGCAGAACATTTCCCCTAACTCCATATTTCTCCAATTTCTCCAACAAAATACCGTGATCCAGACTATCAAAAGCCTTTGACAGATCCAGGAAAGTGCCCATAGAAAGATCCATGTCCTCAAATCCATCCATAATCTTGCCGATAAAGTCATAGATGGCTGTGTCCACAGATCTTCCCTTTAGATAACCATGTTGTGAGGGGCTAAGAAGATCCTGCAAATTAAAAAAGGCCAACAGTCTGGAACACATAGCCACTTCAAAGATTTTTGAGAAGGCCGGGAGAAGACATATTGGGCGATAATTTTCCATGAGAGTCGGGTCTCCCTTTTTAAAAAGAGGTTTTACTAAGGCCAGTTTTAAGTTTTCTGGAAAAATACCAAATTTAAATGAATTGTTAATAATGTAAGACAAAGGTGTTGCCAATTCCTTTGCACATTTTTTAATCAGACTACTTGATATTTCATCATGTCCACAACTTTTTATATTTTTTAAAGAATTTATAATTTTTAAGACCTCCTCGGTAGATGTACGTGTGAGAAACATGGAACTGATATTGGTTTTAATGCAACATGACCTATTTGAATCTGGTAATGATGAAACCAATTTTGGTGCCGCTTCAAGGATAAATTTATTAAAGTTATTGGCAACCACATGTGGATTACCCTCAACCTGACAACATTTCCCCTTAGAGCCCTTCCCCCTGATTTCGCCCACAATTTGCCAGATGCATTTTGATTGGTTGTCACTATTTCTTATTCGATTTGAGAACTGCTTTCTTCTTTCTGAAGCCAACAATTTATTATAAGTACGTTTAGTTTCTTTATATGATTCTCTGTATCTCGAATCTTTCTCACACATGACTAGTAATGCATCTAGTTGCCTTTTCCGGATTTGATATTTTTTGCTTAAATTTTTTTGACTTAAGATTGACTGTCTTGAAAGGAAAGCAATGATTAAAGTATTGTGTTGTTATTTGCATAAAAGCAACCCATTGACTATTTACTTCTGAATCCGGCAAACTGTAGACCCTCCCCCAGGACTCCTCCCCCAACAAGGCCTTAAAAGTTTCTTTGTTTGTCGAATTTAAAATTCTTCTTTGTACATTGCTCTGAACACCACTCACCATGACCTCAAATGTGATTTGTTGACCCTTGTGATCAGACAAATGTGTATTTAGGACCTTTCCCTCAAAAGTCTCACAGTTTATTAGAATATTGTCAAGGCAGCTCTTCCGTTTTTCACAAATTCTGGTTGGTTCTAAAACAGAGGGTTTTATATTAAAAGAGTTAAGTAAGGAGATAAAATCAGAAGAATCCTTGTTTTCTATTAATAAATCTATGTTAAAATCACCTGAAAGAAAGATCATACAGTTTTCAGAGAATACTTTACTTAAAAATAATTCTACCCTACTGAGAAATTCATCTAGAGCTGCTTTATCTGTGCGGTAGACACAAGCGATTATTGCTTTTGTGTTTGAGAATGTCACTTCATCTGCCGAGCATTCAAAAACTTTAAGATCTGATTGGCTCGTTAAATCTGATCGTTCCTTCCATTGAAGTCCATCTTTGATGTATATTGCCGAACCTCCATGTGCACCTTCTTCTCTGCAGTATGCAGAACAGAGTTGATAGCCAGAGAGCTGATAATTTTGCAGCTGGGTTTCGGATTTCCAGTGCTCACTTACACATAGTGCAATGCAGTTTGCAGTTGAATCTGCTAGTACTTGTAAGGCATTGTGTGCAGTTCCAATTGATTGGAGGTTGTGGTACAATATACTTAATTTTTTTGTAGGTTCCCTTAGGTTGACCTTCTTGTCCTCTCGTAGCGGGACACTGTGCGTCTCAAGTTTAAAAATGTATTTATAAGCACACCTTTTGGCCAAAAACTTGGATCTAATATTTTTTCTTCTTGTTCTTTACTGATTCCTATTTTAAATGAACTTCTTAGCTCTTGTGTTCTTGTTTGCAATTTGTCACATGATGCGATCTCAAGTTCTTTTCTGACTGAATACTCCTGAATTTCTTCTGATGTAGTATCAGGGGTCAGTCCAGACAGGAAGACCCAAAACGTTTCTGGTGCTTTTTCAGCAATTTTAAGGGTAGTCTCCTCATTTGCCCCAAAAACTGGTGGTGGTCTAGGTCGTCGTTTATAACCTCTTCTTTTGGGAAATTCCCATTTTTCTTCTCTTAGAAATTCATTTACCGTGGAAAGATCAGTTTTCTCTTTGTTGTTGTTGTTGTTTTGGACCGCAATGTCCCTAATGGTTTTGTTTTGTTTTTGTCCTTGGATCTGAACGTTCGAACTACTGGCGCTTTTCCTCCGTTTTGCGTCACAGCCGGAAATTTGCATCCCGGGTGAAGTTGGCGACAGCAACACGTCATCGTACGATTCAGCGGGCCGTTTGTTATTATTTGGATTTCTAACCTCACTTTCCTGGATGCGACTTTTTTGGAGATTTTCATTTTCTTTCGCTAATAAACGGTTGTTTTCCTGCAGCACAGCATTTTTTTCCTCTAATGCAGCAATCACCATTTTATACAGCTCTCTTTCATGGTTCCAAAGATCTTCCATGGCGTACGCGGGAACATGACGACATGCCGCCGATACTCGAGTAGCCGACTGAATTAAACACGCAGAATGATACGAATTTTCGCATTTTCCGCACTGAATCCAATTTTCAGTTTCTTTACTACAATGGTAGCACTTTATCTTTAGTTTTTTAATACTTTCACTGTCTTTTTTCGCGTTTTCTTGACGACCGTCAATATTTTGATTTTTATTGTCGGCCATCTTGACCTAACCTAAAATATGCTCAATTAAAAAAAAATCCGCTCGCTGAAATTGCGTTGAATTAGACTAGTAAGGATGTTGTGTGTAATTAAAAAATTTTTTAAAAAAATTTACCGATGGTATTAAAAAATTTACAGAAATAACGTCTTGGTAGGACTGCAACTCCAATAATCATTAAAATGAAATTCCCAAAATTTAAACTAAATTGATGCAAACCATGGTCAAAAAGACCCTAGGATCGTACCGGAAGGTGTCAAAAAAATTTTTTAGTGTCGACCACAGTAGCCCAATAATAAAAAAAAATAATTAATGGCTAACTAAAATTTTCAAAATATTACTTTACCCTGATAGGTGGTTTGGAGTAGGGGAAAAAAATTAAAACAAATGATGATAGGTTGTTAAAACGCGAGGGTTCGAAATGAAATTATATTTTAATTCAGAAAAAAAATATTTAAATAAACTGGTAAAACCATTATAGGGCAAGGTACTACTATGCACCAAGAAAAAAAAATTTGCAACAAGAAAATCACGTTTCTTTTTAAAAAAAAATATTTAAAAAAAAATCAAAATTCAAAAAAAATTAGAAAACGATTAAGTAGGGCTGCAGCTCCTATTAGCGAACATCAATAAAAAATAAAATAAAATTAACACTAGAAAAATCTTATTCGAGTTATGTCATGCAACAGTTTTTGTTCTTTTCCTTTAAAAACAGTTGTAAATTTCCTTTTCTCTCCCAAAACTGTGTGAATGTGAAAAGTGAATGAGCTAGAAAAATTAATTTACTATACAAAGAAAATGATTGAAAATAAAATTTACTTAAGAATCATAAGGTATAAAAAATCGTAATTGCAAAAAAATAACCAATCAGTTTAGGAAAAGTTTTAAAAAATATTTATGTTCCAAAAAAACAAACGATGTCAGTATATTTGTTTAAAATTATCACTTAAGGGAATAAACGACGTGAGTACTTATACTGTACCACTATAATAATGTGAACCCAAGTTTTAAACTTTGCACTCAACTCAGTAAAGAATTATATTGTGTGCACTTTCAGAAAAACAACTATGAAAACAATTCCAAGGTCCAACTATAAGACCGTTATAAAACTAACTCATTCTACTCGAGTGTATCTAAACACAACATCTAATCCAAAAAAAAATTACTGCTTAATGCATTCTCAGATCCCTATTCCTGGTGTTCACGAGATATAAAATTAAGTTGGGCCCTTCTCACAACTATTAGTCAAAACAAAATAACCAAATGTCCAAGGGCTAATGAGACCCTATCACCTACAAATGACATTTTGAAATGAAACAGCTGGGAATAATCCTTCGTAAAAACCAGACAACAAAAATCAAGCAGCCAAAAACTATTACATTAATTTTAAAAGAGCATAATAAAATCCCGGCCCAAATAAAAATCAACAAAACTCGGCCTAAAACCATAAAAACTTTTTATTAGACATTTCCCCTATTCCCTACGCATAATGTCAATAAACCCAAAAACTTGTAATTTCCATTCCAATTCCATCTGGACTCTATATATTCTTTTTAAACGGTTAAACGCCCACGGGCGAAACAATATCTTATTTCAAAGTAAGGGTGAAGATCTTTTGAAGCACCCTGTGAAAATAGGACACTATTATGGAAAACTGTTCAGATCAGTGTTAACTTACTAATTTTTAACCTAAATATATCTAGTTCCCTCATGTGCATGTTACTATTTTAATTCCTATCATAACTAAACAGATCACAAAACTTGTCTTTCTGCTCAAGTCTGCAAGGTCCTGGAAAATGTGAGATTCAGTCTGTAGGCCAAATTTGGATGTATTTTAATTTAGCGAAAACCGAAGTTGCGAAATCCTAAAAAGATTTGCAGGAAGTCCTCGTTCATCGATTTCTACACTCCGAACCAAACATTTCTTTCATTTCCACCCAGCTCGCGGGAGAAAAAACCCTAATTATTGCAATATAAAAGGTAAGTAGTTCTTTTATACCCTCTACAACTATCAGATTAAAAAAATATAAGTCCTCATCAATGTTTAGTCACATCAAAGAAAACCTATTGTTTTTAAATTTATTCTTAGATTGAAATCATTTTTAAAAAACCAATGATCTTAAATTTATTTAATCTGAACACTTTCCCATTTATTCCACAAAATTTACTGTACTATAAAAATTAGTTTAATTTTTTGAGGCCACTAATATGAGATTATTTTAAAATTAAAACGAATGAAATATTAAAAAAAATTATTTCCCAATTGTCCACAACTTCCAAGTTTTTATCCCTAAATAGGTACTTTCTCAGTCTAACACAATCCATCGTTATCCCGCTGTAATTTTAGAAGCAACAAAACGAAGATTAGGAGAAAAAACTAAGCAAGTAAGTTGGAAGTTGAGTTACAATGGGCGCAGATGTGAGGCCCCTTTAACTACACGCCACTGTCCTGAAATGCAAACTATCTAAAAAATTCTGAAGACTAGCATAGCTGCCGTCAAACAAAATTTAGCATGTAATAAAAATAATTCATATTATACCAGTATCCTCAAAACAAAACGTTTTTTCTTTTAAGACCCAAACACCTAACCAATAAATCTTGTTATTTAAAACTATGACTTGGAAGTAAAAGATTTATTTATTCCTGCCTGATCAACTAAGACAAAAAAAATTCCCCTTTTGTAACTCAAGAAGTTCCCGTTTGGTCCCCTAAAAAAAATATAACCTGTCTGGTCACCATTTAAAACTACGACCACTATACAAACCGTTTTGACCAAAACAAGAATTCGAGAAGTTATGTTTACAGAAAAAAAAATAATCTTTTTAAGAAAAATTTCAATTATTTAAAGAAAGTAAAATTTTGAAATATTTTTACCAATTACCCCCGTCTAGCATTTATATTTAGTTGAAAGTCTCTCTTAAATTCACTGACCAATTTCACGGCCTCAAAATGACATTACTTAAAAAAAATTACTGAACTTTACAAATGAACTAAAAAAAATCAAAAAACTTATATCTATATCTGTCTCAGTTAAACATTTCTTTTGTGGTATTATATCTAGTTGGGCTTCAAATTCATTTTCTCTGTATTCAATCCGGAGCAGGCAAAACTTCTCAAGGCTCAAACATAAATGTTTGCACTCCATTGGCCACGACCAAGCTATGACCTGAACGCAGAAAAAAATATAGAAAAAATAATTGTGAACCAGAAAAACTTTAATTGATAGAAATACCCGTAGGTCATTTTTTTCAAAAAAATTTGACCAGTCACGAAAACAACTAGACTTGATAACCAGAGACCTAAAAAACTGTCCTACCAACAAAAAAAATACCCCAAAAAAAATGTTAACTGGACTTTTGACGTTGCTGTTCAGCCAATGTGTTGCTCTAGGGATTTTAGCCTTATGTTTCCTAACCTCCCGAGTCAACACTAAGTAGTACCCTCCTCTGACCCGATGTAACTGAGTGACATAAGGTGTTAAGCGTCATATCAACAGTTACCACCAAAAAACAAGAAAAGAAAATGACAAAGCAAAATTAACTCATTTTCCATTTCTTTCATTTTCATTAATTTATACTTTCAACTAAATAAATTTACCAGCTGTTAGGCTATATTTACTTTAAAACAACCCAGCCAAGAAAAATTTGTGTGAAACCCTGTAAAAATATTCCAACTTCCAAGTGGTGATATCCGACAAAAATTAAAATCACCAATAAAAATAACTTGTTGACCTAAATAAATTGACTGCACTAAAAAATAATCGGTGAAACCATTTCTATCTTATTACAAGCAGGAAATAATAAAATAGTAGTAGTTGGCAACCTGTTGAAAAAAATTGTCAGAAAAACACACTACCTATGTCATATATTTAAAACATAAAAAGACCATGTCTGGAGGTCCATCCACCTATAAATCAACAAAAAATTGAAGTAAATTTACATTACTGTGTTTATTTTTCTTTAAAAAAAATTAAAACATGTTTTTCCTACAAAAAAACTTTAAAGAATTAAGAACATGATTTGAACAATGTTGAAAAAAAACTCCCATGCTTTTTCTCTACTTATTTTCTTAATAAATAAAATGATTCTTTTGTTGTCCAAGAAAAAAAACTTGTGGAGATACAGTCGAACCTCTATAACTCGAACCTGAAGGGACAACCAAAACAGTTCGAGTTATGGAGAGTTCGAGTTATAGAAACTCGAGTTATATGGGTTAAAATACATGTAAAAAGTGCAGGGACCGCTTCAAAGGTTCGAGTTATAGAGAGGTTCGACTTATAGAGGTTCGTGTTAGAGAGGTTCGACTGTAAAAAAAATCATGAGAATTATTAAATCAACACAATGAATCTCAAAACTATGCTTCAATATTACCAAAAAATATATAAAAAATATGTTATTTCCAAAACCACTGATGATGGAAAATCTTGTTTTTTATTTTAAAAAATGTGTGTCAAAAACACCGACAGCCACTGAAAGTCTTTAACCTGGCTTTGCCTGTAATTCGTCGGTTTTGCACGAGGTTCCCCTACACCGAGTAACTTAAATCAAGAACCCCATGTCGACTCAATAAAATAAAGCAGATTTCAACAGATGAACTAAAATAACCCTAACATACCTTTCCCAGGGTTAAAATGCTACAACCTTGTTTCGCCAGCACCCAGCACAACCGTCCCGTTGATGGATTGGACAGGGCTGTAGACAAAGGAGAAAAACAATATATAGTTTTTATCCAAAGCGTGGTTTAAAAAAAATTACATTTCACACGAAAAATAATTACAATTTGGGAGGCAAATATTATCTTGAAGAATCCTCAAATAATAAAAAAATAAAAAATAAAATCGAACCAATTTCTTTTCCATAGAAATGGCGCAGGTCGCCTAGAATCCCTCCTCAGAGGATGTGAGCCGTCACTTAGATTACGCCTAACACGACGGACTCACTCTTCACAGTCTCTGGGACAGAACCTGCAACCACTGCAGTGCCAGTAACAAAAAAACAATGGCGATCCCAGAGACATGCTGTCGACCCAGCCAGTTTCTTTTGAAAAAGAGAAAAGACACTTTGTCAAGAACACAAAAAAAGGTGAAGATGCCGGAAATCGTTCCTTAATTTGGTGGGGACAGTACCAACCTAATTTTCCCGGTTAAATTCAAATAAGGATGCAAACGCACTTTACACACTAAAACTCGCAAACCAAAAATTCTGCCGATTTAAGTTTGCCCACCTGAAAAATCTCCCGCGGTTTTCGAACTAACCAATGATGAACACTAGCACTTCGGTACCGGTCTATAGGGGGCAGCATCAACCAAGGGAACATCGAAAACACGGCCAACACGCATTGAGGTGTTGTCAGATCTATTTCTACGGATCATTTTTATAAACAAGGATTTTCGAGATGCACAACCGGACCCCTGCCAACATAGCAAGTAGGAGGCAAATAACCAGTTAGACTATAAGAAGTTTAGCATTGAAACCATCAACTGTAAAATCAATTACTGGAGATCAGAGCATGCATCAAACCCAGGAATATTCGAACACTCAACCAACTCCCATATGAGTAAAGCCATACTAAGTGTAGAATTTAGTTGTATTTTAGTTATAGTTTTAGTCAAAAGTTTCCTTTGCTCTGTATATATGTTTTCTCTAAGATTCATATAGTTTGACGCCATTTTTGTAAAACATTTTTACATTAATAAAGTTGTTTCTGAACTTGAACCTAAAAATGCACATTGAACTACTGCTTAAACCCGGCCCAAGAGTGTTCAGATGTTAAGTTTGCTCACCACTAGCTAGCCCTACATAACCCTTCAATCCGACTAACTGAGCTAGATATTAACTTTATCTAACTATGATTATATATTAATTTATATAATATAAAAATACGATTTTGTTTATTCTTTTAGTCTTGGTTCTTATCCCTCGTTTATCTAGAATTTACAAAAGTGCATAACTTGTATTTATTTTATCTTCTCCTTATCAAAGTAATAAAGATATCAAAGTGGGCGGACCCTCGGTTGTTCCTGGTCAAACCGTGGACCTAAATATGTTTTCGTGCTACAAAAACTAGCTAATCCGTGAAGAACAAGAAGTTCGGACGAGAAATCACTATCCTAATATCCTAGAAAATACAAATAATCGAACATCCAAAATAAATTAAATGTATATCTAAATGTTTCAAACTGTCCTTAAAACATCGTGAGTGGTTTGTGATATGGCAACGCCGCCATTATTTATTGAACGTACGTGGTCACTCGAACAGCTGATTCTTCAGTTCAGAACGTCAACGAACTACGAAATTCCAAAGATAAACAAAACAATAAAAAGTTTTTATGTGATTTTTCCCGAAACCTGTGATCTCAGATTCCAATTAGAATGCCCAAACAATCCGTGCAGTGCACAGTGCCCACAACAATATGATGGAATACCTCCTCTATAAGGTAATTTTTGGACAGTATATAACCTCAAAACCTAGCTCTATAAATTACCCTTAATTTGTGTATAGAAAAACGAGTCGAATACCTTGATTATTTACATAAATAAAACAAATATGTAACGTGTGTCTTAAGCGTAAAAATGACTGTCTTTTCTAAAGCGCTTTCTGGGCTGGCTCTTCTTTCTTGATGGTTTCTGGCTTTTAGAGGATAAAAAATACGCGAATAATCGCGATTTACAATAAATTAAAGCTACCTTAACACCCAGAACGACTAGGTCTCATGGATGGACGGCTAAGAAAATGGTAAAACTCGTTAGCAACAAGGTATTACTAATCCAACGATTTTTTAATATAAAACAAACCTAGAAAACATACTTAATTTATCAGAAAACTTACTTAAGAACACAACTTTATTTTAGTCAGGAACATATACGACCTTTTCGTCGTCTTTAGATAAAGTTTCTTTTGAACTTCCGACTGTTTTTGGATTACTTTCATTATCGGATACTATTAAAACGCATTCTGAAATTCCAGTATCTTGTTCTGGTTGCTTTGATTTTTGTATATTATTTCCATTTTTATGTAGCTTATCTTTAAATTTTAGTGAAAACGGATTAAATTTCTTTGATTTTTTAACTATCTCACACTGTTTGTCAGTAATATCTGATATTATTAAATTTGAGATGGAACTGTTATCAGCATTAATAGTTTCAACATCAACAGTTTCAATATTATTATTTAAAGATGCATTGTTAGTTTCAGTACTATTATTTACAGTTGTTGCAGGTACCCTTTCCAGACTGGCATTATTTGTGCCTGGCTCATCACATGGTTCAACATCTACGGAGTCAGTTATGGTATTATCTTCCGTAACAACTGAGGGAATTTTCTGTGTTTCTTGTATTTTAATAAAATTACTAATTTTTTGACTGGAACTGGGGTTGCTCATGTCAATTATCTCAACATCTGGCTCTACCATTCTATTCCTTTCTGATCCACGACGTCTTTTAGGAAACTTAGAATTTGAGGACTGAATTACACTACTTCTTTCTAAATGTAGACTATTGCTAGGCTTATATGGGAACCTCGAATGACCCGAATTTTTATGTTTGTGATATTTATGGTGAAACTTTGATCTTTGACTTGCTCTTCTAGGAGAAAGCTCTGAATCACTACTTAACAAACTTGAGGGTTGAGAAGTTGTGGAAGTATGTGATACAGATGTGTTATCAGGAGTTGGTAGCAGTCCAGGAAAGCCAAACATTGGGACATTGTTACCGGACACAAAACGGTTACCTGTGAACATTTGTGATGAACTTTGTTCTGCTTGACGTCTTAATAAATGCTGGGAAGAGACTTGCTGCAAGGGACTATAGGGTTGAAACATTGACTGCAGAAAATTATTATATCTAGCGTAACGATAGGATAAGTTTGGAGACATTGAGGAAAATATATATCTAAATGCATCTACTGGCATATTTCCAACTGAGGTATTTATTAAAGGATATGAAGTTTCGTTAGACGTTGAAGGTATAACGGATGTAGAAATATTGCTTGTTTGGTTGGTGTTCGACTGATGCTTCCTTTTTAAACTTTTGGTAATTTTTAACAGCTTTGATAACAAATGCTTCCACAGGTGGTACTTTGTTATAAAATGCAACTCTGGATGAGCCAAACTTTTTAAAATGGATTCTATTTCGTTTCTGGATTGAGCGTCTAAAAAAATATTATAACTATGGTCAATTCAGTTCATTTTGGGACCACTTTTAAAAGTTAACAGCTATTCATCTTAATTCCTGGTTTGGATTTTCATGGTTACCAGAACCATGGCGGTAGAGAATCCAAAAAATTATAGCGAGCCGTGAACTATTAAAGTGATTTTTTTTAAAATAAGTAAAAAAAAATGTGTGGCTCTGAACACGTTTTTTTTATCCTTACACATATTATGGATAAAAGCTGCATGTTTGACAAAATTTGTCTGACATTTTTAAATCGGGTCAAAAGTTTTATATTTTTCCATAGAATATGTGTTTGCTTTTATCCCCATTACCCACGTGTCTAGGGTGTACGTAACGGACTGAAACACATTCAATTATTTTTAAAGGTCTTTTAAATTAACTAAAAATAACGGCCTTAGTCAAGTAGTTTTTAAGACATGGTAGTTTATTTAATTACATATTCGAAAAAAACTGATTTTTAATATTTTTAAGTATTTTGATTTAAAAAAAAAACAAAGACGTATAAGTCACTAGAACAATAAAACATACATACCAAGATTATTATCGTACATATGAATGACATCTATGATTTTATTGACGCTATTTACTGTAATACTCCAGAACAATCCTAGACGTAAATTTAGCTTTGAATTTTTGTAGTTTAAGATCAGACCACCGTCTAAAATAAAACATAGAGCTGATATACTAGTTACAAAAAATGAATCATAGAGATCCGCAGAAAAATATTCGGCTACGGTTAGGTTAGCTGAAAAATCACGGCAACATATACAGATCTAAACAGAGAAAAAGTTCAAAACAAAAATCCGAGCGCTCATTTCCGTTCACGTCTCAAGAGTTTTTCTTAGAAAAATAACTATTGTATAAAACAAGTTTGTGGGCAAATCCTTAAAAGGGTGGGTAAAGGTAGTAAACCGAACCAATCATCTTTCCTTCACACTCGTACTGAGGAGTGCCCAATAAGGCCGAAACTCCTGGGCAGGGCTCTTTTGACTATCTTCGTAATATGCCCTTATATAACTATAGTTTCCTTTTATTTTTCGGCATCAATATACGAGGTTTAAAATAACCAGACTGATGCTCCTACCCGTATAGTACGCGAGCTCCGCAGCATTTGTGAAACTGACCGTGTATGTTAAAAATTTCCCAAAATAGGCCGGCTGGACATACCTCCACGTCGCACAGTGATCTAGCTAAGTCAGAAAGCGGTCAAAAGTCATTTTGTCATTAATAAGGAAAATTTTAAGGTATTTTTGATTTCACTAGCTGTTTTCTTAGTCCAACTTTTTGCATAGCTATTATATTTTTTAATATTAATACTGAGCAAGTCCAAACACCTAGCGGATATGACATATTTCAAACGCCAAATATTGTCAATGTCAATAAAATTTCATTTCAGTTTTTTTGTTTTTAGGAAGCTCACTTAAATAGAAAATTAATTCAGCAGTCTTATGAAATTTTAAAAATTAATATTTTTAAAGAGTGTTGGCATTTTTAAAAAATAACAAATGCATTTGTTGAAAATAATATACCGGGTGGACCAAAAAAAACCGGACAATTTTTTTTTAATTGTAATTTTTGAACTATACATCGATCGATTTTATAGTCTATGGACAAATCGGCCTAAAAGGGGGTTTCGTGTTCAAGTCGTGCCAACTTTTTGCCGATAAGCCAAGTTTGTTAACGGCACTCCATAGATCAGGTTTTGACTTGTTGTCATTCTGGTAAATGCGTTTTTTTAAAGACATGGCCCCCACCACTTTTTTTTTGCACGATACTTTTTAGAACGATGTATCTTTCTTAAAAATAGTCGTAGAAGGTTGCGAAATATGGCAAATGGATCAGTAAACACCCGCAATAAAATAACTTTCTATTATATTTTTCAAAATTTTGCTTCGTTTTTTTAGAAAAAATAAAATAACTGAATTTTTACTTTTTTTTTGTATAGCTAGTAAAGTTTAACCTACATTTTTAATAACACCAAAGCAAAATTTAAAAAAAAAGTTTAAATAAAAGTTATAGAATGAACATTTTTCTATAGTTTGGTGTATATAAGTTATATAGATGTATATTTTATATTTGTTTCAATAAAAAAACAATTTGTTGACACCAAAACGACTACCGAAAGTGTATTACCGTACGCAGACGCCTATTAGGCGGCGCCCGGCTTTACGCAGCTGAGGCGTCTAGTAAAACAGGTGATTTCTATTATTATTGTTATCGTGGTTTAATGGACATTATCAAACAACGTTGTTATTGTTATATTTGAAAGTGAATATCAATCGACGAAAGTTTTTACAATATAGTGCAGGTGCTAGAGGTAGTTGAGTATGCAAAATATGAGGACCGCAGTTGGACAATGGATCCTAGCTGAGAATAGGTCACAGACTAACGATTTGGATGTTGCTGGGCAAGTTTTTGGTCCAATTTTTTTATCCCCCCTTCTTATATAGTCGTGTTCGAATTTCTAAAAATGTAACTAAGTTAACGCCCTAAAGACACAATGACATAGAAATGGATCAAAAATGTGTAAAATCTAATTTAAAAATAAAATTATATTAGTTTTTTAAAATTTAGCTGCAAAATCCCCCAAAACCCCCCAGACTCCCCGAATCCTGAAATTTTTAGACTTTTTTCAATTTTTTTTAAAAACTAAGCTTACAGAAAAATATGTAGCAATATTTATTGTAGACCATAAAATTTCCTTTTCAACAAGTCAGTGGGGTACGACTAATGACAAACTCTCCAGCGGCGTCCGTTTATTGAGGTAGTGTAAATAAATCAAAAAAAGAAACATGTTTATTAAAGGTTTTACCCAATTTTCTCAAAAACCGAGCTCTATATCAAAAAATATAATACACACTGTTATAAACAATAAAATTGCCATTTAAATGATGTATAATAAGGCAATGGTAGTTTTATATATATAGCAATTTAGGGGCGTCCGTAAATAAAATCAATTTTGAAAAATCACTAAATTTATCCATTTTTTACAAGTTTTATCCAATTTTCTCAAAAATTAACCTTTTTAGAAAAAAAATATTTTGCCGTTTATTGTAGAGAATAAAATTTCCTTTTTAACATTGTATTAGTCAAAGGGGTCAGGCTAATGACAAACTCTCCAGCGGCGTCCGTTTATTAAGAAAATATAAAAAAATTAAAGAAACCACACAGGTTTTACCCGATTATTTTAAAAACCAAGCTCTCTATCAAAAATTGTGACCTATAGTCGATTATAGACAATAAAATTTCCTTCTAAACATGTATAATAGTGTAAGATTTATCTTCAGATTAAAACTTCACAGGCCTGTGCAACTTAAATCAATTTTTACTAATCACCAAACAAATTAATTGTGTTACAAGTTTTTTCCAATTTTCTCAGAAACTAAGCTTAATTGACCAAAATGTGTTTTATACTTTATTGTATGAAATAAAATTTTCTTTTTAACAATGTGTAAGTCAGTGGGGTTTAATTAATGACAAACCCTTCAGCGACGTCCGTATATGGGAGTCAATTAAAAAATAAAATAAATAAAATCATTTTTGTCACATGTTTCACCCATTTTTTTTTCAAATATTAAAAAAAAAAATACATTTTTTCTTAAGTATTTTTTTAATACATTTCAAATCAAGTAATTTAAACTTTGTTGTATTAAAATCGGATAAAAAATAAAAAAGATACAATTTGTCTTTAAATATGCTTTTCCGCCATATTAAATCCGCGATATTTAAAAAAAGGCGCGATTATCACAATGACAATAAGTCAAAACCTGATCTGCTAGGTATGTTAAACAAATTTAAGTTACTGTCAAAAAGTTCTCATGGTTTTCATTAAAAGCATAATTTTTAAATATACCCCAAAAACCTCTATTTTTTCCAGTTATTTGGAAATAACTTAAAAACTAATTAACGCATTAAAACACTTGAACCATATTTGAATGAAGAATCAAATCAGCTATCTTTTTTATATAAACTTTTTTTTTCTAGCTTCAATAGTTTTATAAATAAAATTAAAAAAATATAAAAAATTTACCTTTTTTTTAATTTTTTTTTGTTTTTTTGACAAATACAAAAAAATACATATTTTCTGACCAATACATTTTTAAAACCATTACAAAGCAAGTATTTTAAACTCTGTTCCATGAAAATCGGATAAGAAATAAAAAAGTTACAATTTTTTTAAAGATCTTTCAAAAAACGCATTTACCAGAATGACAACAAATCAAAACCTGATATATGGGATGCCCTTAACAAAGTTAGCTTATCGGCAGAAAGTTGGCATAACTTGTACACGAAACTTGATTTGTCCATAGACTATTAATGGGACAAACTGCACTTGATAAAGAATTAATCAGAGTTTTGACCAAGTAAAATGTACCCTTCAAAGATGCTCGTTTATTATTACATTGCGAACATGTTTTAATCATTTTTTAAAATTATTGAAAAAGCTGCATTCTTGCCACGCACAACAAGGTATGAATTAGCAAAATCGGTTCAGTGGTTCTAAAAAAAATATTTTTGTTTCAACCATTGTTTTGCATATTATACGATTGCCTTGCCAATCATGTCTGCATTTATTTCCTTATAAATTCATTACTACTGAACCGATTTTAATGAAATAAAAAACATCCTAATGAGAATTGATTGCTTTTTAAAAATCATGATCAAAGTTTATCGCCATCTTAAAATTTAAGATGGCGGACAGAATCATACTTGATTCTTCAAAATGGCGTGTTTATTGTTAGTTTCCGCAAATATTTTAGTTTTTTTTAATATATAGAAAAGCACTACTTTTCCCCCACACAACGAGGTGCAAATTAGTAAGATCGGTGTCGTGGTTCTCAAAAAACCTATATTCTAATCCTGTCTGCATTCATTTCCTTTTAAATTCGTTATTACTAAACCAATTTTAGTGAAATAAAAAAAAAATCATGTTGAGAATTGATTGCTCTTTAAAGATTATAATCGAAATTTGCCGACATCTTAGAATTTAACATGTCGGACGGAACGGAAAATACTTGATTCTTTAAAATGGCGTGCTTATTCTTATTTTCCGAAAATGTTTTAGTATTTTTTTTAATTTATAGAAAAACATTACTTTTCACCCGCATAAAGAGATAAAAATTAATTAAGAGCTTTTCCATAAATTAAAAAAAAACTAAAACAGTTTTTAAAAATAAGAATAAACGTACCTCTTTGAAGGATCAATTATGATTATTTCCGACATCTTAACTTATAAGATGGCGGCAAATTTCTATTATAAACTTTAAAGAATAATCAATTTTCACCATGATATTTTTTATTTCACTAAGATCGGTTCAGTAATAATGAGATTACAACGAAATGAATGCAGACAGGATTGGCAATGCAATCGTATAATCTGTAAAACAATGGCTGAAACAAAAATAGATTTTTTGAGAACCACCAAACTGATTTTACTAATTTATACCTTGTTGTGCTTTTCTATAGATTAAAAAAACTAAAACATTTTCAGAAAATAAGACTAAACACGCCATTTTGAAGAATCAATTATGATTCTGTCCGCCATCTTAAATTTTAAGATGTTAATAAATTTTTATCAAAATCGGTTCAGTAGTAATGAATTTATAAGGAAATAAATGCAGACATGATTGGCAAGGCAATTGTATAATATTTAAAACAAAGGTTAAAACAAAAATATTTTTTTTTTAGAACAACCTAACCAATTTTGCTGATTTATACCTTGTTGTGCGTGGCAAGAATGCTGCTTTTTTAGTGATTTATAAAAAATATTAAAACATATTCGCAAAACAATTATAAACGAGCATCTTTGAAGAGTACAATTTTATTTCGTCCGCCATCTTGGATTTTAAAATGGCGGACAAAAAAATTTATTTATTCAAAACTCTGATTAATTCTCTGCCAAGTGCAGTTTGTCCCATTAAAATCGATGGTATAGTTCAAAAGTTATAAAGAAGAAAAAATTGCCCGTTTTGTTTTGGCCCACCCGGTATAACCAAATAGCTAAATATAACATGAATACACTATTTATGGACGGAAATTCTCAAAGACGAAAAAAGCAAAGACAAAGGACTCTGAATATTATTTGAAAACTCCAGAAGGTTAATTTTTATTGGATAAGTTTTAAAGAAAAAACTAAATTGAGTTCTAACTTCTTTTTTATTTTTATAAGTCTACCGACGCGTTTCGAAGTTTTTTAAATTACTTCATCATCAAGGCTGATTCTTTTCAAACGCCTACACAAAATGTGTTTCTCTTATACGCATTTGTAATGACGTCACAAAGTGAGAAAAAAACGTATGGCGTAGATATTTTTTCCAATCAATATTTGGTTAGAAAATTTACTATCGCGTTCAGAAATTAACAAATATTGATATATGGCAGTTTGCACCGTGTTTGCACCAACTATTTTAAGAAAGAATTAACGATAGGACGTATTCCTTAAAGTGACCTTTCCCCCATGGAAAAGTATCACTTTAAGGAATACTTAGCATTAAGGCTTATACAGGGTGTCCCAAACCACCCGTCCACCCCTTTTAAAATGTAGGGGATGGATTTTTTCAATGATCTAAAAAATGATTGTAGCCATATCGAGTACGGTTTTTCAATTGGTGGTATTTTCAAATTTCGGCGCCGACCGGAAGTGGCCTATTTAGGCCTAAAGTGCGTTTTTTGAATAGGGATGGGCATAATTTTGCAATGATTTCGGGTTCTACGCAAGAAAATACGTACCTTTTATTTGAATAATTTTTTCTTAAACGTCATTATTTTTTTAAATATGTCCCTATTGAAAAACGGACTCCAGGCCTAAATAGGCCACTTCCGGTCGACCCCGAAAGTGTAAAACACCTACCACCAATCGAAAGAGAGTACTCAAGTAATTTTTTGGATGTTTAAAAAAACTTTTCCCCTATGTTTTAAAAGGGGTGGACGGGTGGTCTGGGACACCCTGTATAATCGGTTCAAACGGTCATTAGTAGCACTTATAATATATATATTTTTATTACCGGGCGTAAAGAACTAACTTTTCGCACACTGTCCGGCGCGTAAAATGTGGTTTTTATGCACTACACAGTAAATTTTTTTGTCTACAATGAAAAAACGTACTTTACTTGAATAAAGTTTGTTTGACCTTAAAACAATTTGTTTTGAATTAAAATATTTCTTTTTAGTTCAACGCTGCGTTTTATCTTGAAGTGAGACTTTATTTTTCTTCTTTAATTGTTTTGTTTCAGTATACTCCGTTTTGTAACAAAGCAAATTGTCTTCATATAAGTAATATTTTGCTTCCAGAGAAAATGGTGCCTTACATTACTTCAGTTCCAATTTATATTAAAACCATTTCTGTTTCACATTAAAATAAAGAATCAATATAGGAATAGGAAAGCACAAATTATTTTACTTCAAAGCAATTTGCTTTAATCCAAGATAATTTTTTTACCGTGTAAGTGCAAATTTTGTTTACGCACTGTGTAAACAAAATAAAAAAAAATTAAAATTTTTCTAATAATTTTTTTTATGCACTGAGTCTGTAACTTTTTTTATGTACTTAGTACTAAACACAATTAAATACTACTTTATAATATGCATCTCATCTGTAAAGTTGTATCTTTTTTATCTCATATGGGATTGTCGCACTCGCCTAATTGTCCGTCAAATTTCCCATTCGTTAAAAAATGGTAACTTTACACACTATATACACACTTGTTGCATAAATTACTATTTTACATACGCAAACATAAATTAATCTTATAGTATTTATTAAGGTATATATTTAAAAATTTAATAACAATTAATACTTATTATTATGATTAATCATGAATAATGAACAAACGAACTGATAATTTTAAATATATTGGCTTCAACTGTAAAAGAAATAATTTCGAAACGTCATCGCACTTCAAATCGAGAATTTAATACAACGAGCAATAAATGTAACAAAACTACATAAGTTTACCAAAATGGTAAATAAGAATGGTATAAAATTATTTGAACTTACAGGGAAAATTAAAATACTGACAATTAAGTACTATTGAGTATTATACGGAAAATACCACTACCAGAAAACGTCTTAAATAAATTCATTGAAAATTTGGGAATATATAAGAAATGTATTCACACCGTTATGTCGTTAAAATTTTAAAAATATTGATTTTCTTTTTTCAAAAATAATCTGAGGGCACGGCAGTGCCTCGCGTCAAGTTCGCGCTGCCGTAACATCTTTTCTTGAAACATTTCAGCCCATATTTGACCTATCTAAAACTCTACTTCGGAATGAGCTACGAATCTCAAACTTTGCACAGTCGTAGACCTTCATAGAGTTAACAACCCCTTCAAGTTTCGTGGACTTCCATAAGGTAGTAAAGTCGTAAATTTCAAAAAACGTCGAAATTGCCACTCACTCACTCACTCACTCATGTATAGATCATCAAGATTCTACTGTACTTCCAGATATGCTACAAAGCTGAAATTTGGCAGACTGATAGAAATTATGACCAAACCCCTGGATAAAATCAAAAACATCCAGAAATGGCAGACTGATAGGAACTATGATAAAACTATAAGAAAAGATTTAAAAACCCCAAAATTTTAATTTGCTTCCCTCCCTTATAAATGTAAAGTTATGTAAAAGTAATATTGCCCACTTCCAGAAACGCTTAAGAGCTGAGCTTTGGAAGGCCGGATAGGAACTATGATAAAACTATAAAAGAAAATTAAAAAATCCCAAATTTTAATTATCTTCCCTCCCCTATAAATGTAAAGTTATGTAAATTAACATTCTCCACTTCCAGGAACCCTAGAGAGCTGAGCTTTGGAAGACTGATAGGAACTATGATTAAACTATAGGAAAAAATTTAAAAACACCAAAATATTAATTTATTTTCCTCTCCTATAAATGTAAAGTTATGTAAAATTAACATTGCCTACTTCCAGGAACACAAGAGAGCTGAGCTTTATAAGGCTGATAGAAACTATGATAAAACCATTGGAAAATATAAAAAAAAGCTCAAAAATTTGAATAAGGCTTTGCAAAAGTTTTGAACAATATTCCGCATATTTTACTACTATAAAACTTAAATATTATTCTAATCCTTTAAAAAAGGAGAGAAATCAAAACAAAAACATTTCATGTAAAAAAAGCCAAGTACGCGAAAGGCGTATGCCGTAAAAAGAATTGAGATCAAAGTAAAGCCAAGTTCTTCAATACAAATTTCAAAATGAATGGTTCTTACTAGTTTCGAAATGTTTTTCTAAACTTGGTTATTACGGCTGCAAATGACTCTTAGGCACAGTGCTAAATTGAACGTAAAGAAGTTTTACTGGAATAGCAAAGTTTTTTAAAAAGACATTGCCAAACTAGTAAGAACCATTCATTTTGAAATTTGTATTGGAGAACTTGGCTTTACTTTTATCTCAATTCTTTTTACGGCATAAGACTTTCGCGTACTTGGCTTTTCTTACATGAAATGTTTTTGTTATGATATACTCTTTCTTGAAACAAAAATACTTCTTGGTAGAATATGTTATTACATCAAAGTGAAAATGCCAATTTAAAAAAATAAAACATACAAAATCACCACATTGCATTGGCATGTTAATGTAATTGCAACGATATGATTGGATACCTACTTAAAATAACAATCATAAAATAAGTTTTTGCAAGAACAAAAAATCTTAATTAGTGTCGTCATTATTGTCTGTCAGAACTGAAAAGTCAGTGTCTTCGTCGTCTTCGTCGTCGTCGTCTTCGTTAGGTGTAATCACAAGTGGCAGAATGTCAGAGGCATCACACACTTGTATTACCTCCCAAGCCTTTTCAATTACCTTTTCAGTATGAGTAACGTAGTTTTGCCAATGATCTATAGAAATTATTACCCTTTCCCATGTAGCCAGAACTTCTGAAGGTGACCCCTTAAGGTTGGAAATATATTTATCGTATTTTCGTTTACATTCCGACCATACCATTTCAATTGCATTAAACTGGCAATTATATGGTGGCAGTCGCAAAATTTTGTGTCCCAAAGGTTTGACATATTCATCAAGGAAGTATTTTTTTTCACTAGGGCAGTTGTTGCTTGCAATACTCCATATTTGATCTTTCATGGGTTTTTCTGGAAAGTCAATATTCTTTTTCTTCAACCATTCGATCAGTCTCTGCTTTGTCCAAGATTTTCTCGGAATTTCTTCTAATAAACCAGAGTGGTAACTTGCATTGTCCATGATTATTAATGACTTTGGGGGAAGATTCGGAACCAGCTGAGTTTTGAACCAGTTTTCGAAGTTTGTCCTGTTCATATTATCATGATAATCCCCCGTCTTTAATCCACTGTTGAATATTAAATTCGCGCCCTTGATGAAGCCATCTTTGGTTCCGGCGTGGACCACAATATAACGATGACCTTAAAAAATAAAATATAATTCAATTTCTATTAAACATAAAAAATATTCGAAATTATTCTACCAGAACCTTGACCATAACTTAAATTTAATACAATTAATAAGTAGGTAATTTTCCATGCACATAATACGACATAGTCAAATTCCCTCATCTTGACTTATAGGTACAGGGTGATCATTATTTTATTGTGCCACACTTTTAAATGCCTATAAAATATTTTTCACACGCATTTCAGTATGAAAAGTGTCACTTTAACGCACTAGTGCAAAAAGTGATTTATTTTTCTCACTAATGTAAAAAGTTTTTGAAATGCGTGTGAAAAATCCAATTTTTCACACAGTTCTTTTCACACGCTTGTAGAAAAAATCTTGTATACATACGTGTTAAAAGTTCGTTTGAGGCACTCATATTAATTGCGAAACTCGCCTAATGCTCGTTTCGCAAACTTTTATACGCGTGCCTTAAACGAGTACTTACTTTTCACACTTGTATCATAAATAGCTATTATTAATAAAGCTAGAGGGTTGAGAAAAAAATTAAGTTGTTTGGGTTTTTCATAGACCTTCAAAAATAACTTTTGATAAAAAAATATATTTTTAGATAAAAATTTTGTAGCCATTTAAAAGTATGGCACAATGAAATGGTCACCCTGTAGGTACTTATGAATTTTTTTAACCACAAAAAAATATCATTTGAAATATTTGGGAGAAATGGGAGGTTCGGCGCTTTATAAGCTCACCCAGAAATTCACAGCGGAACACCATTATGAGGATCACAATCTGTAATAACCCTTAAATACGTTAGTCAAATTAATATTTTTGAAGAATGAGATTTTTTGAGAAATACACGAGGAGACTTTGAATAGCAAAACCTCCCAACCCGTTCGAATGGATCTACTTTTTAAAATGTTTATCTAATTTTTTAAGCTCAAAAAATGTGAAACAGACGGAATTATGAAGATTTACAAGGCACCAGTTTTTATTTAAAAAAAAAGTCAAAATATAACAAGATAATTTTTACCTTCACTGTTCTTTCTTGAATCTGTATGCTTGGTGTCACCTTGCCAGCTACTACGAAAGGATCCCTTGCTAAAAATCCACGTCTCATCAATGAAAACTGGAGTAAAACCTTCCAGACCTAAATTTCTATTTTTGATGTACTCCCTTAAAAAATGTATTCTTTTATGAACAATATCTGGTAAGTCCATCAAATAATTTCTATTATTTGATTTTTTCCACTTGAAGCCTATACTATTGATCCATCTTCTTAAGGACTCGATGGAAAACTCAAAATATTTAATTTCTTCTCTGAACTTTTGACTTATTGTTGCCAATGTTACATATTATTTTCTGGCAAACATACAATAAATTGTGTCCCGAATTTTATCTTTCAAATATGTTGTAATTTTGGTTTTTGCAATTTTTGAAGTGGAAGACATACGGGTAGTGTAATCCTGGTCTGATTTTATCCCATTCTTTTTTATATTTACTATTGTTGTTGGGCTCAATTTTGTTACATCTGCAGCTCGTTGTATCACATTCTCAAATTGAAGTGCGATTCCATTTCGGACTTGTTCCTTTTCCAGTTGAAAAAAAGCCAATATATTTAAAATTATCAGCTGCGATTGTTCATTATACCTATTACATTTGTTTATCGGCATTATACAAGTTTTTAAAAATATTTCCGACAAGTTGACAAACTCATGTTTTTGATTGACAATGACGGATACTTCACATAACCAATTACCCACCCACCAAAAATGAATTAATCATAGACGCTACTTTTTTTAAAAGTTTATTGTCACCGTTGTTTATAATATACTAAACAAAGATAAACAAAAATGACGTCATTACAAATGCCTATAAGTTGAACTATATAGCTATGCAACTTAAGGTATAGGTTAAAACGATTGGAGGTGAAAATATAATTTTTATTTGTTATTTATTTTATCTTAATTGCCACCAAGTGTATCTAGCGGGGTTTGCTGAGCACTAATATGACGTAACGGACATAATTTATTTCTGGCGAATGTAATTCCCGTAAGAAATGCTTGGTGGCAATAATAACGCATCGGACAACATTCGTTACACAAATATCTCTATTGTCCTCATGGGCGGGTCAGGGCGGGTAAATGTATAATTTAGATTTACTCAGTAAGCCTGTGACGAAGTCACTTAAATACTAAGGTTTTAGTAGCCCAGGTGTGTATAATTCATAAACAAATTACCGCGTAAAAATATATTATTATACTCACGCCCCTGCCAGACCGGTATGACCGCGTAACATACCAAACCGCCAAACCAGCCGTCGCTGTGAGCAAGTATGTTCGTCGGAAAACACCGCTTTTCGTGGTTGACGTTGACGTCATCACGACTACAAATAGGCGCGCACAAAGCAGGAGAAGGCAGAACGAGTCCAGCCGGCCAGCAGCACACATCGAAGCCTGCTTCGAGTACCAGCCCAGCCGTTCAGCAGCAACCACCGTCGCAAGCTCTTCGCCGTGCAACGCAGCGCAGCACCGAGAACCTACCAGCCAGTCGACCAGTGATCGTCGAAGTCCATAACCGGCGGATTAGCATCCGTAAGCCGTGTTATTATAGGTAGAACAGCTGACTCAGGTAATATCAACCGTTGATATACAGGGGGTTTTATTACACTACTACTGTATCGGCCACTCCTATACAGTACGCGTAACACCCGTTATTACCCTACAACAGTAACGGCCACACCTTTACTGTCCGACACGGCAACTGTATCGGCCACTCCTATACAGTCCGTGTAATGCCCGTTATTACATTACAACCGTAACGGCCACACCTTTACTATCCGACACTACAAGTGTATCGGCCATTCCTATACAGTCCGTGTAATGCCCGTTATTACATTACAACAGTAACGGCCACACCTTTACTGTCCGAAACTACAACTGTATCGGCCACTCCTATACGATCCGTGTAATGCCCGTTATTACATTACGACAGTAACGGCCACACCTTTACTGTCCGACACTACAACTGTATCGGCCACTCCTATACAGTCCGTGTAATGCCCGTTATTACATTACAAAAGTAACGGCCACACCTTTACTGTCCGATACTGCAACTGTATCGGCCACTCCTATACAGTCCGTGCAACGCCCGTTATTACACCACAACAGTAACGGCCACACCTTTACTGTCCGACACTGCAACAGTATCGGCCACTCCTATACAGTCCGTGTAATGCCCGTTATTACATTACAACAGGAACGGCCACACCTTTACTGTCCGACACTGCAACTGTATCGGCCACTCCTATACAGTCCGTGTAACGCCCGTTATAACACTACAACAGTAATGGCCACACCTTTACTGTCCGACACTACAACTGTATCGGCCATTCCTATACAGTCCGTGTAATACCCGTATTACGTTACAACAGTAAAGACTTACAGGTTAACCGTTTAGCCCGTCACTCTACAAGCTGATTATACCGGTTGTCCATTGTTTTGGCATAAACCACTACACAGGTTTTTCCGTTGCGTTTTTAATATAAGAGTCTGCTGTTCACGCTATTAATTTGCCTGATACCGTTTGTTTATTTCCGCATTAATCCGCTTACATTTTTTTTTGCTTATCGCACGATTTAATTTTGCTTCAACCGCATTTATTGGCATGATTTTTGTTTTGCACGCTTTTACTTTGCTTCACGGTTGGTTAAACTTTCTTATTAACTAACACACCTGTGCTCCTCCGTAAGTTATTTGGTTTTGGAATTAAACTTTTGGACTTTTTGACTAGAATACATTGGTTTAAATCTACGACGACTTGTTATTATTACGAACCCACCCCTTTCTCGACTGTCTAAAGGCGAGTCGTACTGGCAATAGGAGACTCTAGGCTCATCGATTTCCTAGAGTGGCGCCCAATTATCTAGATTCCTGGTAAGAGGTCCACGCCAAACGTAACAAAATCCTTTTCCTTATAAAACGAAGAAAGGACGTTGCAAAACTGGCGCCGAACGTGGGGCCCCCTTTTTAACAGGTTTTCTAGATAGCCGAAGTTTTTTTAAATCTTAAAATGTCGAGTCCGAGTAGTCCCGAAGGTTCCGATAACGAACATAAAGCTATTAAACCATGTTCGAAACAAACATGCTTGCTTCGTCATACCTCCAGATACCGCTGGAAACAGGGCCCTATTCTGCTTGGGGCCGTTCTTTGAAAAAGTCCGAAATAAACCTGGTTTTGCTTAAATTAGGTTTACCGACCGAAGGAGGCACGCAGGAGAAAAGAGATCATCTAGAGAATCACCTAAAAGCAATCCGAAATGCCCAAAAAGCCCAAGTTCTGAAAACATACCCCCACCGCCCCCTTTGCCAACACAAAGTTTTTCAGCCAGCCCGACTACGATGTCTGCCTTGACCAGTACAACGGCTCCGTTAATGAATGAACAGGTAGTCAACTTTCACCGACCTCTTCCGCCGAGAGTGATATCACTTCTTCTGTAAATTCAGTAGTATCTTCACATCCGTCCGTCACAGCAGTTTCATCGTTAGGTTTTTCTGCAGCTCCTTGTTTGATAACTTCTGCACCGAGGACGATTCCGATATCTGCTATTTATAGTCCACATTTCTCGTTGACAAGACCTTTGCCTGTAGTCCCAATACCGTCAGCCATCGTTACCACAGCAAGTCAGTTTTCTACTTTAGCCCATTACCCTATTTTACTGTTACCCCCAACATTTTCTCAAATTTCTGTTCCAAGAATTAATAATTTGACGAGCCAGCCAGCCGGAGTTTTTGGATCAAATTCTTCCTGGCAAGTACCAACCAGTTTTATACCCAATGTAACTTTACCTCATAACTTTGGTGTCACAAAATCATGTTTCGCTCCCAGTAATTGCTCATTTTCTTTACCAGTTTCTGTACCGATCTCTGTACCGCAGCAATGCCTGTGATAAATCCGTACCCGACCCAGCAACCGAGTATGTTAGTCAACATAGGAAATTCTTCACCCTCACCACTAAATTCTTCAACGGCATTCATTGATGTGCACAAATGGAGAATGTCATTTGATGGAACAGGAGACTCCGTGGCATACTTGGAAAGACTCGAAGAGATGTGACTCACAAAACTTCGATCCAAATAATTTGGTAAGACAAATCCCACATTTACTTCAGGGATCTGCTGCGTTATGGTATAGAAATAATAAGCGCAATTGGACAGACTGGAAATCATTTACTGATGCTTTTAAAACCCGATATTTTCCCATTCATTACCAAACCGATTTAGAAGTAGAAATCGCAGCAAGAAAAAAAAGAATAAATGAAAACGCTGCCCAATATGTTACCGACTTGCAGACTCTACTGCGAAGACATGGAAACCTAACCGTGGAGAAGGAATTAGCCTGGTTATACCGTAATCTTTTGCCAGAATTCAGACAACAAATCCGTCGAAACGACTATAATGACATAGAATCTTTTACCAGAGTGGTCAGAGAGACCGAAGTTTTAAAAGAGGAATTACAAAGACAGCCTGTCACTAACAGAAGTCATGATAGCCAAGTTAGAACGTCACAAAGCGTAAGTGAGTTTTATTCTAGGCCCCGTAATTACATAGAGTATGATCAAGATAGACCAGCTCGACAATTTACTAGACAAAATCCTGGCAATCTTCCAGTTAGACCACCTGGGCAATCATCGACTCAACAATCTGAGAGACCGCTCAGACAATCAGTAACGCAACGACCGTCACAAAACGCTCGTATAAATGACCGCCGTAGCTCAAGAAGTTACCAGCAGCAATATAATGAACCGATTTGCTGGCGATGTGGAAATTCTGGTCATTTCCGAAACCAGTGTACTTCTTCTGCAAAAGTATATTGTTCTCCATGTGGACAAAATGGAATTATGTCTAGAGACTGTCCATGTCGAAATTTGGGAAACTAGATCGATGCTTTCCGGGATCGAGGCCCCGTCTGCATCCAGGAGAAGAAGCCTCTGACCAAGAAAATACCGTTCATACTGCTAATAAGCAAGACCCCGCATATCATTTGAATTTGAAGGCAGAAAATTTCAGGCTCTGGTAGATACTGGTGATGAAGAGTTACTGTGGAAACATTGTTGCCAAGGTATGTCAACAAGGAAAAGTAAGTATACCACATTTAAAGTTACCGTTGCGAATGGGAATACTACCGAGGTTACCGCCGAATATGAAATTTCTTTTTATATCAGAGATCTCTCTTTTACCGAGTCTTTTCTATATTTGCCTGATTTATCCGTAGATATCGTACTAGGTATGAATTTTATCCGAAAGCATAAAATCCGTCTTGATTTTATTACCGATCAATTATATTTAGGGTCCGAATTAATACTGCCTTTAATTACTACTAGAATTAATAATCTAAAACTGTTGGAATACATACTGTATATTATGTGATATGACTGATATACCTGATTTGATTAGTTGTTCTTATAGAGTTGTCAATATATACCTTACAAGTCAGATGTGTTTACTATAAAACTTATCCTAAGAATACTACTAGTCAATCTCAGCTCTGCCAACAGGTTACGGGCCCAGATTAAAGAAGAAGTTTCTGCATGATTCTTATAGTGGTACCTTAGAAAATAGTTAAATTCTCTTTTACAAACTTATTTTGACACTAATTGCCGAAACAGAAAATTTTTGAGAAATTTGCGTAAAAATGACCACTACAGAAGAACTGCAAATACAATTCCAAGCTTTGAGGCAAGAGCTCGCACAGAGAAACACAACTAAGTCTATGGTAATCAGCAGTTCCGTTGGAGGTTTGTCAGAACTGAAACATTTAGATGGATCGAATTATTTTGAATGGAAATTCTGGATGAAAAATTTCCTGATCGATGCTGGACTATGGTGTTGTGTTGAACCTAAAGAAGGTCAGTTAGTAGATGCCGATTTAGATCAACGGGCACTGGCAAAAATAAATTTGTCGCTAAAACCATTCTAAGGCCGCCTTAGAAACAAAAAAATGTAAAACTGCAGCAGAAGCATGGTTAAATTTACAGAAAGTTTATGAAGACTCAGGAATCGTAAGGTTGGTTGGACTTTATTCAAGTTTATTTAGAACTAGATTTGAAAAATGCTCATCTATAAATGATTATGTAGATAACATTTTAAAAATCGCTGAGCAGTTAGATAATATAGGAGAGCCATTTAAAGATCACGTTGTTGGAGGAATTATTCTGGGAGGTTTACCGTCACGATACAAACCACTTATCCTAGGAATTCAAGGTTCCAAGCAAGTTACTACCACTGATTTTGTAAAAAATCTTCTATTACAAGAAAACATACAAAATATGGGTAGTACATCAATGGAAAATTCTTCAGACGCAGCTTTTTCTGGAAAATTTACCAGTAAGAAACAGTATAATAAATTTTCAAGAGGTCCTAGATGCTATAACTGCAACGATTATAATCATAAAGCAAACGATTGTCGAAAGAAAAAGAATAATTATAGTAAAAATAATAAATATGAGAAAAACCAAGTACATTTAGCACTCCCATGTGAAGAAAATAAAAATGACACAGCAACAGATGAAGAATGGTTTATTGATTCGGGGGCATCAGCTCACTTTACCCATAAAAGGGACTGGTTAGAAAATTTCCAACCTAGTTCGGGTCGAACAGTGAGAATAGCAAATGGAGAATATCTACAGTGTACAGGTACAGGAAATGTTAACTTAAAACTAGGAAATTTGAACACCGCCACTATAGAAAATGTTGTACATTCTCCTGGTTTAAAACTAAATTTACTCTCAGTGAGTAAAATGGCCGAAAACGGAAAAACAGTAATTTTTGACAAAAAACATGGTTGTCGAATTACTGAAGAAAATGTTTGTTTAAAGAAAAATGAAGTTTTAGCTACAGGCAAAGAAAATAATGGAATGTATCAGCTAAATCAAATTCCGCTTAAAGCAAACTCAGTAAAATCATCGGAAAATCATGATTTGTGGCACCGCCGGCTTGGCCATCTGAACACTTTGAACTAGCATATAGGTCCACTACCAACTGATAAGTATCAATTTTAGATTTGCGTAACGTTTTAATTATAGAAAAAAAATAGCGAGGACAGAGCTCACACTTACCAGTCTTGGAATGTCCATATGCTGAGTCGAACAAACTGCGGGTTGGATTTAGAGAACGTTTTGGCACTTTTTAGACGGAGTTTAGCATAAATTGAGGATGAAATCCGAACATGCTCCACCCCCAAAGAAAGTAATTTATTTCATTCAGATTTTGCAAAGGGTAGCGGGCATAATTTTACTAGGGGTCTCTTAAAAGTCCCTAGACTAGTTACCACAGTCGCTACACGACAAATGTTATCCTTGCCAGGATGTAACGCGGAAATTCGGCCTAATGGCCAGTTAGAAGGTCGAATATTATCTGCTTTAATTAGCACTAGAGTTCCAACTTCGGGTAAAGGAGAAGAAGGTTCGAACCACTTGTCCTTTTGTTGTAATGTGTTCAGGTACTTGTTTTTCCACCTTGACCAAAAGTCCTGGTGCATTCGCTGCAACATCTGCCACCTATCTAAGCGGTTTAATTTAAGATGCGTTAAATCATGATCGGGTAAAGCAAAAAGAGGTTCGAGGGTCAAGAAGTGCCCAGGCGTAAGCACTGAAAAGTCGTGAGGGTCTGTAGAGACTTGACAAAGCGGTCTACTGTTCAGAAGAGCCTCAATCTGCACAATGACAGTATAAAGCTCCTCAAATGTTAAAATTTGTTCGCCGATAATCCTATGGAGATAGGTCTTAAAAGATTTTACCCCTGCTTCTGCCAAGCCTGAAAAATGGGGTGCAGAAGGTGGCTGGAAATGCCATTCGATATGTTGGGATTCGACTGAGGTTTTGAACATATCTCGTAGCTGTTTTTCCGCAGCCGTAAAGCAAGTTGCATTATCGGAGAATATTTTGCAAATTTTACCACGACGCGAAGTGAATCTTCGTAGTGCTGCCAAGAAAGCTTCACAAGTAAGATCCGAGACTATTTCTAGATGAGTGGTTGCAAAACATTTAAAAATGCAGACATAAGGCTTTGAAGTCTTGGGATTGCGGGTTTTTGATAGAGCTGTCGTAAAAAAGCCTGCGTAGTCTATACCCACGACACTGAAGGGTTTGATTTGAGATACGCGAAGAGTAGGTAAGTTACCCATGGGACCAGGCTCATAGGGCCTGGGGTTAAGAATCCAACAATTTCTGCAGTTTAAAACTACTGAGTTTATTGCGTGTCGCGCAGACAAAATCCAGAAACGCTGTAAAAGAAGAAAATGGAGGGTGTGTTTTCCTGGATGCAGATAGACCTTGTGGTAATATTCAATAACAAGAGTGGTTAAGCGATGATCTCGCGGCAAAATAGCGGGATGTTTTTGGTCATAATGTAATTTTGAATTGACTAGGCGCCCGTCGACGCGAAGGATACCATTTTCATCCAGAAAAGTACCTAGTATTCGAAGATTTTTAACAGGCAGCTTTTTAGCCGTAAGATTTGCAATATCTTCAGAAAACGATTTATGTTGAATGAATTTTATGAGCATGAACAAAGAATTATCTAACTCTTGAAGAGTAATAATTTTAGGTAAGTTAGAGTCTGATGGATTTTTCTTACGGCGTAAAAGTTTGATAAAACGTAGTATATAAGTAACGATTCTTAAAATTTTTGTCAGTGAAGAAAATTTGTTTATTAAATTTTCGAAGCAATTAGGGTCTTCCACAAAGGCGGCGAAAGAGAGATAGTTTTTTTCTTCACAGGAGATTAGCTCCTTATCTACTTTAATATCTATAGATTTTGGCCAGTCGTCTTTAGACCTTTTTAACCATTGAGGTCCCTTAAACCACAAACTGCAGTTTAAAATTTCATTCGGAAGAAGGGATCTCGAAGTACAGTCGGCGGGATTCGATTCTGATACTACGTGATAAAAAATGGAAGGAGGGAGAATTTCTTGAATTCGGGAGACTCGATTCGCAACAAATGTTTTAAATTTATAGGGAGGACTTTTTATCCAATATAAGGTAATGGTTGAATCAGAAAAAACATATATATTTTCAATTTGAAGCTTGTCTTTAAAAAGTTCAGTGACATAAGAAATAAGTTGGGTCACCATCAATGCGGCTTCGAGCTCTAACCTGGGTATAGATAACTGTTTTTTAATAGGAGCTACTTTGCTATTGCCCATTATAAAAAATGTCTGAAACATGCCTGTAATTTTATTAAAAAATCGGAGATATGTTACGCAAGAAATTGCACGCTGTGAAGCGTCACAAAAACCTATTAGATCGCACTGAGTTTTTGTGCTGATAAGCGTCATTTGGCGGGGAATTTCAATTTGTAATAAAGCGGGTAATTGTTCTTTGAATTTTGTCCAGCGTTCCACTGTTTCAGCAGAGGGGATAGAGTCCCAGTCTAAACCCTCTATCCAGAGAGTTTGGATAATCAGTTTTGCGAATAAAGTAACAGGAGCGAGAAATCCGATTGGATCAAAAATGCGTGCGACAAGGCTTAATATTGCCCTTTTTGTGCAAGTCAAATTATTATCTGAGGTTTGAATAGAATAGTGAAAAACATCACTAGATGGTTGCCATCGAAGGCCCAGAATTTTTATTGTAGCAGAATCATCGTCAAAATTAAGAGAACCTGATTGAATATGCGACTCGGGAAGATCAGACAAAAAAGATAATTTATTGCTGCTAAATTTTCTTAAGTCAAACCCACCTGTTTTTAGACAATTTATAAGGTCGTCACGGACCAGCTTAGCCTCAGAAAGTGAAAAACAGCCTGTGACACAGTCGTCAATATAAATTGGGGATTTTAGAACTTCATATGCTCGGGGGTAGTTAGATTTTTCATCTTCAGCCAATTGAACAATCACTCTATTAGCAATAAATGGCGAACTAGACAGACCGAAGATCATTCTTTTCCAGCGGTATTCCTTTAGTGGCTCGTTTGGCGAACAACGCCATAATATGCGCTGAAAGTCCCTATGAGGTGGCATATAGGTCCACTACCAACTGATAAGTATTAATTTTAGATTTGCGTAACGTTTTAATTATAGAAAAAAAATAGCGAGGACAGAGCTCACACTTACCAGTCTTGTAATGTCCATATGCTGAGTCGAACAAACTGCGGGTTGGGTTTAGAGAACGTTTTGGCACTTTTTAGACGGAGTTTTTCTTAGAATGTTGAAGTTTTATTTTCACTCCGCGCGCGGTTAGCTTGACATTCTTTTTTTAAGTCACAGTTTCATGCGCACTTTCTTGCGCCGTTTTTTTGTTGCATTTCTTTGCCACCAGAGGGCTCTTCCTGTGCTCGCTCTAGTCCTTTCATTGGATACACGAGAAATTTAAATAAAAGTCGCGGCGGGGGAAATAAAGGTTTCTTATATTATTAGGCGTAATTTTATAGTTATAATTTAAATAATAAAACGAAATAAAATAAACAAAAAATTCTAACTTATTTAGCTAATAAATTGAGGATGAAATCCGAACACACTTATAGTATGAAACTTTTAAAAAATATGTCTTCTGGAGCTACATATTCAGATATTGAAAATTTTGAATCAAAATGTAAAGTCTGTGTAAAAGGAAAGCTTCACCGTACTCCCTTTAAGAAAAATGAAGCACATAGAGCCACAGATTTATTTGAAATTGTTCATTCCGATTTATGTGGTCCTATGCAAGTAACATCTTATATATATATATATATATATATATATATATATATATATATATATGTATATATATAAGGAGGCGCAAAATATTTTATTACGTGTACTGACGACTACTCCCGAAAATCTATGGTATATATGCTTCGTTCAAAAACTGAAGTTTATGGAATATAAAAATTTCAAAAATCCGAATCTTCAAGATGAAATTGAAGAAAGAGAAGATATCACAGATCGAGAACAAAACCAAACAGAAGAAAATATTATAGATTATGAAGAAGAAGAAAACACAGAACTTAGAAGATCTTCAAGAATGCGAGAACGAAATAAAAATATTTTCAATTCCGACTTTATTTATGAAGCCGTACTAAATATTCAAGATCCTAAAACTCCAGAAGAAGCGTTAAATAGCTGTTACAGAAAACAGTGGCAAACTGCAATTAATGAAGAAATGCAAGCACATTTAGATAATGAAACTCGGAAAATTTGTCGCCTACCTACAGGAAAACAAGCTATACAAAGTAAATGGATTTTTAAAACTAAATTAAATGAACATGGAGAAATAGAACGACATAAAGCTAGACTAGTAGCTAAAGGATACTCACAAAAACCTGGGATTGACTATGATGAAACGTATTCACCAGTAGTGAGATATAGTTCAATAAGATTACTTTTGTCATTAGCAGCAAAATATGATTGGGATATAGATCAAATGGATGTTGTAACAGCTTTTCTTCATCCTAAATTATCTGAAGAAATTTATATGCAACTGCCAGATGGTCAAATTTGTCGTCTTTTAAAAGGTTTATATGGTCTGAAGCAGGCAAGTCAAGTTTGGAATCAGGAACTAAACTCAGCCATAAAGAATTTAAAATTTAAGCAATCTAAGCTTGATCCATGTGTTTATTTTAAATCCACTTCTACAAAGGTTATAATAATAGCTGTATATGTGGATGATTTGCTTATTTTTTCAAATGATTTGAAAAAAAGAATGATTTGAAAGCAGAATTAATGAAAAGCTTTAAAATGAAAGACCTTGGACAAGCTCATTACTGTCTTGGTATGCGGATAATGAGAAACAGACAGAAAGGAGTGATAACTCTTGATCAAGAAAATTATATAAATGAGATTCTTGATAGGTTTGGTATGATTGAATGCAATCCAGTACAAACTCCTTTAGATGTTAATCAGAAATTGAGTAAGAATATGCAACCAAAAAGCAAGAAAGAGAAAGAAGAGATGTCTAAGATCCCATATCAAGAGGCAAGTGGTAGTATAATGTATGCAGCTCAATGCACAAGACCTGATATATCATACGCCATCGGTGTATTATCAAGATATAGTAGTAATCCAGGAAAACCTCATTGGTTGGCAGTAAAAAGAGTACTTAGGTATTTGAAGGGTACATGTAATTTAAAACTGACATTTACCAAGGATTCTAAAGGTATATTACATGGGTACTGTTACTCGGACTGGGCTGGAGATCTAGATGATGGAAAGTCTACTACAGGTTATGTCTTTCTCCTGAGTGGAGCTGCTATAACCTGGAGTTCAAAGAAACTGCCAACAGTAGCTCTATCTACAACAGAGGCTGAATACATGGCTCTTTCCTATGCAACACAAGAAGCAATATTTTTGAGAAATTTAATTCAGGAAATTTGTGTTGGATCAGATTTGAAAATTCCAATATATTGTGATAATAAGGGAGCTGTAGATCTTGGCAAAAACGCAGGATTTCACCCAAGAACAAAACATATAAATACAAGACATCATTTTGTTAGAGAAAAGATAGAATCACAAGAAATAGAAGTAAAATCAATTGGAACAGATAACATGACTGCTGACACACTTACTAAGGGCTTATGTAAAGAAAAGTTTGTTAAATATTTAAGATATTTGGGCATACAGTAATATCACATAAAGTGGGAGTGTTGGAATACATACTGTATATTATGTGTTATGACTGATATACCTGATTTGATTAGTTGTTATTAAAGAGTTGTCAATATATACCTTACAAGTCAGATGTGTTTACTATAAAACTTATCCTAAGAATACTACTAGATATCAGCTCTGCTAACAAACCATGACATCAGTGACTAAACAGTGGTTGACTCGTTTTATTTACGAGACTCACACATTATCATCCAGCTATTTACTCTCTCTTTTTAATTCAATGTAGTGGGGCGGGCGCACATGAGTATAAAACAGCCGTGGGATTATTTTAGTAAGAAAGGAATACGAGAAGTCAAATTTATGGGGTTATATTTATTTTGATATAACTGTTTTTTCTTAAATTTTTATAAGAAATACGTTGTGTTTGGCTAATTATCTCATTAAAGGCTGTAAAAGTAATGTAGAAGTTCCTTATGCAGATCATAAAACAGAGTTAACCTTGAAGTGATTCAATTTTTGCAGTGATCTTAAATGAGGACCACCTCATTGCAAGATGTGATGATTATGTTTAGTGTGCCAAGAGGAAATAACTTTTAAAAAAAGACAGGTATGTATCATTTTGTGTAACAGAGTGCACTTTTTATTTTGTGTTGTGCAAATAAAATATAACTTTTTCAGCCCCCGGAAAGCTAGCTTGCTTGCCAGTCAGACAAATAGTGTTAGGTATTTCATGATGTTTACATTGGCGCACCCAGGGGGGGGGGGTCAAGCCTAAGATTTTTGTCCATATTTTTTACATATTTAGCAAAAAAACACAAAAAATAGCTTAAAATATGACATCATGGGGCTACGGGCCCTCCCCCAGAGGCCTCGGGCCCCCTCTAAGACATTTTTGGTTGTGCGACTGATGTTTATAGTAAAAAATTACTATAAAATACAAAAAAGGAGTGTCAAAGATATAGTTTAAAACTAATCTGGTCCCTAAACTAAGGTCACTCATCGTAAAGCAAGCTTTATAGGTAGCGAAGCCTGACAATAAATTTCTATTTTTTGGTTGTTTTTTTGAAATGTTTTCCTCAGTTTCGCATTGGCAGCTGACTCATTCTTATTTTAAAAATGTGGTTAAATCACAGTCTAAAGATCTATTTAATAATAACAGAGTTTCAAGATAGTTTGAAGCATAACTTTTTATTTTTAAAAACATAAATATATACAGGGTGTTTCAAAATTCATAACATAATTTTAATGTTCAATTCCTCAAGTGATTTCAAGACAAAATTTTCATATTGTGCAAACACATATAAACATAGGTAATCAAACGCCTTATTTTTGAGATACAGGGTGTTAAAGTTTAGTTTTTTATATATTTTCTTGTGTATAGCTCGTGCAGTTTTTGAGATATTTAGTTCAAATTTGACACGTGTATTAAGCTATAGACACTACACTATTATATATATATATTTATCGGTTTCACAACGTTCTACGTCTTCCGATACCCAATCTCCACTCGTTTCTGTTTGCCCATAATTCATCATCTAGGCCTCTTATTCTTATTTCACTATCTATTCCTTCTCTCCAGCTTCTCCTTGGTCTTCCTCGTTTTCTTCGGCCAGTTGGTTTCCATTGTAATATTTGTTTAGGCAGTCTTCCATCATCCATTCTTTGTACATGTCCGTACCACACCAGTTGTTTTGTTCTTATATCATCCACTAGAGTACGTTCACCCACTGTCATAATTTCTCTTATTCTTTGATTGGTAACTCTTTCTCTTTTTGATTTCCCTGCTGCTCTTCTCCAATAGTCCATCTCCGTAGCGGAAAGCATTTTTTCTGTTCTATCTTTGATTGGCCATACTTCTGAGCCGTATGTAATAATACTTTTTACAATGGTGTTATATATAAGCTTTTTGTTATGTTTTGATATACTTTGGTCCCAAATTATTCCATTTAATAAAGTTATTGCTTTTCTTCCTTGTACGTTTCTATCTTTTATAGCTTTGTCTAGTGTTCCGTCAGCTGTAATTTTTAGACCCAAGTATTTATACTCATCACAGGACTGAATTCGCTGCCCAGTATTTAAGATTAGATCCTGTTTCGTTCCACCAATACACATATACTCTGTCTTATTGATATTAACCTCTAGTCCCCACTTATTGTACTCTTCTATTAGTTTTCGTGTCATATATTCGAGGTCGTCATAATCCTGAGCCACCACTATCTGATCATCGGCGAAACATAAAGTATACAAGGTGGTTTCATTCAACGGAATTCCCATGTTTTGGCATTTTCTCTTCCAGACTTTAAGGACCTGTTCCAAATATATCTTGAAGAGCGTAGGCGAGATACAGCAACCTTGTTTAAGACCTTTATTTACTTGAAAGCCTTTGGTTAGTTTTCCTTTTATTTTAACTTTTGCCTTACTATTGCGGTATAACTCTTTGATGGCCTTAATTAGTTGTACGCTTATGTTTGTCTTTTCCAACGCTTTCCAAAGTAGATTTAGTGGTATACTATCATATGCCTTCTGCAAATCTACGTAAAGCAGATGGAGCTCTTGTCCGTATGCCATTTTCTTTTCAATAACTTGGGTTATACAAAAGAGATGATCTGAAGTCGATCTACCCGCCCTGAAACCAGCTTGTTCTTCTGCCTCCATATCTTTATATTCGCTCTCCACTTTATTTCTTATTATTTTGCCATATATTCTGCTTAGCGTACTAGTTACAGATATACCTCTATAATTGTCACATATATCTTTCCTTCCTTTTTTGTGTATTGTGGATATATATGACGTTTTCCACTCAGTTGGTACTGCAGTCCAGACATGCCAAATAATAGTAAAAATCTACAGTGATACTTTTCAGGACTCATATCGCCTTTTTCCCCAGTTTTTTTTCCTTGTAAGCCACTGGTAGGCAGAACTAGGTACTTAAGATAAGAAATAAATTCCTTGTTTTATTTGCAAACTTTTTTGTTTTCTGCAATTTTTTTGCATCTTTAACCATTTTAGAGAAAGTCGCTGTTTCACAAAAAGCTGCTATTATAAAATAAAAAATGTGCCAGTATGGCATCGCGAGTATATCAAAATAAACAAATTAATTAAAACTTATTTGGCATGCCTAATATTGTAGTATAGTCCTCGCCATACGCAGTTACACTTTTGTGACTTTGACATGATATAAACATAATTCCTAACCAGAAATATTTGAAAAATTAAATATGTCATATTGGTATAAAATTAAAGGCAAAACTGTCATTGTCTTAAATAAAAAGATGCTGCCTGTATTTTGACAGAAAAAACACACAGATAAAAACAACTCAAAGACCATTTTTCAGAATTTTTGTTGTTGCTGTCATTATGCACATGATAAACAAAGAGGTTGGAAATGTCACAAAAGTGTAACTGCCTATGGCAAGGACTATACCTATAAGTAAATATACGTGCCAAATTTGAGCTAAGTATCTTAAAAACTGTAAGAGCTATAAAAAAACAAAATTTTAACACTCTGTATCATGAAAACTAAGCGTTTCTGGATCTATGTTAATACGAACTTTTTGTCTTGAAATCACTCAAGGAAATTAAGATTAAAATTATGTTATTGAATTTTAAAACACCCTGTATAGTTTAGGCACCTTGGTACTGTGTAAAACAACATTTTTAAAATAAAACCGTGCTGCCAATGCGAAACCGAGGAAAACATGTCAAAAATAATAAACAAAAAATAGAAAATCAATGTCAGGCTTCGCTTCCTATAAAGCTTACCTTTACAATGAGTGCCCTTACCCCAAACCCCCCTGATAGTCTAGCAGAATAAACCAGAACACATGATTTACAGGATTTACAGCAAAATATTGAAGATAATTTTGTTTCTCCAAGAATTTTTATAAAATCACGAAAGGAGTCTCTAACCTATAATTTAGTACTAATCTGATAAACCAACCCCCCCCCCCAATAGTCTAGCAGAATGAGCCAAAACACGCGATTTAAATTATACAGGGTGTCCCATAACTTAAGTGCCATAGTGCAGCAGGTGATAAGAGGAGGTTATTTACGAGAAAAAAGTTTATATAAGATGGGTGTCAACACACATCTGTTTTTAAGATATAGGATGTTTAAAGTTAGAGGAGAGGGGGGGAAAGTGTTTTACAAAAAAAAAATCTGTCATAGCCAGCTGAATACCCGGCTAATTGTGATTCAAAAATGTGGTATTCCTTTTTTTGATAAAATTACAAGTTGAGGAGATACAGGCTGTGAAAAAATACTCTTTCTTTTAAAAAATATCAATAATATTTTATTATCATGTCTTGCTAGAGACTTATTTTTATTAACAAAAAATATAAAAAAACATTGCGTTTAATATGGCATTTATAAGTTTATACCAAAAAAATTGTTTTTTCTGAAAAAAATTACCAACTAATTTTTATTTCAATTTATTGCTCTTGTTCTCTCTGCCCAATTTCATATTTTTACTGCGTTTTTTTAAAAACTTATTATCAAAAAAGTTTAAAAAATCTCCAACTTTGATGCTCTGTATCTCGACAAGGAAAGAGTTTTGACCCATGCATTATAGGAACTTTTTTATCAGACATGACCTCCTCTATCACCTGTTGGCCTATGGCCCCTAAGTTATGGGACACCCTGTATACAAAAAAATCACAAATAATTGAAGACAAAAGAGAGATAAATATAATTTTATTTGTAAAAAATAATTATTTGATGTTGAAGATGAAGAAAAGGTGACAACGTTTTGTGTATAAACAAGTGTATAACTCTTCTCACTTTGTGATATTTTTTTAGAGGTGCAACTTTAAGACCCAAAGACTACATTCTTTAAAATCAGAAGACCAAAACAATTTATGAATCAACACCAGAGGACTATAAGCATGTTCCTAACTTGCATTTCAATCCTTTAAAACATAAAAAAGCTGTAAGGTTGGTGTATTAAACTTTTTCATTAACATAATTGAGAACAATATTTATTTGATTTTGTACATGAGAAAAAGTGACTTGGACTGTTAAAATATCAATATAAATAATGTTAGGAAACATTCATAAACTAAGTAACACAAAAATTTAGGATTTTTGACCACCCCCTTCATAAGACATTTTAAGAAAAAACACGCCCCCTTTGAGTGTTATGTAAATTATGTGTGTATGTGTATAAACAAGTATATAACACTGTTCGGTTTATGTATTTTTTTTTAGAAAATAAACTTTAAAACCCAAAGAGAACATTCTTTAAAATAAGAGGATCAAAAGTGCAGTGCACATATGTCACCACCAGTGGGCTTGTAGTCCAATTATTACAGATATATATAAAAGCTGTGTTAGTGCAAAACATACGAAAGTTTGGAAACACGATTAGAAGGTTCGTAATCTTACTACTCCTGTAAGCTTGTGACCTCGAGCGGCTGCCATCTTAAAAATATCATGCCTTAAATGGTTGCGGTAGGATTTATAGGAAAAAGTTTTAAGTTATAGTTTTTTATAGTTTTGCAAAAATATTTTTAAGAGTATAAAATAAAATTAAATGAATTACCTATAAAATACTTATTATTAGAAGTTGACTGGCTAGTGCCTTTGCAGAAATGCAAACCCTAAATTGTTAGCAATATGCGCATTTCCTTTATGTATTACCACATTATATTCCAAATAAACAGATAATATTAGATTTTACCAAAATATCTCAGAAACTAAGTATTTTAGAGCAAATGCGAATATTTATTTATTTATTGCAAAAACCAATTATCTTTTAAACAATTAATTTAAATAAGACCAAGTTTATAATTACCTAGCACTATTTTCATTGGCGTCTCTAAATTGGTAATATTCCAAAGAACAACAAAAAATTGTATAGGTTTTATTAAATTTTCTGAAACACTTTTGTAAGAAATATAATCTTGTTGTAAAAAATGCATCACAAAGTGGTATTAAATAATATTATTGCAATTAAAGTTATTTATTATTATAAAATGAAATTATTACGTAAACTTGACTCAAATTCATGGCACCTCATTGCCATCCCTAAATTGGGGCCCTTTGTAATCTTAAAAATAGTACCAGTTTACAGACGCCGACCCCTAAAGTGTTTAAAAGGACTATTATTATATATTTGTATAGAATTTAAATACTAACCACAGCGAAGTTAAGTGCGATTTTGTATCTGGAGAACGCCCCCAGCATGCGATTGGTTAATCAATAATTTGGTTGGCCGCGATTGATTTGCCTTTACAAGGCAATAGTATTTGAACAGAACCATGAAAAACCAAGGTCTTAATCAACCAATCGCGTGCTGAAGGGACTCTTTTCTAATATAGTTTATAAGCTCTATCTACAGCAAATATTGTAAAATAGTTAAAAATATTTCAAAAATCGATAGAATGTGATACTAACATAAAAGTCATAAGACTTAGAGTACATACAAGTTCTTTATCACCAAAGAGTTTTTAATATGGTGTAAGATAAGAGTTGTTAAAAAAACTGATTTAAGGCGATATTTTTTCAAAGTGATGGCAGTAAAAAACTTCGGTCATTCTATATCACACTCTATTTGGTGATAAGTAAACAATTTTTACGAATTAAATGTGTGTTATTTAAAAAAAATTCCTATTTTGACTATAATAATATAATTAGTTTTCCATTAATTGCTAACAAGTAAATATGACAATGATTTAAACTAATGAGCAAAGAATAAAGCCTTATAATACTTTATTTTTAGAATTGTCGCACAAACTCTTGTAAATCTTGGTAGACCCCTCTTAAAACTGAAATGGTCCCCTTGTCCTCCAGGCCATTAGGGTCCCAGTGTGACACTGTCCTTTAGTGATGAGTTTAAAAAAAAACAGTGATTTATTGTTTCTTTTTCAAATGCTGGTGAGAGTTTTTTAGTTTTTATTGTTAAGATTAACGAAAGTGACATTATTACTGTTTCGAACCCCATAAAAAGTAGACTCATTTCCAGTAACCATATTTATGTTCTTAATTGTTTTTTGTACATAATATTTTAGTTCAGGCCTTATATTATGAGAGTTAAGTAAAAAAACTGCGTTGAATTAGAGAAGCAACACACTTGGTATGGATAGATATGAGACTCCCCCAAACATTTTTCGGAGGGGAATAATATAAATAAATGTATATTTTTGTTGTATAAAAATTAGTCGGGAAAACATTGGGTCAAAATCGTAGGTAGGACGACATATCATATTTGACAGAATACAGACTAAAAATACTCTGCCAAACTATGGGCACCTAAGCTCACACTAAGTACTGTAGTTATAGTGTACGTGTGAGCTAATATAACTAAAAACTGAAATATATTTTATTCAACTCCAGACTCAATTACCTTTCGTTTGATACCACACAAGCCATATTTGCCTTAAACTCTAATTTTTAAAATCTACCCCCTTTTTTTAAAAACTAAAATGTATTTTGCTTAACTCCAGACTCATTTTACCTTTTGTTTGATATCATACACGCCATATTTCCACTTAAACTCTAATTTTTGACATCTACCCCCACCCTTATTTTTTAATAACTTAAAATTCATTTTGTTTAACTCCAGACTTAATTACCTTTCGTTTGATATCACACACGCCATATTTTCAAATAAACTCTCATTTTTGAAATCTACCCCCACCCTTTTATGTGACTTGTGTTCGGTGGATTTTGTTCATTTTTTAATGGGACCACCGCGGCACAAGACTCAGCCTAGGTACCAAATTTCATTTAAATCGGACAAGCGGTTTTTGAGTTATGCGGGTTGGTCGTTACAGACATACAGACAGACAGACAGACAGACAGACAGACAGACATACAGACAGACAGACAGACAGACAGACAACAAGACAAAAAAGTTTCAAAATCATCTGAAACGCAAAGATATATAAAAATTTTGAAATCGGAGCAACTTTTTTTTTCTCGAAAAAATTAGGATCACCATAGCTCACACTACTATAGTATAGTAGTGGTGTGAGCTAAAATAATAATTTGGCTTACGTTATTTTTTAATTCTTAAAGCATTTTTTCACTCTTGAAAGTTTTATAAAAAAGTAAAGTTTTGGTGTCTAGGGGTATTTTCTAACTTATGGTAAAAATGAAACTCACTGTGGATACAACTTGTCAGTAAACAATTTTTTTGTATCTTGTGATTTTTTTTGTAAAATCAGCAGTTTCTCTATAAAACGCAAAAAACACAAAAAAACACGATGTTGAGGAATATATTTTTTTTGAGACACGAAAACATTAAAAATGCAAGTGATTAATAGTTTTTATAAAAATGCACTATAATCTAAATAAAATAAATCTGATCTAGTTTTGGTTGTTTGATATCCCAGATAGAAATATATAAAAAAAGTCTGCAATATATCATGCAGGATTTTTGGCATGTGTAAACATTTAAGAAGTTTTATTAAATTTTATTTTATATTTTAAATTAATAACAAATTTAGAAATTATATTATTTTATTATTTTTTAAAAACTGTTTATAACTTTCACCATACAAAGAATAAATGTAATATCCTACTAACATGTATAATTTATTTGCTGCAGCAAGTTCTCTTGTACTCTATCCAAACGGCCACAACTATTGCTAAAAATAATAATATAATGTTGAGATATTTAAATATTATTTTTGCTAAGACTTATAGTCCAGTCATTATAGAATTTTAGCTTGCAAAACGTGGTGTAGTCGCGATTTTGACATATGTTGTTCACATTGTCCTAAAAAAATTGAGTTATTTATTATCATTAATTATTTAGTTACTGTGCATTTTAGAAAAATAATAGTTGATGACAAAATAGATGATAACAAAAGTTACTATAAAAGCGTTTGTATACGTATTTTCGTCAGACGAATGGTTTTCGAGTTATGAGGCTAAACATTTCGCCACCGAAAAACATGAAATAAAGACTAACTAAATCTGGTTATTACCCTTGCTGAGATATAAACTCTGAAGTGTTAGCGGTACACCCGTTTCCTAAGTATATGCAAAATAAACCGAACTTATTAAGTTTTATCTCATTTTCGTAAAAGGTAAGCATTTAACTGAAAATATGTAAGCAACTTTTTTGTAGAAAATTAAATTATCTTTTAAACGGTGTATCATTTGAATGGTTCAATTTCACGGTTACCACTTAATATGCCATCCCAAAAATGGGGTTATTTTTTAAGTCATGAAAAAAAATGTTTTTTTAGGTTTAATTCAGGTTTCAAGAAAACCAAGCATTTTTGGGAAAAATTTTATTAAAAACTAAGTTTATCGAAAAGTTTAGTTTTACTCTGTATTATTAAAAATATAATTATTTTTAAAACAATATGAATTTAGTGGGTTTTTGTAATTGGGGAACACTCAAGGAATATACGCATGTTTGGTGATTTTTTTTTCAATTCAGTTTTTATACGCCCCTGGGGTATTAACGGTTGCCCTAATGTTACAAATATACACACTGTTCGAAAGAAAATTTAATTGTCTATAGTACAAAGTAAAACTTTTTGCCGATAGAGCTTGCTTTAAAAAAAAATTGATAAAACACATAATAATTTTTTTTTAATTAAAAAAAACCAAATATGCGTATGTTTCTTAAGTGTCCTCCGTTAACAGAAACTACTAGATATATATATATATATATATATATATATATATATATATATATATATATATATATATATATATATATATATATATATATAACAATATAGAGTAAAACGGAAATTAATTAAAACAAAAAAAAATATTTAAAAAAAACCTTAATATGCGGACGCCCCTCAGGTATAATAGGGTGAGTAATAGCTTTCACACCACTTTGTGGTACGCTGTTTAAAAGTACAATTTATTTTTTCTAAAAAGGGTGTTTTTTTCTTAAAATGTTTTTAGATGTCAGTTAAGTGCTAATCGTGGAATTGGCCCATCTAAGTGATACATTGTTTAAAAGATAATTTAGTTTCCTACAATAAACTTTATTACATATTTTCTGTACAATGCTTACCTTCTGAGAAAATGACAATATTAATGATTTCGGGGTTTATTTTGCATACACTATGGAAATACATAGAAAACGAGTGTACTGCTACCACATCAAGGTTCGCATCTCGGCAAGGGTACTACCAAGACCATTCAGTAATGTCTCCTTTTATATGCCATTAATTAGTCTTTATTTTATACAAAAATTGGTTAACATACAAAATTGCAAATTGCGAAATGTTTAGCCTCATAACTCGAAAACCATTTGTCTGACGAAAAAGTGTATATAAGCGCTTTTGTAGAAAATTTTATTGTCTTCGACTTTTGTTTAACACTTATTTTTTTCTAGAATGTACAGGAAAAAGGTAATTTTTAAAAAAACATTTTTGTTCACACTAAATCCGAGATGAAGTGGCGCCTACGCCAAGGTGGAAAACTGAATTTTTTTATAAGGCGTCCAATGTAAACATATAAAATCGTCACTACACCAACTTTTATGCTCTAATGACTGGCCCATTAGTGCAAATTATTTTTTTATTGTGACATGGCTACTGGTATTATTGTCAAGAGTTTTGGCAAAAAATAAATACCTTGTACCTTTTGACATGGGAAATGCCTTACATTTTTGTACTTTTAATCCTACAAGAAATAAAAACTTTAAATAAAAGTGACACTTCTTATCCCGAGACGACAATTTTGTACCACGAGCGTAGCCATGTCTAGCCATCACACAACAGTTTTACATTCCTAAACATGAAGATAAAAAGTGCATATGTGTAAAACTACTTTAGAGCAATTTATGAGTGATACCTTGTCAAAAAGGTATTTGAAAGACCTTGTAAATACTGGGTCATATTATTTTAAAAATATTTTTTTTAAATATAAAATTAAAATATTTTTAATTTTTTCAAAAACACCACTTTTATTTTTTTTTCAATAAAAAAATAAATTTTTTGTCAATTATTTAGTGAGGTACTAAACAAATTTCAAGATGGAGAAATTATGGGTTTAGGTAAAAAAATAAATAAAGATTTTATGACACTGATTTTGCCTTCAAAACTTTACTTTTTATTAGAGCTATTTGGTTTCTCTTGGTTTTTGAAAAACTTATTTCGTTCCTGTGAATTACTTTTTGAAATAGATACATAAATCTACATGTTCATGTCTTAGCTAGGTCACACCTCATTTTCTCCGATTGGTCCAGTCTTAGAAATATGCAGGTTTATGCAGGACATATCCTGTATAAAAAGAAACAATTTATTTGAGCTCAAGAATTAGATGTTGGTGTATTTTGGTGTGAATATGTGTTTAAAACTTTATAAAATTTAAATTTTTGAAAAAGTGTTGTTTTGGAAAATAGTGATTTAGGCGGTACCGCAAAACAATGTCTGAAAACCAGGCAAAAGAATGGTACAAGTTTTCAACTAAGTGTTGTGATCCATTAAAAACTGGAAAACATTCAGGAAAACTAAGAAATGTTACTGAAGCCATGTGCAATCGGGACCACATAAAAAAAGGGATGAAGATTTGTGATGGGTGTAGCATGGGCGCACCCGGAGGGGGTCGGGGCCCGGGCCTCCCAAGGCTTAGATTTTTTAACATATTTCATGAAAAAACACAAAAAATAGCTAAAAATTCGACATCATAAGGCTTCGCCTCCCCCCCTACGAGGCCTCGGTGCCCCCCCAAGACATATTCGTGGGTGTAGGCTAAAGTATATGAAGCCTTAAAAAAATGCTTTTTATACCGTACTAGATGAATTTATTTCAGCGCCATCTACTCCTCACTGTTGTGAAGCTTGCCAGTTGCCACTCTATATGGGTCATATACTCATTGATATTACAAAAATCATTTTTTATTCAATATTCAAATTATTTTAGACAAATGAAGTAAATGTGAGTTTTTTGCACCCAAACGGGTCAGCCCCCTCTTTTTATTACCCTAAACCTAAATCAGATATTTTAATTATTTAAAAAAAATTATTTTAAGAAAAGTTTAACCCATTACCGCTATAGGTTAAACCTACAAATTTTGGAAATAAAAATAATTTAAAAAATATTTAATTTACTTGAAATTTTGAGAGACGTGCTTATTACTTATAAAATATTATTTTTTCCTATATTATAGCATTTATCTTTGATTCTTATATGTTTTACTTGAAAAAGCTATCATTTTTTACCATTTTTCTCCATCTTGAAATTTGGTGAGTGTCTTAGTAAAACATTGAAAAAAAATTATATATTTTTCCAAAAAAATCAAATTTTTTTAATACTTTTTTAAATTTTAAAAAATATATTTATTTTTAAAATGTGTCATGCTAGACATCATTTAAAAGGTCCTTGAAAGACCTTTTAAACAAGGTATCACTCATATAGAGAGGTCCTTATTTTTCAATACTTATGTAAGAGCAAAATTTGGTAATTTTATAATTTAAAAAAATTAATAACAAACTACTGGACCAAAAATTCTAAAAATGTAGATTTTTCATCTGCTCTATGAATAAAATAAATGTATCAAAAATTATCAAAATCGGAGAGGGTGTCTGCCAAACCGGTGGTTGATTTCATATGAAATGACCCCATTCAGTCACTCCCTAACCCTCCTTTAAACCTCCTTTATGTTGGTTTGTTCCATCGTAATGGAAAAGGATCCATTACTTTCCATTCTGAGGATAAAAAGTAAGTTAAATATCCCTAAAATGGGGGATGAAAGTTCAGTCATGCCCTAATTGTCCTTTAAACCCCCTTTATGTGGGTGTTAAAACTGAGGTTAAAACTTCATTTCTTATGAATTCAAAGTTTATTGTTCAATATTTGCTAAATCCAATCACTAAAAAGGTCTGGGTACAATAAAAGGTGTGTTCGTTTACTCAATTACTTCTCTAAGATCACCCTAGCACCACCCTTTCCCCCTGGGTGAAATGGCATGAAGCTAATATTAAAATTTGTATATAGAAGTTACTAGGGTTAATTATCTATAGGTGCGAATTTTAATTTGAACCCCTCAACCTCCCAGGGGACTTATTATACTAAGTGATTCGAAATAGTTTTTGTAGTTCTGGTTAGATTTACCAATTATAAATATAAAATATTGTATATAAGAACTAAACTTCATAAAAAGTTTAAAAAAAGTTTAAACCAAAATACCTTAACTATTAATTTTCATTACTTATTGATAAAATATACCTTTTTCCTGCTTAAACCATTCCACTTAATCTATAGTATCATGTAAATATTCCAGTTGCTAAAGTATGTATGAGTTTGGTGGTTTTCCAGCCTGTTTTGTCCAAATGCTCATCAAAGTTTTGTCAATACATGTTTTTGTCTTCCCTAAATTCAGTAGATTACTTTCTATTATTTATGTCGCATTTATCAGGAAACTGTGCCGGAAACCCGAAAAGCATAAAATAGTGGATTTTTATATAACTATTTTGATTGGTACTTTTGTACATAACAAAAAGAGAAAAATGAACATAGTTCTTATAACATTGCGGTAAGTATAATTTAAAATAAGTAAGAATAAAATTAGTCATATTATGTAAGTTAATACATCATTACGCAAAAACCTAGAAACAAATTTGTTTCCTACTTTTGAATGTGTATATATAATAAAAGGAATGAAAATATTCGAAGTAAGAACCTTTACATTGAGGCCATCAAAATAATAATTAGTCTTTGTGAAACATAATATGGGAATACATAAACTACCACAGCGATTGAAGAAAAGCTTTGTTCTCTGGAATACATCTAAACAATTAATAAGAACCTTTTCACTGAAGCCATCAAAATAATAATTTAGTCTAAGCTTTTAACTAAACCAAAATTTGAGCATATGTATTGTCTCTGTAGTATGATTATGTCTTTTTTATTATTTTCTAGATTATATTGATAGCCTCAGTATGTAAGTATTTACGCCTTATGCCTGATTTACTCAACAATGTAAGGGACCATTCTTAAATTATGTAATGCCAAAGGGAGGGAGGTTTAACCTTGTGTTACATTAAATGTTTTTTTAATATATTTTATACCAAAATGCCTTATTCATTATCAGGGGAAGGAGGTCGAAAATATTGCATTTTTGAGTTAAATAATTTAAGAATGTGCCCTAATTTAAGTGCTTTCATGTTTTACCGGTGAACTTCCAGGGCTCTCAACAGATAAACAGCAAAATAATATGAAAAATATGAACTTTTTTAAATAAAATTATGAAAAATATGAAATTAAGGAAAGAAAATATGAAGGAAATATGAATAAAAAATAAAGTTTTTTTTGGGTCCTCTACCAAATGGCTTGTTAGGTCAAACCCAACTTTTTTTAGGAAAACTCATTTATTAAGCAAAAATATATATTTCTTAATTTTATTTATTAAGAAACATTTTCAAGTTGAATTAGGTCTGGATGGGGTATGGCCAAACAAGGCACATTTTTTAAAGCATATTTTACAACAAGGTAAGTATAAGGTGTTTTCGTATTTTTAAACCAAGGTTTACTGGAATTATTCAAAGAAATAGAAAAAAATTATAAATGCAGAAGTTTAGGCATTATCCTATACCATCAAAAAAGTTATAAAAAGCCACAAACATTGTAAATCTCTTACGGAACATCCTGCAAATGAATGATTTAACTTAAAAAAAAAATAGATATTTTCTTTCTAAACTCAAAAATATATGATAAACTGCCATTTGGTCAAGCCACTGTTAAAATATTAGCATCTACAATTTCTAGCAGTTTGGAATGTACTCTACATTTCTTGAAAATAGGTACCCTATTTTCTATCTCTTGAAATAAGTGCAGTAGACCTTTTTGGAAATTTATCGAAACACCCTGTACATCTCAACTAAACTCAACTCAACTTTATTGCCATAAATCATATAAAAATACAAACAGCAACATCAAACTTAGAATAGGTATTTAAGCAAAAAACTTAATAAATATAGTTAACATATTAATAAATAGCAAACATACAGGCACACATACATAAATACACTTTTAAGATTTTATAAGTTTCTTTGGATTAATTCTCTTGAAAATTAAAACTATAGTAGCACTTTTTTAGAAGAAAATCTGTAACTGATGTTTTAAACTTTTCTAAATTTTCAATTTGCTTGATTGCATTTGGAAGTATTTCAAAAGCTTTTATTGCACTATAGTGAGGTGATTTTTCAAAAAACGATGATCTATGTACTGGTAGAACAAGTTCTTGCCTATTTCTGGTAATTATTTGTAGTTCTTCGGACTAAAGATCTTGATATGTCCGAAAGTTTTCTCACACTCACACAGAACACTTAAGTTTACTCGATGATATACTTGGTATAACTTTAAACACCTATTCCGAGCTCAAACATTTAAAAAAACTTAATATTACAATTAGACTTTTTTAGAACTAACCATGGATGTCCAAAACAACTAATTAACATAAAAAATGCAGCAAACATAAGAATAATAAAACAAAAGGCAAAAAAGCACTACTTTATTCAGACTTTCTCAAAGGCAACAAACTAATAATAAACTAAAAGGAACTCAAAATTCAAGACTAGGCAAAATATTGAGAATTTCCACACTTATTCTATGACTGAAATTTCTTCATTGGGGAAAATATGAAAAATATGAAGGTTTTTCATAAAGTATGAAGGTGTTGAGAGCATTGAAATTCATATGTCGTAAGCACCATTACTACATAGGTGGAAAAAAAGATAGATACGTATGAAACGAGGCAACAAGCTTAAATTATGTCCATTGCATTTCTAAATAAATCAGCCCTAACTTATACTAGATGACACAAACTATTATTTAAAATTCCTCCTCCCTCTATTTTTAAAATATTTTTAGTATTTTTTCCTGTTTCCGCTTCATTAGGTATGATTTTACGCAAAAAATTAAAGTTTTTATTTGCTTACCTTATGGCTATAAAATTTATAGCAAATTTTTTTTTGTCAATTTCACCCTTTTTATTACAAGCTTTTATTTAGCTTCAGATGTTCTGTCTAACTATCTAACTAACTATCTATCAAATCTTGTGAAGCGTTTTTGACACACTTCCCATTATCCGATTTGGATAAAATTTGGTACACACATAGTGGTCCCATGACAATACAACATTAAGAAAAAATATCCAAGCTTTTATAAAATGCACTAAAAATTAAAAAATAATTTTCTAAAATTCTAATATTATCATAATAATAAAAGCGATGGCCGCAAATCAAAGCATAAGTTAATCTAAATTTGTGACCTAAACACTTAAAGAATATTCAACATAGCAGGTCATCAAAGATATGTTTACCTACCATACCTATGTCAGAGAAATGCTGGGGTATCTTGGGTCGGGTTGGGTGGGTTTGGTACCTCTGCATTTTTCTGCTAAATTAATTCTTGCAAGTAGTGATATTTAATTGATACGGATGTCTTATAGTGCTAACATCGTCAAAATTTCCATCAGTCGGCCATCGCTTTTATTATTATGATAATATTAGAATTTTAGAAAATTATTTTTTAATATTTAGTGCATTTTATAAAAGCTTGTGACTTAAAAAATTTTTTACCAATTTATTTAATACTATAAACTAAATAAAGCTTACCTTTCTAGATAGCGGGAAATCCGCTTTGCATCAAGATACTAAAAGATCGTTTTCACAATTAACACAGTCGAAATAAACTTTTAAAAACATTCTGTATTGAACAAAAATTTTCTAATGGCATCCATTTTGCCAAATTTTTGACAATCCGTCTTCCAGCAGCGCTATGAGTTAGACAGCAACAAAATGAATATGCTGTGCATTAAAAAGAGATGCAAATGAGTATGTTCCAAAATTACAATTTATGTCAACCTACGTCACGAGTCAGCGCCTAATTGCGACTGACCCAGATAAAGTTGAATTAATTTTACAAATTCCAGCTCCTACTACCGTTAGGGCCGTAAGGAGATTTTTAAGAATCGCGGGTTGGTATAGTCACTTTATTCCCGGATTTTCTCAGTTAGCAGCTCCTTTGAACAAATTACTAAGAAAAGGGCAACGATTTGTTTGGCATGACGAGCAACAAACCGCTTTTGACGAGTTAAAAAGCAATTTAACTAAATCGCCAATATTGCAATGACCCGATTTCTCGCGACCGTTTTACAAACAGATGCTTCAGATTATTGTCTGGTCCAGAATGACCATTTGGGAGATCACGTGATTGCTTATGCCAGTCGCACGTTGACTCCATCCGAGAGAAAGATGTCCGTAACCGAAAAAGAATGCGCCGCTATAGTTTGGGGAATAGAGAAAATGCGTCCGTACCTAGAGTTGTATTCATTTACTGTAGTCACTGATCACCAGTCATTGAAATGGTAACAATCAATTGACAGTCCGTCAGGAAGACTTTCTTGCTGGCGAATGTTTTTACAGCAATTTAATTTTACAAGTAAATACCGAAAAGAAGTGTTGAATATAATACCCGACACACTTTCTCGAGAACCGCTAGATAACGGTGAACCTGAACCTGAAGCTGATACAGTATTTACCGTTACCCTGGACACTACGTGCTCTTGGTATTCCCGGAAATTGGCCGAAGTACAATCCAACTCAAAGCCTTATACCGACACTTTTGGGACATGTCAGATCTCAAAGAAACAGAAATGGCTGACCCATGGAAGTTGTGTGTGCCAAAAGCCGCAAGAGATTTTTAAACTTTGGTCCAGAGCTAGAAGCACCCAATACGTTCTCTCGCATCGAACCTTCAGATAATGCTAACGATGACTTAGCACCCACCGACACCACTCAAGTAGTTTCCCGTCTTAAAACGCTAAAAGAAGAAGAAGAAGAAGTGTACGAACTAGTACGTATAAATCTTTCTCATGCTTTTAGCACACAAGGTAGTCTATGGACAAATCGGCCTAAAAGTGGGTTTCGTGTGCAAGTCGTGCCAACTTTTTGCCGATAAGCCAAGTTTGTAAAGGGCACTTCATAGATCAGGTTTTGACTTGTTGTCATTCCACCACTTTTTTTGCACGATACTTTTTAAAACGATGTATCTTTCTTAAAAATAGTCGTAGAGGGTTGCAAAACATGGCAAATGAATCAGTAAACACCCGCAATAAAATAACTTTCTATTATATTTTTCAAAATATTGCTTCGTTTTTTTAGAAAAAATAAAATAACTGAATTTTAACTTTTTTTTTGTATAGCTAGTAAAGTTTAACCTACATTTTTAATAACACCAAAGCAAAATTTAAAAAAAAAGTTTAAATAAAAATTATAGAATGAACATTTTTCTATAGTTTGGTGTATATAAGTCCTATATAGATGTATATTTTATATTTGTTTCAATAAAAAAAAACAATTTTTTGTCACCAACACGACTACCATAAGAAGGTGTATCTAGTAAAACAGGTGATTTCTATTATTATTGTTATCGTTGTTTGATGGACATTATCGAACAACGCAACGTAGTTATTGTTATTTTTGAAAGTGAATATCCATCGACAAAAGTTTTTACAATATAGTGCAGGTGCTAGAGGTAGTTGAGTATGAAAAATATGAGGACCGCAGTTTGACAATGGATCCTAGCTGAGAATAGGTCACATACTAACGATTTTAATGTTGCCGGGCAAATTTTTGGTCCAATTTTTTTTATCCCCCCTCCTTATATAGTCGTGTTCGAATTTCTAAAAATGTAACTAAAGACACAATAACATAGAAATGGATGAAAAATGTGTAAAATCTAATTTAAAAATAAAATTATATTAGTTTTTTAAATTTTAGCTGGAAAATCCCCCAAGACCCCCCAGACTCCCCAAGCCTGAAAATTTTAGATTTTTTAAAATTTTCTTAAAAACTAAGCTTAGGGAAAAATATGAACTAGACCATAAAATTTCCTTTTCAACAATGTATTTATCAGTGGGGTACGACTAATGGCAAACTCTCCAGCGGCGTCCGTTTATTGAGGTAGTGTAAATAAATTTAAAAAAAAAAACATGTTTATTACAAGTTTTACACGATTTTCTTAAAAACTGAGCTCTACAATCAAAAAATATAACACAATCTTTGTTATAGACAATAAAATTGCCTTTTAAATGATGTATGATAAGGCAATTTAGAAGCGTCCGTAAATAAAATCAATTTTGAAAAATCACTATATTTATCACTAAGTTTTATCCAATTTTCTCAAAAATTAAGCTTTTTGAAAAAAAAACTATTTCGCCGTTTATAGTAGAAAATAAAATTTTCTTTTTAACAATGTACTAGTCAGTGGGGTCCGGCTAATGACAAACTCTCCAGCGGCGTACGTTTATTAAGAAAATATAAAAAAATTTAAGAAACCACATATTATTATCTTAAAAACTAAGCTCTCTATCAAAAATTGTGACCTACAGTCGATTGTAGAGTATAAAATTTCCTTTTAAACGTGTATAATAATGTAAGATTTATCTTCAGAATTAAACTTCACAGGCCTGTGCAACTTAAATCAATTTTTACAAATCACCAAACAAATTAACTCTGTTACAAATAAGTTTTTTCAAATTTTCTCAGAAACTAAGCTCAATTGACAAAAATGTGTTTTATACCTTATTGTAGGAAATAAAATTTTCTTTTTAACAATGTGTAAGTCAGTGGGGTTTAATTAATGACAAACCCTTCAGCGACGTGCGTATAGAGTGGGCAATTAAAAAATAAAATAAATAAAATGATTTTTGTCACTTGTTTCACCCGATTTTTTTTCGAATATTATTTAAAAAGTATTTTTTTAATACATTTCAAATCAAGTAATTTAAGCTGGTTGTATTAAAATCGGTTAAAAAATAAAAAAGATACAATTTGTTTTTAAATATGCTTTTCCGCCATATTGAATCCGCCATATTTAAAAAAAAAAGCGCGATTATCACAATGACAATAAGTCAAAACCTGATCTGCTAGGTATGTTAAACAAATTTAAGTTGCTTTCAAAAAGTTCTTATGGTTTTCATTAAAAGCATAATTTTTAAATATACCCCAAAGACCCCTATTTTTTCCAGTTATTTGGACATAACTTAAAAACTAATTAACGCATTGGAACATTTGAACTAGATTTGAATAAAGAATCAAAATAGCTATCTTTTTTATATAAACTTTTTTTTTTCTAGCTCCAATAAATTTATAAATAAAATAAAAAAAAATATATATTTTTTTTTGACAAATACAAAAAAATACATATTTTCTGACCAACACATTTTTAAGCATTTTAAACTTTGTTCCATGAAAATCGGATAAGAAATAAAAAAGTTACAATTTTTTTAAAGATACGCCTTTCCGCCATTTTGAATCCGCCATATCTTTCAAAAAACGCATTTACCAGAATGACAACAAGTCAAAACCTGATATATGGGATGCCCTTAACAAAGCTAGCTTATCGGCAGAAAGTTGGCACGACTTGCACACGAAACTTGATTTGTCCATAGACTAAAGCCGACATTACAATCTTCGACATCAGGAATGGCACTGCCATGTTGGAGATATGGTTTACCGAAAAGAACAGCCGCTGTCATCAGCCGTAAAAGGTTTCGCAGCTAAACTTGCCACAAAGTACTCTGGACCGTACACCGTATGTAAAGTAATCTCTCCCGTAGTATTTGATCTTAAAGATAAGCAAGATAGAAGAATAAAGCATATTTACATAAAATACTTAAAACCGGCTCATGTTCGTGAGTATTAATGCGAAATCTAAACATAAAGTTCCGTTCGTATTTGTACCGTTTGCTTTTTTTTCTCTCCGTTTAATAGATGTACCGCCAAAGAGTTCCGGAAGACAATCGCCCGCTCGTTGGCCAGAACCCTCCTGTGGTTCTCTTTCACCCAAAGAAGGACTACCCAGAGAAGGCTGCTAAAAATTGTAAAAACACAGTGCCGGTAAAAATTGATCTGCGACATCTAGATATTTTAAAAATCACTGAGATTAAAAACACACTCTCAGAAAAGGTGCGACCGACGGCCCAGGTACCAAAACTTTTGCGTCCCCGGACCAGATCAATAAAGCCAAAGAAAAAACAGCCAGAATTGCTTTAACCGATTCGACCGGAGCCTATTACAAATCAGGCCAAGGTCATTTGGATTCCGACCTCTAGACCCCCAAATACCGAGGAGATCAAGTTACTAGTGGACATGGAAGAGGATCTGCGTTTGACGCCCAGTCCACATCCACATCCCTCGGCATTTGTGCCAATGGAGGTCCGCGATATTCCGCTCCCACCGGAACCCGTAGAGTCCGTAGAAGAAGCCCGAGAGTGGTCTGAATGCGAGATCGGAGATGCAGTTCAGCGCACTTCAATGCCGCACAGTGTAACAAAACCCAGCTTTTTGGGAAAAATATGATATCTTTTGAAATAAGTGGAATACATTTTTCAAATTTTGCAGCAGATATAAGTTCAACAAATGACATTTTTGAGTGGTCAGTTTTTTTGATCCATGCCGGTAGATGGCGCGGCAGACCAATAACTTTTTTTTTATAGAAAATAGATTTTTTGTTTTAATTTTATTACTTTTTTGATCGTGTAACTTTGATTTTTATGATTATTGCACTTCTTGATCCACATCCTATATCTACCAAAATTTGAAATAATAAAGACCACTAACAAAATTTATAAGAACAGAGAGAGGTAGATAATATTGACTGACTGACTAGCAACATTTAACAAATTTTTAACTACGTATATTTTAACAACAGTTATTATATTTCATAAAAAACAATGATCACATGGCGTATGGAACGTGTCATTTTTACGTTTAAGGCAACGTTACATATTTGTTTATTCAGGTAAATAATCAAGGCTCTTCGACTCGTCTTTCTGTACACAAATTAAGGGTATTTTATAGAGCTAGGTTTGGCGGTTATATAGTGTCCAAAAAGTTACCTTATAAAGGAGACATTCCATCGAATTACTGTGGACACTACGCACACCGTATTATCTGGACATCGTGGTTGGAATTTGGGATCACAGGTTTCGGGAAAATCACATAAAAACTTTTTGATTGTTTTGTTTATCTGTGAAATTTCATAGTTTCGTTGACGTTCATGACAACAGACAGCGATTCTGCTGGGGAATGGCGGTGTTGCCGCATCACAAATGGTTTCGGTAACAGGAAGGAAACATTTAGATGAACATTTCATTCCCTTACGTTTATTCTCGAGGATATTGGGACAATCCGAACCTCATAGCTAGTTGTGATAGCACGAAAACATATTTAGGTCCACGGTTTGACCAGTAACAACCGAGGCTCCGCCCCTTTGATACCTTTATTAATTTGATGAGGAGAAGATAAAATAGATACGAGTTATGCACTTTTGTAAATGGGAGATAAACGAGGGATAAAAACCAAGACTAAAAGAATAAACGAAATCGTGTGAGTTAACATCTGAACACTCTTGTGCCGAGTTTAAGCAGTAGTTCAGTGTGTATTTTTAGGTTCAGGTTCAGAAACAACTTTATTAATGTAGAAATGTTTTATAAAAATGGCGTCAAACCATATGAATCTTAGAGAAAACATTTATAAAGAGCAAAGGAAACTTTTGACTAAGACTGTAACTAAAATACAACTAAATATTACACTCAGTATAGCTTTACTCATATGGGAATTGGTTGAGTGTTCGAATATTCCTGGGTTTGATGCATGCCCTGATCTTCAGTAATTGATTTTACAGTTGATGGTTTCAATGCTGAGCTTCTTACAGTCCGCCTGGTTATTCTTCTCCTACTTGATGTGTTGGCAGGGGTCCGGTAGGCAAATGTTCGGTCTATGTATGGAGGGTGTCTCGACGTCCTTGTTATAAAAATTCCAACCGTGGAAATAGATCCGACAACACCTCAATGCGCGTTTTACGTACTTTCTATCCCCTTGGTCGGTGCTGGCCCCTATAAACCGATATGGAACTATTGGTGTATTTCCTCATTGGTTAGTTTGAAAACCGCGGGTTTTTCTTCCAGTCTTGCAACCGAAGGTAGAGATTTTTTGGCGAAAAAGTTTTTTTTATAAATAGGTTTGCATTCTTTATTTGAATTTAACCGGGAAGATTAGGTTGGTACTATTGCGTTTTACCGTCCCCACCAAATCTACGAACGGTTTCCGGTGGCTTCATTATTTGGGTGTTCTCGACGGAGTGCCTGGTCTCTTTGCTAACGAATTTTGGCTGGGTCGGCAACAGGTCTCTGAGATCGCCATTGTTTTTGGTTAGTGGCACTGCAAAAACTGCAGGTTCTGTCCCAGAGACTGTGAGAAGTGAGTCCGTCGTGTTTAGGCGAATCCTGAAGTGACGCTCATACCCTTTTGAAGGGGATTTAAGTCAGGCCGATTGTACGGGAAAGAGCAGTGGTAAGTTCGGATTTATTTTTTTTCATTTTTTTTATTATTTGAGGACTCTTCAAGATAATATTTGCCTCCCAAATTGTAATTATTTTTCATGTGAAATGTACCTTTTTTTTGACAAAAGACGTGGGGAATTTTTTGGCGTTTTTATATTTTTCTTTTAACCACGTGTTGGATAAAAACTATATATTGTTTTCTCCTTTGGTTACAGTACCGTCCATTCCATCGACGGGACAGTTGCGCTGGTGGGACGAGGTTCTGTTCCATCGACGAGCCAGTTGTAACCCTAGGAAAGGTACGTTAGGGTTATTTTAGTTCAGCTGTTTAAATCTACTTTATTTTATTGAGTCGACATGGGGTTCTCGATTTAAGTTACTCGGTGTAGGGGAACATCGTGCAAAATTGACGAATTCCAGGAAACTGAAACATTTCATTTTCCACAGGGTTTTTACGCTCGGGCAAGGAACCAACAACATTTTGACCACCATGTGCTGCCCTAGCGTGATGTGCTAAGCGGGCATTAGGGGAGGCGCGGGCAAACCAAGAACAGCAGTAGCAGGAGTATGTCGGAAAACCAACAACACTTCCATTTACCAAATAAAACACCAAGAATTATTAAATAATTGAAGGACCAAGGTAGGAGCAAGCCTTAACTATAATTTTTTTCATATATAATTTTCACAATATCATTTAGACATAATCTTTCCATATATAATTTTGCACAGTTTAATTTTAACACTTCTTGTGAACGCAAGATAAAGGTATGACGTCATGACCACAATTTTGCGGCATAACTTCCATTTAAATTGTGCTGTACCTTTGAAAGAGTTTGTTTCAACTTGGTTTCATCTTTATTTTTTTTGATAATTTTCCTTTTTTTTACCCCATATTCGAAATACACAAGATGAACTAAATTTTTGTGTTATTTGTACAATCCCAATGACCAACTTTGCAGAGACAAAAAGAGAGATGAGGTTATATTTTTTTTAGCGGTTTCCTTACATTGTTCTACTTCATGGGGTGGATCTCGGACTGGGTTGCTGTCTGTCTCATTCTACCCAACGTAGAATGATGACAGCAGATATTTGGTCCCGATCTCCCCTATGATGGGAATGATTTTGTAGTGTATATTTCTTTTTTAATCGTTTATAAAACTGAGTCTCACACTACTGACTCAGATGTAGGTATACTATGACCTGTTAAAGGAGTCCATCTACCTGTAAAGTGCTTCTATTTTTGTCATCTTAATTCAATCTTTTAGAATTTTATTCTGTTTATTAGTCAATTTTTTGATTTTTAATTACACAAATACTCTGGAAGCCTCGGAAGTAGGTAGAATTTCATTGTTTGGCTACAACGTTTGGGTTGAACTGTATTTTATTTAAGAACTTCTTTGTAAAACATTGGTATTAAATAATGTGGCGCACTTAAAATTTTCTTATTTCTGAACCCCCCCTTCTCCACTGTATAAAAGTTACCGGGCATATCAATGTTTTACCTAGCTGGAAAATACAGTTCTGCTTCCAGATATTTGTTTAATTATTCAGTGGTTTTGTTGTGTCACAAGTTGGCAAATTGTCATTATTCTAATTACAGTGTCACAAAATGGCGGCAACGTCTTTAAGCTGCCCCAAATGGCATCCCAACGCATTTTAAAAGGCCACAAAAGTCTGTTGTTAAAATTATAACTTATTTATTATGATACAGGTATGTAACGTAACTTGAAACGATAATGATAAACAAAATTCATAAGTACAGTACAGTAACTGAAATATCAGGGTAAAATAACTTATGTGTCAAGTAACATTGAATATTTGTTAAATAATCAAAGAATTACTACATATAAAATTAAAATAATGCTATGTCTAGTGAAATATGTGATAAAAAAATATTGCTTATTTATCATTATCAGTTACTAAAAATATCTCAATATCGTCATCGATAGTGTAACGTTGAGTATTTGTTACATTTCGCAGTGAAGAAAGGTGTGGATCTGATGATAATATTAATAAGTTTAACAGATCAGTGTTGGTATCGAATCTCGATGTTTTTCTAGTTCGAGCAGGATTCTCTTAATTTCCTTGTGGCGGGCTTCCAATGCCTCCTCCGAAAGTTCTCCAATTGGAAAATCAAAAAACCGTATCACAGAAACACCATGCACGAGAACTTTATGCACGCTGCTTGGCATATAGTACCAACTATATAACTGCAAATAAAGTTCTCGTGTATGGGTTAGTAAGTGTTCGAACTCGGAAACATTTATATGATACCCACTTGAGAGAACTCTTAGAATTATTGCAAAATTGTGAATTAAATTTAAACCACACCCGTGATTTCTGAACTTTTTTGGGGGTTTTGGAAGAATTTTCGTGCAGTATTCCCATCGTTGGTCGATCCAAATCCTTGTTTGGGTTTGTCCACCAGCAAAGCCATTTTTGTTTTAAATTCATTCTGGATCCGTTTTTTGTTTTCATCTACGATTCGTTTATTTTCAGAACCTTTAACTTGCCACTTAGCAATTGGCAGTCTATATCCAATATGAATGACACACTCAAAAAAACGTATCCAGCAATGTAAGGTGGACAAACCAAACCTAAGATTTGAGTCATCAAATGACTTTTGCAATACTGCACTGGTATTCATTTCGCGTGGACCTGCCCCACATATGAAGCATCTTGCTGTGGCGTTTGATTCTGATAAGATGTTGCCTATGCTACTATCTAACATGGTAAGCAACATTTCGTAACTTACAGTGATGCATTTGTTATCTCTAAACTCTTCATATGGGGACAGCAAACTTATTTTTAGTTTCATCTCTCGCTCTTCCTCCCGGACAAGTTCTGGAGTTTATTTTTTAAAAACAAATTTAATGGGTCGACAAAAGCGCGTGGAGGAAGGGCGAGGATTTCTTCAAATAACTTGTTGGTTATAGAGAAGCCTAATTGGCGAGAAGGCAATAAAGAAAATATACTCATAGTTTGAATGGACTGAGTCCCGAGGAACCATCAAACCCCCACTTACATATTAGTTTTGTTTGAATATGGTCTTGGGTTACATTAGAAAAATCTGATAGTTTTAATATGCTATTTGCTGTTTTGTTTAATATTTCTTGAAGATCAATCTCACCTGATATTTTAGTTACTGTTGTGTTTTTTGGAATGTATGATTTTCTTAAAGCATTTAGGGTGTGGGAACTTGGTACATAGCCCTTTTCAAGGGAATTTACCGACGATGTTAAAATTTGATATTTTCGTGTTGACAAATCCAGGTCCAGAGAGAGCGCTAAAGCTTGTTCTGGCGCCATTATTTTCTGTTCTTTCGGAGGAAAGATTTTTTCTGATTCCTTGACAACATGAAAAAGCTCTTGATTTGACATTTTGGCTATATTTTCATTTGTTCTATTTTTTTTTGCTTGTGGCCCTAGCTCCTCGAATGGTTTATGTGCTCGACCTCGCTTTCGCATTTTTCCAATCTGAAAGAATTTCAAAGAATAAAAAATTGAAAATTAGGTTGTCAAATTGTAAAAGTTTTATGAGCGTACCACAAAGGACGAAAAAATAAAGTATACAATAAAATATTACTCTTTACATAGAAATAAATTTTACAATTATTATAACAAAAATTATAAAAAAAATAATATAAGGTAAAGGTGATGTGGCTGATCTAATGAGCGGCGCAGATAAGTTCTCATTTTATTTGAGGTCGTCAAATAAACAAAACAAAAATATTTGTTGCAATATTAGCCTAATTATTATAAATTACCTCTTTTTTCTGATCATCAACATCAGCTGCAAATACAACTTCTTGTTTCAACCAAATCAAGTGCTTCTTTTGGAAATAATAAAAGTTTCTTTTACATTGCCTGACGAAAGTCTTCATTTTTAGGCAAAAGTATTTCACAAAGTGTTGCAATTTTCCTTTGGAGGGACCGTTTTCTTTATTACTTTAAAAAAAATCTTCCAATGTCTTAAGCACCGCTTTTTCTTTGGCTTTTGTTGGGGCTGAATGTCATACTTGTGCCAACTGACCGTTTGTAACTATTATCCCTCGATCTATAAAAAAGCCTGTATTAACCGGAGTAGCGCGTAGTAGCAAAAAAAAATAACATCGTTATAAACTAGACACCCAACGACTACAAAATATGTAAAAAGTAGAAATATGGTTTTTAGTGTATTTTAGAAATTCATAACTGAACATAAAAAACTTTTTAGGACATTGAACAAATTACCGGAAAAATGTAATTTAGTGGTTAGCTAATTAAAAACTTTTTTAGTCCTCTAATTTAGATAAAAAGGGAAAGTACATACCTGTATTCATATTATCCACCATCTTTCAAAGCAAAAATGCTTATAACTTTACTAAAAAACAGCTTGGAACACACAGTAAATAATGCACGTAACTGATCATCAGCTGGCCATCGCTTAGAAATCCGACTTTCCATGGCTGGCTAAGACTTGTTCGCTTACTCATTTTTGTTTTTAGTTTATTTAAGGGTACTATGGTATATTTGCATTACTTTACGGGTAAATTTAATTCGATAGTTAAAAACTGAAATTGACATTTTTTTCCACCTATATTACACTGTGTGCCGGCTCGTTGGTCAGAAGACCTCAAACGGGCGGTGTTTCATTTACGCCCGTCCGATTACCCCCAGGGCGACATACCGGAGAAGTGTTGTGGCATCTAACAGAGAGTCCATTTAAAAGTGCCGAAAAATTTAATTTAAAACTTTTTAAGTAAAAGGCGATAAAAAAAATTGTGTGTGATAGTTTTTGCTATTATGGGGGAGTTTATTTATTTTTTTCTTTAAATGGCAAAAAGGATTTTTGACCCGTCCGATAGTTTTTTTTTTGGAATATACATAGCTCCGAGGAAAATAGAGGTTATGTACAACAACTAACCTCACGTAGTTTTTATTTCACGTCCTGTCTTACCCTCTAACCCGTACTTTAGCATGAGCAGTCTCGAATCCAAAAAGAAATAAGTAACTTAATTAAGCATGATAACAAAATCGAGTATTTTGTTTTATAGAAATTGATGGACATGGCTTCACCCGTGTTAAAGCTTAGCACTGAGGACTTGGCACGCGAACTGTCCGAGGGTATCGAGGATTCTCGCCCGACCCGTTCTCAGCCCAAGCGTGCAGAAAAGTGCCATATACATTCCGATAGCACCGAATATGTGTTAACATTGGGGTCAAACGGGACACTGGAGAAATGCCTGTGATGGTGTCCACCGCAAATTCTGTTCTAAATGTGGGAGGTTAGGAGTGTTAAGGCGGGAATGTTGTCGAACTGAAAAACCGACCAATACACCTTCCGTTGCTTCATCCGAACCTAAACATGAAATTTTAACGACCGCATTTGAGGTCGGTTCTGAAAAACCATGGGGTTTTGGCTTGGATCCGTTTGAAGATCAAAATTTACCGACTTTACCCTTACCGCCGATTAGAGTTGAACGCTTTCTAGAGCTAAGTGAAGATCTATGTTGGCGGTGCGGTCGTATAGGACATCACCGGACCCAATGTGTGGGACCAAGGGTTATTTTCTGCTCCCATTGCGGAAGATTAGGATTTTTGTCAAGATAATGTCCCTGCCAACACACCGCCTGCCCGAGAAATAAAAGAAACCGTGACGCGTCCTCCGAAATTAACACAATTTCGAAGATCATTTGCACCGCCACCCAGGTCTGCGTACACCCCAGAGCAGTATGTAGCAGCTGTGGATGCCCAGATGCTCTAGGAAACTGACGTTTTCTTTATTATTTAAGTTTTTTTTTGGTGTTTTCTTTGTTATTAATATTTTTTTTCTTTTTCCAGGATATAATTTTTTAAAGTTTATTTAGCTTATTTGTTATTTAAATATACGAAAATACAACAATTCCCAAAGAATTATTGCATTTTCTAGTGAAGTAAGGGGGGCGTGTGACAAAGTCACTTAAATACTAAGGTTTTAGTAGCCCAGGTGTGTATAATTCATAAATAAATTACCGCGTAAAAATATATTATTATACTCGCGCCCCTGCCAGACCGGTATGGCCGCGTAAAATACCAAACCGCCAAACCAGCCGTCGCTGTGAGCAAGTATGCGCGACGTAAAACACCGCTTCTCGTGGTTGACGTTGACGTCATCACGACTATAAATAGGCGCGCACAAAGCAGGAGAAGACAGAACGAGTCCAGCCGGCCAGCAGCACACATCGAAGCGAGCCTGCTTCGAGTACCAGCCCAGCCGTTCAGCAGCAAGCACCGTCGCAAGCTCTTCGCCGTGCAACGCAGCGCAGCACCGAGAACCTACCTGCCACTCGACCAGTGATCGTCGAAGTCCGCAACCGCCGAATTAGCATACCGTGGTAAGCCGTGTTATTATAGGTAGAACAGCTGACTCAGGTAATATCAACCGTTGATATACAGGGGGTTTTATTACACTACTACTGCATCGGCCACTCCTATACAGTCCGACACTGCAACTGTATCGGCCACTCCTATACAGTCCGTGTAACGCCCGTTATTACGCCACAACAGTAACGGCCACACCTTTACTGTCCGACACTATAACTGTATCGGCCACTCCTATACAGTCCGTGAATTTATTACATTACAACAGTACCGCCCACACCTTTACTGTCCGACAATACAACTGTATCGGCCACTCCTATACAGTCCGTGTAATGTCCGTTATTACATTACAACAGTAACGGCCACACCTTTACTGTCCAACACTACAACTGTATCGGCCACTCCTATACAGTCCGTGTAACGCTCGTTATTACACCACAACAGTAACGGCCACACCTTTACTGTCCGACACTACAACTGTATCGGCCACTCCTATACAGTCCGTGTAACGCTCGTTATTACACCACAACAGTAACGGCCACACCTTTACTGTCCGACACTACAACTGTATCGGCCACTCCTATACAGTCCGTGTAATGCCCGTTATTACTTTACAACAGTAACGGCCACACCTTTACTGTCCGACAACTGTCCGACACTACAACTGTATCGGCCACTCCTATACAGTCCGTGTAATGCCCGTTATTACATTACAACAGTAACGGCCACACCTTTACTGTCCGACACTGCAACTGTATCGGCCACTCCTATACAGTCCGTGCAACGCCCGTTATTACACGACAACAGTAACGGCCACACCTTTACTGTCCGACACTGCAACTATATCGGCCACTGCTATGCAGTCCGTGTAATGCCCGTTATTACATTACAACAGTAACGGCCACACCTTTACTGTCCGACACTACAACTGTATCGGCCACTCCTATACAGTCCCTGTAATGCCCGTTATTACATTACAACAGTAACGGCCACACCTTTACTGTCCGACACTACAACTGTATCGGCCATTCCTATACAGTCCGTGTAATACCCGTATTACGTTACAACAGTAAAGACTTAGGTTAACCGTTTAGCCCGTTACTCTACAAGCAAGTTAAATACCGGTTGTCCATTGTTTTGGCATAAACCACTACACAGGTTTTTCCGATGCGTTTTTAATATGAGTCTGCTGTCCACGCTCTTAATTTGCCTGATACCATTTATTTATTTCCGCATTAATCCGCTTAAATATTTCTTTTTGCTTATCGCACGATTAATTAAGTTTTGCTTCAACCGCATTTATTGGCATGATTTTTGCTTTGCACGCTTCTACTTTTTCTTAACTGTTTGTTAAACTTTCTTATTAACTGCGCTCCTCCGTAAGTTATTTGGTTTTGGAATTAAACTTTTGGACTTTTTGACTAGAATACATTGGTTTAAATCTACGTCGACTTGTTATTATTACGAACCCACCCCTTTCTCGACTCTAAAGGCGAGTCGTACTGGCAATAGGAGACCCTAGACTCCTCGATTTCCTAGAGTGGCGCCCAATTATCTAGATTCCTGGTAAGAGGTCCACGACAAACGTAACAAAATCCTTTTCTTTATAAAACGAGGAAAGGACGTTACAAGCCTTGGGACATCATACTTATATACCAGCAAGCCGGACCAAAGTGGACTTTAGAAGATCTAGTCTATGAAAGTAGCAGGAACTATTCTTAAAATAACGTTTCATTTGAAAAAATTAACGTAAAAACCAAAACGCTCTTACCATTTTTTCAATACTGCTTATAAGCTCAATCCTTACCCTACACGCAAATGTCTTTAGTTTCTTCCACGAACAATTTTTGCCTTACTTATAATTTGTTTTATTTTTTTGCTTTAGCTTATGATGATTATGCACCAAAATTATACTAAATGAACCCTCTATAACTTAAAAAAAGAATAGATTTATGAATTAACTTTTAATGCGTCGAATCCCTGGGGTCATTTAAGGGTTCATATAGCATGGGTTAATCATGTTATCAGAATGTCGGATTTTACCACTTATGACCTAGCTCTAGATCACTGTGCGTTTCGTCGCAGAGAGGAATATTTGTATGATGAAAACGGTTAAAACTAAAAATCACCAAGATACTCAACCTCCCTACAAGTGCCACCAACACCTTATGTTCTCAGGTCCGGGCTGCGATAAACTTACACCCGGGCTAGCGCGAAAGACATCTTTTAACCCTCCCGTACGTCTTCCCCCGCATTGTCTAGCGTGCAGCCACGTCTCGCGGCGCTTTCTTTGACGATGCTTACCTACATTTACCTGGCAATATTATATTTTATATTATATTTTCGGGCATCAGAGAAGCGGTCCACTCGGATCTGTTTAGTTCGATACCAGTAGTTAGTACAATGAATAGAGGAGTTTTACCCTACAAAAGGTCCGGTAGTTCTGAATTTTGGATATGTTATTAAGGTCGAAAGGGTAGTATAAAATCTGAGTTTTCGTCACCCCCACCCCTGTGCTTCCTCCGCCATCTTAAAAAAACCATCAAAAATTGGCACTTTTTGTAGCTATTTGCCTGTAACTTCGTTTCAGTACACTAAATCGCAAAAAAGGTTATATGAAATTTTTTAGAGGATATAATTATCTACAATTGGGTGGTACCATGGTTGTTCTGCGAGCAGTAGTAACGGAGCTAGATAATTTCTAAAAATGACTAAAATCAGGTGCTTGGGCAAATTTTCAGATTTTTTCTACTTTAGACGGCAAAAGCTCCGAAATACTTTGTTCTAGGGTAAAAGTTCTAAGAACATATCTTGTAGAGAATTTTATCAGCTACAAAAGCCATTCTTTAAATGTATTTTTAAATATTGTAATGGAGTGGGAGTAACTTTTAACTTAAAGTTAGTAAGTTAGAAAATAATAATTTTTTTAAATTTAGTGCTTTAAACGGCACGTTTTTTGTTTCTTTTTATTTTTTGTGTAAATTTAGTGACGTACAAAGAGGTAAGAGATCTTAGGGGTCAAACACCTCCTTAAACTAACCACCTCTTCAAAAACTCTCCCAGACTCCCCAAATTCTAACATATTTAGGTTTTCTTCCTGTGCAAACATAATTTTTTTAAAAATTAATTAAATGGCTCCCATTTACGGACGTCGCTGGCGGGTTCGTTGTAAGTCAGACCCCATCGAGTTATACACCGTTGAAAAGAGAATTTTACTGTCAATAAAGTGCATCATAGCATTTTTTAAAATTAGGCTTATTTTTTAAAAAAATTAGATAAAATTTGTAACAAAAATATTTTAATTTGTGATTTTTTAAAATTGGTTAAATTTACGGGCGCCTCTGAATTTATAACCATTAAACCAATCGGACTTTCTTGTACAGCATTTTAAAGAAAATTTTATTTGCTACAATAATGTATAACACATTTTGTTCTATAAACCTTGGTTTAAAAAAAAATCGAATAAATCATGGAAAAAACATGGATCTTCGAGTTATACACCGTTGAAAAGAGAATTTTACTGTCAATAAAGTGCATCATAGCATTTTTTAAAATTAGGCTTATTTTAAAAAAAAATTAGATAAAATTTGTAACAAAAATATTTTAATTTGTGATTTTTTAAAATTGGTTAAATTTACGGGCGCCTCTGAATTTATAACCATGAAACCAATCGGACTTTCTTGTACAGCATTTTAAAGAAAATTTTATTTGCTACAATAATGTATAACACATTTTGTTCTATAAACCTTGGTTTAAAAAAAAATCGAATAAATCATGGAAAAAACATGGATATTTTTTTACTTTTTTAAATTACTTCAATTAACGGACGCCGCTGAAGAGTTTATAAATAGTGGACCCCCATCGAGTTGTACCTTTTTCAAAACGAAATTTCATTGTCTACAATAAAGTATATGACACATTTTTCTCTTAGAAGCGTATTTTTTGAGAAAATTTGAGAAAACCTGAATATGTTAGATTTTGGGGGGTCTGGGGGGGTTTTTTGAAGAGGTGGTTAGTTTAAGGAGGTGTTTGACCCCTAAGCTCTCTTACCTTTTTGTACGTCACTAAATTTATACGAAAAAATAAAAATAAATAAAAAACGTGCCGTTTAAAGCAATAAATTTTAAAAAATGATTATTTTCTAACTTACTTTAAGTTAAAATTTACTCCCACTCCGTTACAATATTTAAAAATACATTTAAAGAATGGATTTTGTAGCTGATAAAATTCTCTACAAGATATGTTCTTAGAACTGTTACCCTAGAACGAAGTGTTTCGGAGCTTATGCCGTCTAAAGTCGAAAAAATTTGCCCTAGCACGTGATTTTAGTCATTTATGGAAATTATCTAGCTCCGTTACTACTGCCCGCAGAACAACCATGGTGCCACCCAATTGTAGATAATTATATCCTCTAAAAAATTTCATATAACTCTTTTTGCGATTCAGTGTACTGGAACGAAACTAAAGGCAAAAAACTAAAAAAAGTGCCAATTTTTGATGGTTTTTTCAAGATGGCGGAGGGAGCACAGGCGTGGGGATGACGAAAACTCAGATTTTTAACTACCCTCCTGAGCTTAACAACATATCCAAAATTCAGAACTACCGGACCTTTTGTAGGGTAACCCCCCTATTTTGGCCTCTAATAATTGAACTAAGTGTAATTATTCGTTTATTGAGTGCATTTGGGTAGTAACTTTGATTATATAACAGTCGTGTAAATATTGGTAGTAAGTATGGATGAACGAAGAAAAGGCAAAAAAATGAGACTTCGACTTAATGCGAAGAGGAAAAAAAAAGGCCCAAAAAAAGTGGTAAGTGCAAACATAAATTATGCTTAGGCAGTAGGCGATAATTAGATATTTTGAACAATAGTTTTTTGCCACTTTTCTTTTTTTTTAACTATGTTTAATATGTATAATATGGAAGCGTACTCCTTTTATTTTAGGGTACCGGTACGATGCCAACTCTAACTGTACCGAAGGGTCCCAAGGTTTCTTCAACTTGTGTTAACCAGAAACACAGTGAGGCCAGAGGTATTTATAAGGTTAGTCATATAGGTAGTCAAATATATTTCAACTTTTTTATAAAATAGGGATAAATCATGGTGGGGACATTAAAGAAACTAATTTTAGCTTTTAAGGGGGGTGAGTTCGGTTCGGTTCAGGGGAGAGGGCAGTAGAAGACTCAGATTTTTTTTAGATTTAATAATAATTAAAGGTAATATATTTAAAATCTTCTGATTTTTGTTTTGACACATTTAGATCCGTAAATTTTTACCCTCCGAATACCTGCATCGGGCAAGAAAAGGGAAAGTAAGTCGACAGAAAAAATTCCGAGATAACACTCAACATGAGGGGAAGAGGGGGTGTTTTTTGACAGAATATATAACTACTTATGTCTGTAAAACTTAATGAACCGAACCGCACCTCAGCGAATAAAAACGTATTTTTGACCCTCATTTTAGGGACTAGAAACGCATTTTTGTCTCTTATTTCAGAGAATAAAAATTTTAGTCCACGAAAGTCAAGAAATTAGTACAGGTTTATATCAAGGGATAAACGTGCCACTTTTTTCCCGAAGGCGAAAAGTTTGTAGTATGACAAGCTATAGAGGGGACAATTCGCCGCGTGATTAAAAATAAAAAGAACAATTTTATCACAGGGTTTATGCGATTTTTCGCACTTTTTGACTATTTTCCGAGTTTTCTCTATTTTAGGAGGTTCTCGGTTTTCACGTTTTTATTAGAAATTTAATTTTTTTATTTCTTTATATGTCACTTTTAATCCCTATTATTACTTTTCATGCCTAAAGTGCGAAAAATAAAATTTAGGCCACATAGTTAAGTCTGTTTTTTTTGCAAACAATTTTAATAAAACGGGGCCATTTAAGCGCAAAAATAGTATAGTATATATCTATTTTTATCCTTTGGCAAATTGTAGCTCTCACTAAGCTCCTACTACGCATTTTTTGCCTTGAGATAGAAAGTGTCACTTTAGTACCTAGGTATATAATGTTCTATTTCGCAATTTAGGCTTAAAAAATAGCGTAATAAACCGCGGGATAAAAGTGTCTTTTTGTACCTAGTTGAATTTAGGTACTTGCTACGCTCGCTTTTTATCCCTTGGTAGGTAAGTGCTATAAACAAGTGATAAAATAAAAAGAGCACTTTTTAACCCCAACGTAAATTTTTTTTTAAATAATTTTATTGTAGGCTGATTCTTTACTAATTTTCGCAGACCACAATAAAAGTTACTCAAATACGGAAAGCGTTATACAAAATGAAACAGAAGAAAGCCAAGTAAGTAAGCCAAAATGTGCGTAATAAAATGTTTTGAGTTTAGGTCAAGAGTGGTCACCTTAGGTTAGAAATGCTTTGACATCTGGTAGAAAAACATTTAGTAGAATACATTTGGTAGAAAATCTATTTGGTAAAAAAATGTTTGATAGAAAATGCATTTGGTAGAATAACACTTGATAGAAAATAAGTTTGGTAGAAATAACATTTGTTAAAAAAACATTTGGTAAAAAAATATTTAATGGAAAATAGATTTGGTAGAAAAACCTTTGATAGAAAGAGACTTGGTAAAAAAATATTTAAAAAGTACATAATAGGTCAGGATAGGTTTGGTTAGATTATGAAATATTTTCATACCCAATGTCCTTTTTAACATTTGCTGTTCTGCCAATTGTACTTTCTATCAAATGTTATTCTAGAAAATGTGTTTTCTGTGATAGCCAATTGTACTTTCTACCAAATGTACATTACCAAAAATATTTTTTACAATTTAAATGTGTTTTCTATGAAATGTTTGTATACCAAATGTTTTTCTAGCAAATTTTTTTTCTTTAAAATATTTTTCTACCAAATGTATTTAAAATAGAAAATCGTTATACAGGACTCCATAGGACTTCCACAGGATTGCCACAGGACTATACAGGACCCCGAGGGTAGTGGCGCCTCAGGGGTGCCCTAAGCATGATTAAGTAGGGAGGCCGGCAAAGGCAAATCAACTCTCTAAGAAAAACGAGAGTTAAGATGTTTTTTTCTTGTTGGTCGCGAATTTTTTTATGGGCGCCTGTCAGTCAGGACTATACAGGACACTACAAGCCCAAAAATTTATTAAAGTCCCGTAGGAAGGTGTACAAATTTGGTTCAGCTGATCACCCCTCGATTTTTATAAAAAAACAAATTATATTAATAACACGCCGTAAATAGATTGACAATTCACATACAACATATTTGAACTTATATTTACACAGTAACAAAAATATTAAAAGATGGCTAAATAAAGTAAAAATACGACAGTGTCAAAAAGTGCCATTTTCCGTACCAAACTCATCCAAAAAAATTGCCGCAAGTCAGTATTTTCCGCACGCGAGTGTAAAAAAACAATTTGTAATTTTGAATTTAGTAAAACCCCTATCAAAGGAAGAGAGGATACGAACATTTTATAAATTGTCAGCGTTTTAAACGTCCCAGATGCCATTTTATTTTAACAATTTTTTTTTATTATTTAGAAGAATATCACCAGTAAGACGGAAATTCTTCCCCGTTTAAAACAAAGATCTATTTCCTATAAAAAAATTATTATAAAATTGTCGCTTTGTGACTATATTTAAGCATAATTTTATCTAATTTTTGACATTTTGTTTAAACTTAAAAATAATTCTGGTCCTAGACAAAAGATTACTTTCAATAATTAAGGAAAGTTTTTGTAAAAATCTGTAGCCGTCTTGGAGAAAACCGTGTATTTCTAAACAACCACAAATTACATTTACACTAGAATATCGGCGCAACTCTGACCCTTAAAAATCTGTGTCATTATATTGATCTAAAAAAATGTCAAAAGGGTGGATGGAATTATGTATATTCAATTAATGCTAAATAAGCAGTGATTTATAGACAGGTAATTAATAGTTATTTAAACAACAAGGTTTGAAAACGACTCTTTGCACACGATCGAGACAGTTTGGTACTACAAGTCGAGGGAGTGTGCAAAGAGGTTTTCAAACGCGTTTTTTACAATATTTTTTATACGACTGCTAATAAAGAAAGAAAAATCAAATTTAACTTGTTTTTATTTCCGACATTTTTACAACAAAACTTTAAAAAATCAACAATTTTTTGACGTATCCAATCAACAAAACATACGAGCAGTGACGGTTGCTACGGAACTAAGCCAACTTATATTGATGGGTGACAACAACAAAAATCACAATGACGGGAGACCCGTATGCAGAAATGACATAGGCGTGCGCAAAAATGACATAAGCATGTGCAAAACGTTTTGCACACAGCGTGCGCAAAATGCCATTTTCAGATCGTGTTCTCCGTGCGTAAAACCCCCTTTTACAAGACAGTCGTATAAAAAGTACTTTTATAGGTATTTTGTGGCACCCCTGTACATATTCAGGAAATAGCGTCCAGTAAACAATGTTGGTCTCACTGTTTAAAATTACACATAGAAACCTCAAACACGGGTTAAGCCTTATAGAAACAGCCCTTTTTCGCACATTTTGTTCGATTTCTGGCTCATTCTCTAGGAGTTAACAATGTTAAGGTGAAAATGTCTAATTAACGTCCTCCTGTATAAAATATATAAACTAAAAAAAAACACCGGTACTTATACACGTGCAAATGTTTATATTTTCTTCCAATCACTTACACACAATTTGTTTGTTTATAGTCCGCCCTATTTTTTAGTGTGTAAAGTGAAGACGAAAACGTGCCACTTTCCATACCAAACAACTGGTAAAACCTCTATCAAGGGGTGAAAGGGACAAAAAATTTTAAATGCTGCCTCGGGCGTCAAAAATGCTAGCTGCGGCTCTGATGGTCCGGTTTCGTAAAAAACCGAAAAGACAAGGATATTGCTATTGTTTTAAAAATCATTCTTAGCGACCAGCAGAGGGCCCCACTTTATTGATGACAAAAGCGGCAATTGTTGGTCTTGTAAAGGTTTAACAATACACGTTTTCCTACCAGATGACCTGCAATTTTTTGTATTTTTATTTTTTATTTATTTAGAGGAATGTCCCTTGTAGGCCCGAAATTCTTCCCCGATTGAATCAGATAACAATTTCCTATTAAAAAAATGATATGAAAATGATCGATTTTTGACTATAAATAAGCATAATTTCATGCTATTTTGGAGAAATTTGCCGAACCGAACCGAACCGAACTAAAAAATAGTTTTAGGCCTGTTAAAGATCACTTTAAACGATAAAAAAAAGTTTTTGTTAAAACCTGTAGCCGTCTTCAAGAAAAGCGTGTATTTCCAAACCCTTACATTAGCACGAAAATATCTGCGCGAGTCGGCCCCTTAACATTCCCCCTCGCATCGTGTCGTGACGCTAGTCGCAACCCGATTAATGTTGGAATGACATGCCTTGATTTTTGACGCATTTGTATGATGTTTACTTCTCGCGTTATTGTTTTCGTATCGTTCACTTCACAAAAAAGAATAAGGTTTTGACTCGTGACGTAGCTTTAAAGGAGGAGGCACTAAATACATTGTTTACCGGGACGCGTCAGATAAGCTGAATTTGAGATATGTTGAAGGCCAAACCTCCCTGATATTTTTACAAAAAAAATTTGGGGGGTCATAGGATTCGTTTTCGAGCTATACTTATTTAAATGCGCGCCACTGTAATATGGAAAAACTTACCTTTTTGTAGTTTTTTTGCTATAACTTATCGCAAAATAAAAATAAAAAACCGATACTAGTTTTATTTTATTGAAAAAAGAGTCTTTTGCGGAATTTTATCAATTTTTGACATATAGTTTGCGTCACATACCTACAGAGTGGCTCAAAATATATATAAAAAATACAAGAAAAATAACTGAGATTTATTGAATATAAAGGGAGGAAACTGAAAATACATGGTCAAAATGAACTTCAATTGCTTTCGTGTGAACTGTTTTAACTATTCTAAAGTGATGTTTGCATCATGAGTTATGTGATAAACTTACAGGGTATTTCAAACATTTTTTTAATTCAACGGATGACATGTTTACTAATTGTCTACTATAATTGTCTAAGATATGTTAGAGCTCATACTGTCCTGATACTTGTCTTATAAAATTTGAAAGGGGTTATCAGTTTCGTTTTCGATCTATAATTAATTAAATGTGCGCCACTAGAATATGGAAATATGTGACTTTTTGTAGTTTGTTTGCTGGAACTTCTCGTCAAATAGAAATAATAAAACAATATTAACTTTATTTTGTTGAAAAAAGAGTACTTTTCAGTATGTTCTTAATTTTTGACATATGGTTTTTGTTAGAAATCTACAGAGTGGCTCAAAATATGTATACTAGAAATTCAGGAATAATAACTGGGATTTGTTAAATATACCTAAAAGGATAAAACTACAAATGCCTAGTCAAATAAAAAATCATTTGCTTCAATGTGAGTTGCTGTAACTAATATAACATGGGCGCACCTAAGGGGGGGCTTTTTTTCAGTTTGTGTATGGTGGTCCCTTTTTCTGGGGTCCCTCCAAAGTCTTTTCGCGTCAGGAAAAAAACTCAGTTGACATGTTTTTGCTTACTTCAAAACATATACTTATTAACCCGCCATTCACATTTTGTATTTATTAGGGATGCCGTGGAGGTTTAACGCATTAAACAACATTTAATTACTAGGTATACTATAAACACGTTGGCTTTGAAAAAGACACACTTAAAAAAGCGTAAAACAAATGCACTTTTGACATCTGGCTGACGTTTCCTACATTGTATATTATTGATTTAGCATTATCTATTTGTTGTTCGACTTCGTTTTGTTGCTAAAACAATTTTCATCGTTTTCATTTGTTTGTTTCTTTGAGCGATTTAAAAAAAAATGAACGCTGTTCGAGTTCAATGTTATTGCTGCAATAGTTGGAGAGCTCCACGCCAAACGTCGCGCATCGATGGTGATGCAAATGCTGTTAAACGAGATCTGGGAAGAGCAAGAAGAGAAAACCTTGAATTACCGGCATTGGCCATTAATGACGTAACGCGAATTTGCTTAAATTGCAATCAATCAATTTTTAATGAAATTCAGATTCTTGAAAATGACCCAACTTGTGTTAGACTAAATGTTATGAGATGTAAGAGGTATGGATGTTCGATTTGTGAAAATCCCGAGTTTGAGTGGAGAAGATTATCAAACAAGTGTAGATCATATATTTTCGCAGTGCAAAATATATATGCTTCTGAAAACGTCCGTGTATGTGAACATCACTTAGATGATGATGGAATGATTTTACGGAAACTGATACCTGGATTTATAAATAGACCGGTAAAGGTCAGTGGGGAACAAATGCAACTTCTGCTCCAAGGATTACGAAATCTGGTTATCAAAAACAAATGGCGATTCGAAGATGAAAACAGCTTTACTGATGATGAGATATTTATGTAAAATGAAGCAAGGGATATCAGATGATTTACTGAAAGTTATTTTTAATTATAATACCAGACAAGCTGTGAGTATGGCGATTGAAAAAGTTCGACAGTCTTTACATATTCGATTTTTACAATAACAAGAAACCAATATATACAAAACCATGTTACGGAATTTGCCAATTCATTGTACAATCCAGATCCTGAAGATGAGAAAGCCATTTCTTACATTGACGGTACTTACTTAGAAGTTGAAAAAAATAGGAATTTTCAAGTTCTTCGTCAAACTTACAGTGTCCACAAAGGATATCATCTGGTGAAACCAATTATGGTAGTGGCACCTGATGGATATATATTGACAGTTCTTGGTCCATATTTTGGTGATAGTCGTAACAATGACGCTGCTACTCTACAGGATGAATTTACCAATGATATTCAAGGCCTACGGAATTTTTTCCAAGAGGGTGATATTCTTATAGTTGATAGGGGATACAGGGTCTATTGGATCAATTAGGAATAGAGCATAGAATGCCCACGACAATCCGTCAAGGCCAGATCCAGCTATCGGTGGAGGAAGCTAATATGTCAAGACTGGTCACAAAAACACGCTGGATTATTGAAGCAAGAAATGGTCATTTAAAAAGTATTTTTAAATTTTTTGGAAATACGATTTCTTCGCATCATGCAAGACATCTGCAAGAACATATGCTCATAGCTGCGGGTATTATAAATAGATATTTTCTACCTATCACAATGGAAGGCGCCAACGCCGATTTAGCTCAAGAATTAATTCGAAGAGCCAATCTTCCCAACGAATTAAACAACGAAATTGACGCTAATCAATTAAATCAGCGACGTGGCAGATGGATTCCTTTGGAAGCAAATCACATCCCACATTTTCCAGAGTTAGACACTGATTACTTGAGGGATCTAACCGTTGGTACTTACCAAATTAAGTTAGCTCCTTCTTACATTCAAGATTCGAAGCAAAGAGAAGGACGTTCAGAAATTCATTTTGATGAAGCCAGTGAACTGGAAAATGTTTTAAGAGCACGGATATATTCCAGATTTAGAAATAATACCAAATACCAGCTTTGGATAAAATATAATGAGAATAGTATTACTGGGTACTACTGCACATGTAAGTCGGGAGCGCGAACTGTGGGTACATGTGCGCATGTTGCCAGTGTTGCCTGGTATTTAGGATATGCAAGACACAGAGAACAGATAAAATACCCATCAACAGCACTTTTGCGTAACATTTTGGATGCCCAACACAGACATGAAGACAAAATAATGGAGATTGCCAGAAACTAATATTTTCTAAAAATTAATTTTTTAAGTTTACTACATAACATAATATGTAAAAATGACTTTATAATAGTTAGAACAACTTTCACTAAAGCAAATGAATTTATTTTTACTATGCATTTTTAGTTCCCTTCCTTTAGGTATATTTCAAAAATCCCAGTTCTTCCTATTTTGAGCCACTCTGTAGATATGTGACGAAAACTAAATATCAAAAATTAAGAACATACTAAAAAGAACTCTTTTTTCAACAAAATAAAATTAATATTTGACGAGAAGTTCTAGCAAACAAACTAAAAAAAGTCACATATTTCCATATTTCAGTGGCGCACATTTAATTAATTATAGTATCAGGACGGTATGGGCTCTAACATATCTTAAATTCACCTCATTTGATGCATCCTGGTAAACACACCATTTAGTAGACAATTAGTAAACATGTCATGCGTTGAATTAAAAAAATGTTTGAAATACCCTGTAAGTTTATCACATAACTCATTATGCAAACATCACTTTAGAATAGTTAAAACGACTCACACGAAAACAAGTCAAGTTAATTTTGACCATGTATTTTTGGTTTCCTCCCTTTATATTCAAAAAATCTCAGTTATTTTTCCTGTATTTTTATTATATATTTTTTGAGCCACTCTGTAGGTATGTGACGCAAGCTATATGTCAAAAATTGATAAAATTCCTCAAAAGTCCCTTTTTTCAATAAAATGAAACTAATATCGGTTTTTTAATTTTATTTTGCGAGAAGTTATAGCAAAAAAACTTCAAAAAGGGACATTTTTCCATATTTCAGTGGCGCGCATTTAAATAAGTATAGCTCGAAAACAAATCCTATGACCCCCCCAATTTTTTTTGGAAAAAATATGAGGAAGGTTTGGCCTTTAACATATCTCAAATTCAGCTCATCTGACGCGTCCCGGTAAACAATGTATTTAGTGCCTCCTCCTTTGCGCCCCGACATTAATTGTAATTTTGGAATAGACTCATTTGCATCTCTTTTTAATGCACAGCAAACTTTTTAATGCTGTCCAACTCATCGCGCTGCACAGTGTGCTCTCGGACCTAATTCTTGACCAAAATTAGAAAAATAGGTTTTGTAACAATATTTTGTTTTAAAATGAGAAAAAAGTAATTATAAATCAAAATGACAGATCCAAAATGACGAAGATTTCTATTTATAAACCGATAAGTATGAAATTTAGAACTTTGGAGTGCTAAAAACTTAATATGGCGGTTCCAAAATGGCGGACTTTCCCATTTATTTACCAATATGTAACAAATTTGGAACTTATGGCGTGTCTAAAGTCGCTGATTATCCAAACTTTGTCTTTTATTCGAAGAAATTGCAAAAAAACACAAGACATTATTTTGTCCCATTTTATTATACAAATACTCCTGTGCGTCATTCGGTATAGCAATAGCTCGAGATATCATGCACCTTCAGCACATCGCAGGAAAAAATTCAAGTGTTCAGATCGAATAACGAGTTTCTTAGGAAACTGCTTTATTCCTAAAGTGTGGGATTAGGATCTTCATAAGCAAAACAGAAATACTTATCGCACATCCACTTGGATATAGTGCAGGCGCTGTAGGTAGTTGAGTATGCAAAATATGAGGACCGCAGTTTGATAATGCATTCTGGCAGACAATAGGTCACAGATTAACGATCTGGATGTTGTGTGTGTGTAAGTAGGTTTTATGGCCTGGAACAAACCAACTGGCCAGCATCTCTCTTTATTTATAAACTCAAATGATTTCAGAATGGGAATGACCATCCAGGTTTGATCCAAGAAAATTAAATACTAGGATAACTATATAGATCTTATAATAGATACTTAACCTATTCTTCAGTTATTTTTTTTTGCTCATGTTATGTTTTTTTGGGGATATATATTATAATTTTTTTTTGTTCTCCCTCTTTTGTTTCTTAATTTCTGTTTTTTGTTGTTCATATTTTGTTTTTTTTCTTTAAATTTCAATTTTTTCCTTAATAATAAATTCATACAATACATGGTATACTTGCATGGTATTGGTAGCCATTAGGTAACCAATGTTAACTGGAAAGTTTATTTTAAGAGCTATCAGAGAGTCAAAAAGATTTGTTAAATTCAAATTCGAAAATCTGCTGCACCCTAAAATGTGGTGATTTAAATCGCCCTGGACTCCACAAACACAGATGTCGTTATCTATAATACCAATTTTCATTTTATGCGTTGGGTTAAAAATATGACCACTCCTTAATCTGCTTATGACTCTAATAAAGTTTTTATTTGTTTGCAGATGAAACCAAGTTTTAGTCGGTTTATCTTGAAATGTTTTTTTATAAAATGATCCTTTGTTAATTAAAACAAAGTCATTATGCCATTCGAATTTTAGTTTAGTTTTTGCTAAGCGGAATACGTCTGTATAGGGAAGTAAAAAATCATTTTCCACAATTGAAAGAGATGTGGCTTCTTTGGCTAGTTTGTCAACTACTTCATTGCCTTCGATTCCTATATGTGCTTTTGTCCAAACAAGTATTACTTCTTTTTGGCGCCCGAACAGCTCTTTCATAGTTTTTAGGATATTGACTAAAACATAATTGCAAGGCTGATTATTAAAACTGGTTTTTATTGCCTGTAGTGCGCTTAAACTATCACTAAAAATAACAAAGAAAAATTTTTCTGAAGATATCAAACAATATTTCAAAGCCTTCCAAATAGCCCACAGTTCGGCAGTGAAAATAGATGTATTATCTGACAATTTAAATTATTTTTTAATGTTGGAATTCTGGTGGAAAAAGGCACAACCGGCTGTATTGTTTTTAACTAATGATCCGTCTGTAAAAATATGTTCATAATATTTCCACTTCGTGTGAAGGTTTTCTAAAAATATTTGTTTTAGACTATAACTTTGGAAGTGTATTTGAAAAAATCTTCATCTAAACTGGTAAAAAAGAAATTGGTAGTCGTAAATATGTTGCTTTTATAATCCACCATCCATAAATAGCTTAAAACTGACAAAGGAGACTTTTTTACATTCCAGTAGTTGTGAGTTAGTGTGCACACTGCTAAGTTATGTATGTCTCTAATTAGAGGACTATTTTTGTTGTGTAATTTCAGAATGAATTTATCGGTAAGTAAATTTCTTCTTAAATAAAGAGGTGGTTCCAGTATTTCTGCTTCCATGACGATAATTGGTGTACTTTTTATATATCCACTGCATAACCTCAAACTTCTATTTTTAACGCTTTCAATTTTATTAAGATGTGTTGCGGCTGCTGATCCATACAAAATACAACCATAATCCAGGATAGATCTGACGTATGCTTTGTAAAAACTAGCGTGATGTTTGGGTCAGCTCCCCATTTATGATGACTGAAGGCTCTGATGACATTTATGCCCTTTTCGGTTCTTTTTAGGATATGCTGTATGTGATCCTTCCATAATAATTTCTTATCTAGATAAATAACAAAGTATTTACTGTATTTTTGCAAGGAATAGTTATGTTATTTGGCATATCTATTGAATCAGGAATCTGAGTGCGTTTTCTTGTAAACACGCAGATATTCGATTTATCCATGGAAATTGTGAGACCATTTTCTGAAAACCAGGTATCAATTCTACCAAACTTTTCTTTTAGGACTTTAATTGCTTGATTAAGATCCTTGTGCTTTACATAAAAGCAAACGTCATCGCAAAATTCCAGGATTTTTAGCTGTTCCGAACCTAACGATTCCAAATCGTAGGTATAGATGACGTACAGAATGGGACTTAAAATACTGCCTTGAGCCAGTCCTACTTCAGTAATGCGGCTGTCTGACAGCCCTTCATGGGTTCGAATATATACCTTTCTTGATTTGTACAGGTTAAAAATGTTCTGTATGATTTTAGCAGGTATATATTTTAGATACTAAGATGTCGTAATTTACGTTGTCATATGCACCTTGCACGTCCAGAAATAATGCTTCATTTTCTGTGAAGGCTAGTTGAATATCAGTAACCAGTTTTGTAACAACAAATATTGATTTGTTGGAAACTTTAGATTCTTTTCCATCCAAAACTCGAGTCGATTCTTGATGATACGTTCATATGCCTTAAGTAGGCAAGAAGCTAGAGCTACTGGTCGATAGGAAGAAGCAATATTACCTGTTTTTTTTGGTTTTAGTAATGGTATCACAATATAATCTTTCCAGTCATCCGGTATAGGTTGCCGCTGTTCAAAAATATCGTTAAAAATCCGTAAAAGAGTTTGCAAAGCACAGTCTGGTAATTGTGCGAGCATGGAGTACTGGATGTTGTCCGGGAGCAGAGTTATTTTTGTTTTTTTAAGACATTTTTGAGTTCTTTAAAACAGAATGGTTGGTTTAAGTATTGTGCGTCTTCATTTGATAAGTCTTCAAAAACTGGACAGGTGTCCGCTGCGGTCGACGGAGTGAGTTTTTTATGAAATTCCGCTATCCACTGGTCTTCTTTTGTTATAGGTGTAAAATTAGATTGTCTTCTATTTTTAAAGCCATTTACTTTTTTCCAAACCTCTTTGAGTGGAGTATTTTTATTAATAGAAGAACAAAAAAGAACAAAACTACTATAATTATATAAGTTTTTCTTTTTTTCTTCTTTTAAAACTTTTTTGCTAATCGCATCTGCACGTTTGTAATTTACTAAATTATGGATAGTAGGATTATTTTAATATTCTGCAAAGTAAGTTTTACGATTATTTATTACGTCTTGGCATTTTTGATTCCACCAACATTTTCCGCATCTTTTTTTTTTCTTATCATTTAATATGGGAACAGAATTTTCCATTACTACGTTGAGATTTTGTACAAAGTCGTTATAGTTCCTATCGTTTGTTTTTGAAAATTTATTAATACATTCAATATAAAAAATATCCCAGTTCGCTTTATTTGTATTCCATTTTCGATATTGTCGAAAATGAATAGTTTGCGGTATCAGATTACATGAAATTAAAATGGGTAGATGATCTGAACCGTATGTATCTTGGAGAGGTTTCCATTCAACATAGGGTTGGAAGCATGGAGATGTGAGGGTTATATCTATTGCTGAGTTATTGCCACCTGAAGGGTTTATTCTTGTAAATTGGCCGTCATTAAGAAACACTAAATTATTAGAATCTAATGATTCCAATAGATTTTCTCCCGCTAAATCATTTTCAAACCCCATGCTTCGTTGTGCATATTAAAATCTCCACCAATTAGAAACGGTTTTTTTAAAAATGAAAAAAATTGCGACCAAATATCTTGCGAAATGTTTTGGTTGGGTTTAATATAGAGTGATATTAAACTCAACTCTTCTTGCTTTTATTTTTATACCCACATATGGTATTTCATTAAAATTAGGCCCTGTCAATTCGGTATATCTAATATTGGATCTAACTAAGATGGCCACTCCCCCCTTGCCATCTTGCCTGTCCTTCCGGATGACATTATAGAATAGTTTGCGGTATCAGATTACATGAAATTAAAATGGGTAGATGATCTGAACCGTATGTATCTTGGAGAGGTTTCCATTCAACATAGGGTTGGAAGCATGGAGATGTGAGGGTTATATCTATTGCTGAGTTATTGCCACCTGAAGGGTTTATTCTTGTAAATTGGCCGTCATTAAGAAACACTAAATTATTAGAATCTAATGATCCCAATAGATTTTCTCCCGCTAAATCATTTTCAAACCCCATGCTTCGTTGTGCATATTAAAATCTCCACCAATTAGAAACGGTTCTTTTAAAAATTAAAAAAATTGCGACCAAATATTTTGCGAAATGTTTTGGTTGGGTTTAATATAGAGTGATATTAAACTCAACTCTTCTTGCTTTTATTTTTATTTTTATACCGACATATGGTATTTTATTAAAATTAGGCCCTGTCAATTCGGTATATCTAATATTGGATCTAACCAAGATGGCCACTCCCCCCTTGCCACCTTGCCTGTCCTTCCGGATGACATTATAACCCTTGAATGTTAAGTACTTTACTATGTACTATGTATTTCCTTATGAGCTAAAAGATCTTCCAAGTTAAATTTATTTGAAACTGCCGAACGACAGTTCCACTGACAGATGGTAAGATTCGTTAATTCTAGGTTATTCTCTAACATTATGTTTTTTTAAAAGAATTAATACATTTTTTGCCTAAAGGAAAAAAAAAACGGATAGAAAAAGAAAAAAAAACTATTTATTAGTATATTTAGCGTTTATCATATTTGCTAAATCAGACTTATTTATATCGAATGAATTATTTTGTTTAAGTATGTTTAAGATGGAGAAAAAAAGGTCTACAATTTGATTAATGTTAAGAAAATTAGGTGATGATTGAGACGAAGTGATTGAACTGTTATTTTGTACACCGCTTTGGTAATTTGGATCTGAAAGAAGAGGTCCGGAGTTATGGTGAAAATTAAACTGTGAAAGTATCTGTTTGTGTTGAGTTAATGTTGGGTTAGGGGATGAGGGTCTCGGCCTCTTGTTTGACATTTGTAGGTGAGTGAAGTTATTTGTTTTTGACATGGGATGATTAGAGGGAGATTGATTGTATAAATAGTTATTTATTTCATTTACGTCAATAGCAGAACTTTGTGATAAAATGGATGCGTATGATTTTTTTGGAAAATGCTTTTCCGCTTCTTTAAATGTTATGTTGTTATTGGGCATTGCTTCTTTAATGTTCTTTTGCCTTTTGAACTCGGAACATTTTTTTAAGTCGTTTGTAGCATGACTTGTATTGCAATAAAAGCATTTAAAATCGTTTTCGCTTGTACAGCCCTCTGTTTTGTTTTCGCCCTTGCATTTAAGGCACCTTAACTTGCCTTGGCATTGTTTCCGGAATGACCATACCGGAAACATTGATAACAAAGCAAAACTTTTTGTACATAAGGGTTTACGGGAAGTCGTACGTGCCCAAAGGCTACATATTTAGGGAGAGTCTGGCACCTAAATGTGATTATGGCAGATTTAGTATTTTTTTTAGTTTTTTCTTGTGTGTTTGGGTCTGTAATCGTTTTAGTAATTCTACGTACTGACACCATTTCAAAGTTGCAATGAAAGTCAAATTTTGTAAGTCGTTTCTGTATAGTCTTTTCTGTCATATCAGGATCAATGTCTGATACAACTCCTTGTCTTACTACTAGAAACTTAGGGATGTAACACTCTAGACAATCTAGTTCAAATTTTTTGGAACTTACCAGAATGTTGGCTGATTGGAAGTCCTTAAGGACTACTCTAATCCTGTTTCGACCAATACTGTCGATTTCTTTGATCCAAATCTGCATGATTTTTTAAGATTAGATCGTTAACTCTAATTGCATTTAGCTTACCTTTAAAGTTGGGGGAGTTATTTTCAAAAACGACCCGACCGCTACGAGAACTAATTGGAACTGGATTTGGATGTTGCCAAGCCAGATTTTGGTCCAATTTTTTATCCCCCCTTCTCTTATAGTCGTGTTAGAATTTCTGAAAATTTAACTAAGTTGACGCCTTAAAGCCACAATGACATAAATGCATCAAAAATGTGTAAAATCTAATCTAAATATAAAATTATATTAGTTTTTTAAATTTTAGCTACAAAAACTCCCAAAAACCTCCCAGAACCTCCAAACCCGGAGATTTTGAGGTTTTCTTCAAATTTTCTCAAAAACTAAGCTTCTTAGGGAAAAATTTGTAATTACCTTTATTATAAACAATAAAATTTCCTTTTTAACAATATACAAGTCAGAGGCGTACGACCAATGACGCACTCTCCAGTGGCGTCCATTTCTTGAGGTAATGTAAAAAAATTAAAAAAAGAATTTGTTTATTACATGTCTTAATCGAAAATTGCATTCTATAGTCGATTGTGGAAGGGCGAAAAAATATCGAAACACAAAATATCTAATTAAAATATCGAAAGTACATAATATCGAAACTACAAAATATCGAAACTACAAAAAATCGAAACTACAAAATATCGAAACTACAAAAAATCGAATAACAAAATATCGAATAACAAAATATCGAAAATACAAAATATCGAAACAACAAAATATCAAAAATACAAAATATCGAATACAGAAAATATCGAATAACAAAATATCGAAAATACAAAATATCGAAAAAACTAAATGTCGAAACAACAAAATATCGAAAATACAAAATATCGAAAACACAAAATATCAAATAACAAAATATCGAAAATACAATATATCGAAACAACAAAATATCGAAAATCAAAAACAGAAAATTTCCGAACATTCACCTAACTTGACCCTGACCTAATCTTACTTAACCTAATCTGATATAAGCACACGAAAATAGATAGTTTCAGAAACCTAACCTAACGAAACCTAATGAAATCTAACGGAACCGAACCGAATCAAAGCAAACTGAACCAACAATTTTTTTCAAAAAAAATACTTTTGACTTCTTTCCCGGGATCCTAGAAGGTGTGAATTCGAACCGAACCGAACTGAACCGAACCGAACCGACCCGAACCGAACCAAACCTAAACATACCCAACCAAACCTAACTAGCAGTGTTGTAGTTTAGTTTGGTTAGGTTAGGTTTGATTCGGTTCAGTTAGGTTCGGTTTGGTTCGGTTCGGATTCACACCCTCTAGGATCCCGGGAAAGAAGTCAGGCATTTTTCGATATTTTGTATTTTCGATATTTTGTATTTTCGAAATTTTGTATTTTCGATATTTTGTATTTTCGATATTTTGTATGTTCGATATTTTGTAATTCGATATTTTGTAGTTTCCATATTTTGTAGTTTCAATATTTTGTGGTTTCGATATTTTGTAATTCGACAAAATGTAGTTTTAATATTTTGTGGTTTCGAGAAAATGTAGTTTCAATATTTTGTGGTTTCGATATTTTGTAGTTTCGATATTTTGTATGTTTTTGATATTTTGTATTTTTGATATTTTGTGTTTTCGATATTTTGTGTTTCGATATTTTTTCGCCCTTCCGTCGATTGTAGACAATGAAATTTCCTTTTAAATAATGTATAACAATGTCAGATAAGTTTTATTTATAATAATTTAGGTTCGGCCATAAATTACATCAATTTTAATAAATCACTAAACTTATTATTAAAGTTTTATCCAATTTTCTCAAAACCTAAGCATTTTGGGAGAAAATATTTTACACTTTATTGTAGAAAATGTCAGTCTAATACCAAACTTTAAAACGGCGTCCGTTTATTGAGAAAATTTTAAAAAACCACATGTTTTACCCGATTATCTTAAAAACCAAGCTTTCTTTCGAAAATTGTGTTCTATAGTCGAATATAGACAATGAAATTTACTTTTAAACGCTGTACCACAAAGTATGAATTATTTTCAGAGTAAAACCTCACATACGTCCGTAATAAAAAATCAACTTTTACAAATCACCAAACAAATTAATTTTGTTACAGGTTTTATCCAATTTTCTCAGAAATTAAGCTTAACTAAAAAAAAGTGTTTAAAACTTTGTTGTAGAAAATAAAATTCCATTTCTAACGATATGACACAGTGAGGTTTGGTTAATGACTCTCCAGCGACGCCCGTAAATTTAAAAAATTTAGAAAATTTCCGAACATTCACCTAACTTGACCCTGACCTAATCTAACTTAACCTAATCTGATATAAGCACACGAAAATAGATAGTTTCAAAAACCTAACCTAACGAAACCTAATGAAATCTAACGGAACCGAACCGAATCAAAGCAAACTGAACCAACAATTTTTTTCAAAAAAAAAACTTTTGACTTCTTTCCCGGGATCCTAGAAGGTGTGAATTCGAAACGAACCGAACTGAACCGAACCGACCCGAACCGAACCAAACCTAAACATACCCAACCAAACCTAACTAGCAGTGTTGTAGTTTAGTTTGGTTAGGTTAGGTTTGATTCGGTTCAGTTAGGTTCGGTTTGGTTCGGTTCGGATTCACACCCTCTAGGATCCCGGGAAAGAAGTCAGGAATTTTTCGATATTTTGTATTTTCGAAATTTTGTATTTTCGATATTTTGTATTTTCGATATTTTGTATGTTCGATATTTTGTAATTCGATATTTTGTAGTTTCCATATTTTGTAGTTTCAATATTTTGTGGTTTCGATATTTTGTAGTTTCGATATTTTGTAATTCGACAAAATGTAGTTTTAATATTTTGTGGTTTCGAGAAAATGTAGTTTCAATATTTTGTGGTTTCGATATTTTGTAGTTTCGATATTTTGTATGTTTTTGATATTTTGTATTTTTGATATTTTGTGTTTTCGATATTTTGTGTTTCGATATTTTTTCGCCCTTCCGTCGATTGTAGACAATGAAATTTCCTTTTAAATGATGTATAACAATGTGAGATAAGTTTTATTTATAATAATTTAGGTTCGGCCATAAATTACATCAATTTTAATAAATCACTAAACTTATTATTAAAGTTTTATCCAATTTTCTCAAAACCTAAGCTTTTTGGGAGAAAATATTTTACACTTTATTGTAGAAAATGTCAGTCTAATACTAAACTTTAAAACGGCGTCCGTTTATTGAGAAAATTTTAAAAAACCACATGTTTTACCCGATTATCTTAAAAACCAAGCTTTCTTTCGAAAATTGTGTTCTATAGTCGAATATAGACAATGAAATTTACTTTTAAACGCTGTACCACAAAGTATGAATTATTTTCAGAGTAAAACCTCACATACGTCCGTAATAAAAAATCAACTATTACAAATCACCAAACAAATTAATTTTGTTACAGGTTTTATCCAATTTTCTCAGAAATTAAGCTTAACTAAAAAAAAGTGTTTAAAACTTTGTTGTAGAAAATAAAATTCCATTTCTAACGATATGACACAGTGAGGTTTGGTTAATGACTCTCAAGCGACGTCCGTAAATTTAAAAAATTAATAAATAAGAACATTTTTGTCACAAGTTTTACCCGATTTTTCAAAAAACCAAGCTCTTTATCAAAAAATGTTTCTTACACTTTATTGTGAAAAATAAAATTTCCTTTTAAACGATTTATAACAAGTTAAAAAAAATTAAATATTTAAAACTTTGGGGACGTCCGTAAACTAAACCAGTGTTTAAAAATCACCAAACAAATTAATTTTAGTTCGATTCTTTTTAAGATCCTTAAAATTTGAATCAGTGGCGGTAGTAGGCCATCCCCCCACCTCACCCATTTAACCGTACCCACAAAACTATGGTGCAGGATGTGGAGAAAAGGTAGGAGGGATCACCTTTGCTGCTAGAGTACCTAGAATTTTGTGGAGGGGGGATGGGAGGGAGAGTGGGCAGGTTCGAAGAGTGCGAAGACTATCAATGCAGATGGCGGCTATAAAATAGTGCTTCATTTGATCTTTTTTAAACATTTATTTTATTTACGGACGCCCCTGAAGTCTTAAAAATGAAATTATTCTTACCGTCTTATACATCATTTAAAAGGATATTTTATTTTCTACAATTAGCTATTAAACATATTTCTTATAAAAAGCTTGGTTTTTTTGGAAAATCGGGTGAAACACACGACAAAAATGTTTTTATTTTTTTTGTTTTATATGACCCTTATATACGAACGTCGCTGGAGAGTTTGTCATTAACCAAACCTCACTGACTTGTATATCGATAAAATTGGAGTTTTATTTTCTACAATAAAGTTTAGAACACATTTTTTCCAATTGAGCTTAGTTTTTGAGCAAATTTGACAAAATTTGATTGTTTGGTGATTTGTAAAAATTGATTTTATTTACGGACGCCTACGAAGTTTTAATTTAAAGCTAATTGGAGTGTTTGCATATTAGTGAAACGACAAGCACACGAATTTAAATTTCCCGGGCCGTGACAAAGTGCTAGTGACGTAGGCAATATGGCCGCGCGGCTGACCTATGAGAAAGGAGCATTGGAGTGACGTGACATGGGACGCCCTCTCGTTACGGGACCCTTTTCAGGTCTACAGGTATTTTATAGTAAGTTGGTTTTCATCCATAAATATTTGCGCAATCATAAATAATTACGCGGATTAAATAATGTAAATATTTCAATGGCGACGTGGACCAAGTAAGGGCGTAAATATTTTTTGAATTCCTTCGTTAATTTGTAGGAAAATCGTGATTGACTGTTCGATGACCGATCGGCAAAATCAACGACGATCATAACCTAAAAAAAAAATTAATAAAAAATTCAAAAAGTAAAGGAAATTTAGTGCCGATCAAAGAAATTATACAAAAAAAATACAAAAAAATGTTAAATGAAAAGAAATTCAAATAAATGGATTTAAACTAAAAACGTCGTGAAACAAATAAAAATAAAAGCTTAACCTAAAAAAAACCATAAGTGCGGCGTAAACCAACTTAACCTGAAATGGAAAGAGGACCTTTAATAGAAAGAATTGAGGCGTTCGATCCCTGCAAATGATTGTTGGGAAATCTACTGTGAACGAATGGATCAATATTTTGAGGCTAACAAAATAACTGACGAGGGGGATAGAGTATCCACCCTATTCCCCTTGGTAGGGTGTTCAACTTACAAGTTGTTACGAGATTTGACGCACCCGAATTTGCCGGGCAAAAAGACCTACCAAGAACTCAAAGATCTATTAAAAAAACAATTCAGCCCTCTAGTAAGTACGTGGCGAGAGCAAATAAAACTACATATGGCAAAACAAAATCAATTTGAAACTGTTTCAGAATGGTATGCCAGACTTAGAAGTCTCACCGTAAATTGTAATTATAAGACTTTAGACCACCTTGAATTCATTCTGAGAGAGAAGTTTGTAACAGGACTCAAAGAAGGATCAGTCCAGGATAGAATATGCGAAGAGGCTGATGACCAAACCCTAATTAAATGTGTAGAAATTGCCATGCAGAAAGAAGCATATGCTTTAGAAAAGCATAATGTATTGCAAGATGTAAACTACATGGGCAAATTTCCGAAAAGGACAAAAACAACAAACAAACAAATTTGAAAAAACAGGGTCTTCCACTGGACATAAAAAGCACTATGCTGAAAAATGCCGGAGCTGTGGAAAAACACATGGAGGTAAATGTCATTAAGCAAACTCAAAATGCAACCGGTCTCATGTCACCGGTCACCTGGAATCAGTGTGCAAAAACAAGCAAAAAAGGTAGCTAAAAAGGCACCACTTCTAAGAGACTGTAAGTACAAATAATTCTAATGTAGACATGAGTAATTTTTATGACATATTTTCACTACAGGGTGTTACAAAAGAAAATTATTTTTATCTTCCAGTATGTATTCAAGAGAAAATGTATCAAATGAATGTAGATACAGGAGCTAGTATAACAGTTTTAAACTTAGATTTTTTTAAAAAAGAATTTGGTAATTTTAAATTAGAAAATGATGACATAGTTTTAAGAAGTTATACTGGCAATTTAATAAAACCTGTTGGCTATTTTAATATTAATTGTACAGTTAAAGGTGTGACAAGGCTACCAAGGTTTTATGTGGTAAATAATTCAGCACCTTGCCTTGTAGGTAGGGAATTTTTGTCAATTTTTAATGTCACTTTAAATATTTCAAATGTTTATAGTTTGGAGAGCGTAAAAAATAAATGAATCAGTCGCTGTCCACAAGTTTTTTCAAATAAATTGGTGTTGGGGGTAGATTCTCAGGGGAGAAAAATGGAATGTATTTTCATAGGTAAATAGGAAAACTTACGGTTGCGTTTCTTCTCAGCAGCTTGACGGCCGTCCTCGACGCTCCAATAATCCAACAAGCGTATTAAGGAGAGGTTGGAGAAGGATAATTTACACTCGCGTAAATTATATTAAAATTAAAAAATAATAAAAAGCAAAAAAATATTCTATGGTGTATATCGTACGCGACATAGGTATGTGTTAGTGTAGGTAGGTTTCGACCGACGTTGTATTTTGCACTGATTAGGTTTTTATTTGAAATTCTTTCTTTGGAGAAAAGACAGACAGAAAAGGTAATATACAGGGCGACGCGAATATAACTATAAAATAAGAAAAACTAAAGAAAATAGATTTCTAATAACAAACCCACAAATTTTATACAAAAAGAGCGCAGGGACTGAACATTCCGCGGGCCAAAAGGGGTCTACCCCTTTTAAAAAGTACTGTTATCAACATTATCTTTGATAAGAAGCGGACACAGTTTTACCACTGGCCGCTTTAGCAAACCATTACTAGTGCGAACAGTTGCGACTCGCACTATGCCATCCGAACCAGGGTGTATCTCAGCGATGCGTCCTAGGCGCCACTGCTACAAGGCAGATTGTCCTCTTTGATTAGAACCAAATTATCAATATCTAAAGTACCTTTATTTTCAGTCCATTTATTTCTTTGATGCAAGATATTCTTTAGACCACCTTCTGAACATTCCGCGGGCCAAAAGGGGTCTACCCCTTTTAAAAAGTACTGTTATCAACATTATCTTTGATAAGAAGCGGACACAGTTTTACCACTGGCCGCTTTAGCAAACCATTACTAGTGCGAACAGTCGCGACTCGCACTATGCCATCCGAACCAGGGTGTATCTCAGCGATGCGTCCTAGGCGCCACTGCTACAAGGCAGATTGTCCTCTTTGATTAGAACCAAATTATCAATATCTAAAGTACCTTTATTTTCAGTCCATTTATTTCTTTGATGCAAGATATTCTTTAGACCACCTTGACCAGAAATCTTGATGGATTTTTTGTAATAGTTGCCAACGGTCTAATCGATTGATTGATACTTCAGAAAAGTCGGGTTCGGGGATAGGACGTAGTGACTCTAAGGTTAAGAAATGACCTGGGGTAATTGCAGAGAAATCATTTGGATCATTACTCAAAGGAGTCAAAGGACGACTATTCAAAAAAGCTTCGATCTGTACTAGTACAGTGTACATCTCTTTAAAGGTACGGACTTGACTCCCGCTAACTCTAAACAAATGGGTTTTTACTGATTTCACAGACGATTCCCACAGGCCACCAAAATGAGGCGCAGAGGGGGGGTTAAACTGCCATGAAATAATATACACAAATATAGGCACCTAAAAAATTACTGCCACAAAACGACGCAAAGCAGCTAGAAAAGCATCTGTAGATAAGCTAGAAACTAACTCTAGATGAAGAGCTTTTGTGGTAAAGCACACAAATAGACATAGATAAGCTTTAGTGGTGCGACAACCTCTATATCTAGACATTAAAATATTGAAGAGTCCTGCAAAATCAACACCAGTGTGTAGAAATGGTTTTATTTGACTAATAACCCGTTGGGATGGTAAATCGCCTTGTAGAGCTTGAATCGGAATGGGATTGGATTTCCAACTTCTTTCTTTCTTTGCAGAAATTATCCAGAACTGCTGAGATATTATGCATTGGATAGATTGAACTCCTGCGTGAAAGTACTTTAAATAAACGTATTCTACTAGCATATCGGTAAAGCGATGATTGTTAGGCAACAAAATTGGGAATTTTTGTTGATAAGACAAATCGAAAGGCTTTCGGAGATAAAGATTCTTCTTCAAGGCAGCTAATTTCGGAAGCAAAAGCTTTGATTTGGATATGTTTTACTATAGCTACGACAGCTTCATGTAATTCTAAGCAAGTCAGAGGTTTAGACACCTTGACTTTAGTTTTTAGATTTGTAATAAATCTCTGCACGTAAGCAAAAACTCTACGAAGTTTGTCAAAACTCGAAAATCTATCTATAAGTTCATCAATAGGGTGAGAAGTTAAGACTGTTGAGACTAAAAGACAGCTTTTCTTCTGTTCAGGAATGTCCTTAGATGACAACTGAATAACTATTTCTATCCAAGTATCAGAAGACTGAGTCAAAAAATGGAAACCAAACCACCACATTGTACTTTTGGCTAATTCAGACGGTAGAAGATCGCGACTACCTAAGTCAGCTGTTGTTTTCCGACAAAACATGATGCCACTGTGACGAAGGGATTTTCTCTTGTATAAAAGAAACTCTATTACTAACAAAAGTATTTAACTTATGAGGTGACGATTTTATCCAATTTAGTGTTATGGTTGAATCAGACCAAGCAAAAATCTGATTAATAGATAATTTTTGAGAGTAAATCTCATAGACATAATGTAATAAACGTGATAGCAATACTGCTTCACATAATTCTAACCGAGCTATAGAAATTGTTTTCAGGGGAGCTACTTTAGATTTAGCAGCTACAAATTTAACTATATAGGACCCATGACACTCAAAACGCAAATAAACTATTGCACAATACCCTTTTTCTGAGGCGTCAGAAAAACCATGCATTTGACAACATTGAAAAGAGTCGGGAAGAATTTTACGAGGCAAAGTGCACAAGGAAAGTAATGACATTTCACTTGTAAACTTTTCCCAAATACGTGTCTTTCTCAAAAGGAGGAGAATCATCCCAATTTAACTTTAAATCTCACAATTTTTGAATTAAATGTTTTAAATAAAAAGTAACTGGAGTTAAAATACCCAGGGGATCAAAGATTTTAGCTAAATTGCTTAGTAAAGTACGTTAGTGTATTGAAAATTGATAAAAATCAGAAGAAGGGTTCCATTCTGAACCTAGAACCTTCATAGATTCGTTAGAATCAACATCAAATTAAAGATTTTCATTGCAAAGGTAAGAGGCTGGAAAATCAGCTAGTAGCCTAGGATCATTGCTACACCACTTACGTAATTCAAAACCTCCTTTTGCAAGAAGAGAGATTAAGTCATTTTGGAGGCGTTTTGCACCTTCAATTGTAGGATGCATGCCTGAGACATCGTCTACATAGGAGTGCGATAAAATAAGCTCTGCAGCATCGGGATAGTTAGATTTTTCTAGCTCAGCTAAATATAATAAACTTTTAATTGCAAGATAAGGACTACAAGTTAGACCATAAGTTACCATAATGCTAAATTATTAATCGGACCATCAGGTGTAAAGCGCCAAAGAATGCGTTGATAGTCGATTTTATTAGGATTTACCAGGATAAATAATAATAACAATTGACAAATATCTGCTTGCAACTTAGGACCGGGAAGTAAGCAATCATTAAGAGAGCAACGATCGCCTGGTCCTTTAGCTGACACGCGTTATAGACCACCCTGAGTTTTGACACTAGATGGTTTTAACACACAGTGGTGGGGAATATAATAAGATTTTTCTGGTATATCCAATGAAGAAACAATTTTCATATGTCCTAAAGAAAGATATTCATCCACAAACGCAGAATACTGTTTATGTAAGTCTGGATTTTTCGATAATCTTCTTTCAAGAGCTAGAAAGTTTTTTAGAGCTAAATCTCTACTATTAGGAAAGGTTGGCTCATCTGAACGAAAAGGTAAAGAAACTACGAATCTACCACTTTGGTCTCTATAAGTTGTTTCTAAAAATATTTTTCCCGCGTGTTCATCGTCAGGGGCTTAACGGAAACCTTAGGAACTTCTTCGACTTTCCAAAAATTTTCTATTGTTTGTTCGAGTGAATTCATGGTCAAAAAAGTTTGAGAAAAAGATTGACTGATTTGATTACCAAATGATGAGGTTTTACCCATAAGTAGAAAACCAAAAACACTATTAATAACAATCGGTTCATTGGAACCTCCAACTAGTCTACCATCTCTAAGAATTTGAGCAAAGATATCAGCTCCGACCAGAGCATCTATTGACCTTGACCTATAAAAATCTGGATCAGCTAACTGACAATTTTGAATATGTAACCATTGGTTGCTGGACAAATTAGATGAGGGCAAATTTCCAGATATTTTTGGAATTATTATTGCATTAAAGTCTATTAAAGGATTAATTTTACCAGTAGGACGGATTTTAGATGAAATTCCTTCAGAACTACTGAGCATAGGCATTTGAGCAATACCTTGGACCTCTAAAGACAATTTAAAATTATTTAAACCAAGACGTTTGACACATTGCTTAGTAATAAAATTAGACTGAGATCCACAATCTACTAAAATTCTAATAATTTGATAATGACCGGTACTATCTAAAATTTCTACAAGAGTAGTTGACAAAAGAATACTTGTAGGTTGGGTTCTTCCACTAAAACATTGATAATTTGGAGTAGATAAGCCCGTAAAATTAGAATTGCTTGATTGCAATGGACCTGATTGACTACTTTGCATAGGTAAGTGATTTCCTAAATTACTTTGAATGATACCATGATTGGTACTACTAGAAGGAGTGACTCCCTGACTATTTTGATATAAATTTGAGTTAGACATTTGAGCACTACTACTAGAACCAGTATGACACTGATTAAAACTATCACAGCTACTACTAGGATCATTATGACACTGATTAAAACTATTATTAGGAACTAATTTAAAATAAGGATTACTAAATTGACTAAAAGTATTGACAGGTTGACTACTATTTTAAAAAGATTGATTATTATTTGATCCTTGATAATTTCTAAAACTATTATTATTAGACCTTTGATTGTATTGAGAATTTTGATTATTAGAATTACCAGAATTGTACTGTACCAGCTGTTTAGGTTGATCCACTAAAGATTTTAACAAATATTCGATTTTGGTGATATCAGAAAAAAAATTATTTTTATGTACCAAAGCATCAAATCTATCTTTAAAACTGGGAAATTGGGTTATATCTCCACTAAAGATCGGCACGTCTAAAGGTTTTAAATTACTAGCAACTTGAGGTTGTTGTTGAGGTGTTTGAGAAGTACTACTAGCTGGAGTGGTCTCAGAAGAAAATAAATTAAAATAGATACTTTTGACAGTCCAAAAATTATTCTCAAAATCTCTTCTAGTTTGATCATTAGTTTCGAATTCTTCATCCGTACCTAAAGAACCTGTTATGACATTATGATGTTTTAAAAATTCCTGTCGCATAACCTCCATTTGAGTGTATCGAACTTTTAAAGAAACATAATGTGTGTTATCAGTTTCGGCATTTTTAGCTATGGCATAGAGCTCTGCCATACGACTAACTTCGACTTGACGTAAATTTGCAGCTTTTTTTAAAGATGCAGCCATGTTGAAAAAATAAAATTAAAATAAAAGATGTTTAAATAAAAGATATTATTTTGTTTTTATTTTTAAATATTTTTTACGCTTTAGTGTTACTAACTACACTTTATAACTAAATTTCCAAGTAATTTTGATTTTTACAAAATTAAAGGATGTTGACAACTACCAATGTTTCGACAATCTGCTTGCACGCAATGGTAATGAGCTATTAGAGTTTCAATGGATGACCCAAAGAAAAAAACTACAAAAAAAACTATTAAAAATCTACTATTTTTGACCAATTGATATGATTAGATGTGATCTCTTAATCAAAAGCAACTAACTACGATTAATAATTTAAATTAGAAATGATCTTTCATTGTGATATAATGAACAAAGTTGAAAAAAATCTTCTACTAAATTGACTTTTGAGTCGCACTGTAGATTTAATTGGCAACCCAAATATCGAGCCAATATCCAAAATATTGATGAGCATGAAGTTAGCGAAGCACCCATCGCAGATCGAATCGTGACTAGGTGGATAATTTGCCGTTAATTAGTCGTGAATTAGTTGTGGAAAAATTAATTTTGTCGCTCTTATTTTTGACCGTTTTTGAGGGTGCTTCGCTAACTTCATATGAAGTTAGCGAAGCACCCTCATAAAAATGGCTTTTATCAAAATCGAATATGGTAGATAATTTGCCGCTAATTAGTCGTGAATTAGTTGTGGAAAAATTAATTTTGTTGCTCTTATTTTTTACCCTTTTTTTGGGTGCTTCGCTAACTTCATATTTTGGCACCCATCACAAATCGAATTGCTACTAGGTGGATAATTTGCCGTTAATTAGTCGTGAATTAGTTGTGGAAAAATTAATTTTGTCGCTCTTACTTTTGACCGTTTTTGAGGGTGCTTCGCTAACTTCATATGAAGTTAGCGAAGCACCCTCGTAAAAATGGCTTTTATCAAAATCGAATATGGTGGATAATTTGCCGCTAATTAGTCGTGAATTATTTGTGGAAAAATTAATTTTGTCGCTCTTATTTTTGACCCGCTTCTTGGGTGCTTCGCTAACTTCATATGAAGTTAGCGAAGCACCCTCGTAAAAATGGCTTTAGACATGACGTATCAAAATCGAATATGGTGGATAATTTGCCGCTAATTAGTCGTGAATTAGTTGTGGAAAAACGACGAGGGTGCCTCTCTAACTTCATATAAATTTAGCGAAGCACCCAAAAAACGGTCAAAAATAAGAGCGACAAAATTAATTTTTCCCCAACTAATTCACGACTAATTAACGGCAAATTATCCACCTAGTAGCGATTCGATTTGCGATGGGTGCCAAAATATGAAGTTAGCGAAGCACCCTCAAAAACGGTCAAAAATAAGAGCGACAAAATTAATTTTTCCACAACTAATTCACGACTAATTAACGGCAAATTATCCACCTAGTCACGATTCGATCTGCGATGGGTGCTTCGCTAACTTCATGCTCATAAAATATTGGCTAAATATTTATTTAGGCAAATGTAAATCTGCTTCTTCTGCTAGAGAACCAAATTTTAAGCTACGCGTATGTTTATTTAAAGTGAAACAAAGCATCCTCGTGCGTGTTAAAGTACAACCGCAATAGCAGCCAACTACGATGAGAACTTGCCGCTGCGTTAAGCGAGAGTCGGCAGGCCGGCAAGCAGCGCAGCCTTGGCTGTGGAGTGAAAATTCTAATCTATTGAAATCCTGTATGAGTGTAAATGAGACAGCATAGCATAGTTAGCGCGATATACGAACGAGGATAAAAGTGAACAAGACAAGTTCACTGTAGTAGGTACCTATTAAATTGCCACAAAAAACTGTTTTTTCCAATAGCGCTTTTTATACAAATATTGGTGTGTGTGTTTTTTATAGATTCTAACTAAAATTTTAGATTATTATTTTATGTTAAAATTGAAAACTATATAACGACTACGTTCGATAAAAAAGGGTTCAAAGGATCTGGGGTGAAGGACCAATTTATGTTGGGGGTAGATTCTCAGGGGAGAAAAATGGAATGTATTTTCATAGGTAAATAGGAAAACTTACGGTTGCGTTTCTTCTCAGCAGCTTGACGGCCGTCCTCGACGCTTCAATAATCCAACAAGCATATTAAGGAAGGATAATTTACACTCGCGTAAATTATATTAAAATTAAAAAATAATAAAAAGCAAAAAAATATTCTATGGTGTATATCGTTCGCGACATGTGTGTTAGTGTAGGTAGGTTTTGACCGACGTTGTATTTTTTACTGATTAGGTTTTTATTTGAGATTCTTTCTTTGGAGAAAAGACACAAAAAATGATGCATTGATTTGCAGTAAAAGGTAATATACAGGGCGACGCGAATATAACTATAAAATAAGAAAAACTAAAGAAAATAGATTTCTAATAACAAACCCACAAATTTTATACAAAAAGGGCGCAGGGACTGAACAATTGGGTTGTTATAAATTTGGTAAAGTTTCTGTAAAACTCAAAGAAAATTCTAAACCTGTTTTCTTAAAGCATAGGCCTGTTCCTTTAGCTTACAAAGAACAGATAGAAAAACAGTTGGAAATGATGGTAAAGGAGGGTCTTTTAAAACCAGTGACAACTTCGGAATATGGAACACCTATTGTACCGGTTATAAAGGCTGATAAAACAATCAGAATTGTTGGAGATTTTACGAGCACACTAAACTGTCAATTTGACAGGTGCGAGTAACAGACTTGTTTGCTCAATTAAACGGGTCAAAAATCTTCTCAAAATTAGATTTAACAAGAGCATATGCACAGTTGCCACTTGACGAATATTCTCAAGAAATAACTACAATAACCACCCACAATTTTCCAATTTTCGGCTTCCATTTGGTGTTACACCTGCATCATCCATCTTTCAAAGAACCATTGAACAACTTCTCAATTTTAGTGATGATGTCTGCGTGGGAGGAACTGATTTAAACAACCATGTGACCAATTTAGAGGCTGTTTTGACCAGAGTGGATCAGGCAGGGTTGACTGTACGTTCAGAAAAGTGTAATTTTTTCAAAGAAAGCCTGGAGTACCTGGGGCATCGTATCTCAGCGAGTGGCCTACAAAAAAGTAGTACCAAAGTTGATGCAATATTGAATGCGCAAGCGCCAACGACAAGTACTCAGGTCAGGTCATCTACTGGTTTATGCCAATATTATTCTAGATTTATCCCCAATTTATCGCAAATTTTAAGTCCAATCTACAAATTGTTAAACAACACACACAAAACAAGGGTATACCCCAGAGAAAAAGAGATAGACTGCAAAGGTGGGCTTTATACATGTTAGGGTTTGACTACAAAATAGAATACATAAGAGGAAAAGAAAACTATTTTGCTGATTGCTTGTCAAGGTTACCAGACGCCTCAACAGATAAAAACATTGGAGTTGTAGAAGAGAATTACTTAAATTTTGCAGCAAGCACCAGAAAATGGCCGGTGGATAACAAAAAAGTGGCAGAAGAGACAAAAAAAGACAGAATTCTAACAAAAATAATAGATTACATCAACTGCGACTGGCCCAGCAAATGTACAATCGATAATGAAAGATCATATTTTGCAAAAAGGGATGAATTATACATCGAAAACAGTTGTGTAATGTGGGGTCATCGAATCTGCATACCAGAATCACTAAGACGTGATATGCTACATGAACTGCACAGCCCTAGTCATCTAGGACTGGTAAAAACTAAATCCACTGCAAGATCCTACATGTGGTGGCCTGGTATTGACAGTGACATAGAAATTAAAATCAAAAGTTGTTTACCATGTTTAAAAAACAAAGATGACCCACTAAAATCAATACATCCATAGCCAGCTGCCAAAGAAGTTTTTGTGAGAGTACATATCGACCTTTTGGAATTAGAAAAAGGAAGAAAATTTCTAGGTGTTGTATCTCTCCAACTCTTTTTAAAATATATATCGCAGTAGCTCTAAAAAACTGGAAACGTGAAGTGCACGGCATGGGAATACAACTTAACGACCGATTTACCGTATACACACTACAGCTTGCTGACGACCAAGTAATTGTGGCTAATGATAAAGAAGACATGGAGTATATGATGAGAAAGTTAACAGAAAAATACCAAAAGTGGGGATTAACAATGAACGTGGACAAGATACAGTACTTATGCATTGGAAACGAATCCAGTGAGTTAGTACTAAAAAATGGAAAAACAATATCTCCATGCAATGAGTATGTATATTTGGGTGTCACATTTGATAAGACAGGAACAGACTGTAAAGAATTGGAAAAAAGAATAGTAAAAGCAAAAAAAGTTATTGGATGTCTTAACAGTATTTTATGGAGCAGAGAGATAAAAAAGAATGTAAAATTTAACATATATGAAACAATGGTCAAAAGCACGCTGTTGTATGGAATAGACTTGTCGCGTAACAGAAAAATACAAAACAAAAATGGAAAGTGTCGAAATGGATGCAATAAGAAGATCAATGAGAATATGTAGAATAGATCACATAAGAAATGAGATCATAAAAGAAAGAATGGGAATCGAGGGAAGCATAACGGACGACATCACTAAAAGGCAACTGATATGGTATGGCCATGTACAACGGATGAACGACGAAAGATTACCAAAGCAGGTCCTAGAATGGCAACCAATAGGGCGCAGAAAAAGAGGGCGTCCTAAACTAGAATGGCAACAGTCAATCCAAAGATCAATGAGTCAAAAAAATCTGACAGAGGATGATTGTCAGGATCGAAGGAGGTGGAGAATAGGCGTGGGACAACGTAGAAAAACGTTCTAAACCGACATAGTAGTAGTAAGAAATTTTCTCATAATCACTGATGCATACAGCAAGTGGCCTGAAGTACAACTTGTAAAATCAACAACAAGCAAAGAAATAAAATTTGTCTTGAGAAAGACATTTGCATCGTTTAGATTGCCTGTTTCAGTCTGCAGTGACAATGGAGTACAGTTCGTATCAGAGAGCACAACATCATTTTTTTCAATGAATGGCATTAAACACATAACTATTCCAACATACAATAGTCAGAGCAACGGACAAGCTGAGAACTCAGTGAAAACTTTTAAGAAAAATATGTATACAGCTTTGATGGACCCAATAAACCTAGGAGTACCTTTAGATGTACTAATATCGAGATTTTTACTGTAATATAGAAACACAATACATTGCACCACCCAGGCAACGCCTGCAGAATTAATGTTTGGAAGGAAATTGCGAACAAGATTAGAACTTCTAAGACACCAGCCAGAAAAATCTGAAATGACTAATTTAAGAGAAAAAGTACAGACAGGTAGCTAGGGTAAAAGAAAAACATACAAAGGAAAGGAGAAAATGTAATTTTAAAGAGGGAGATGAGGTTGTCGTTCGGGACTATAGAACTGTCAACAAAAAAAAGTGGATTGAAGCAATTATAATAAAGAGAGTGGGCAAAGGAGTGTTTTTATGCCGTTTGCCTGCAGGACAATTGTGGAAAAGACACTTGAACCAGATAAATAAGAGGTTTACAGAAATCTCTATGTCACCAGAAACTCTAAAACATGAGTATGTCACAAATAAGGACACTGGACATAGGCACGATCCCGTGTATAAAGTTAGACGCACCCTGGAGACTCAGGAAGAAAATGTAGAGATAGGTACAGAACATTTTAGAAGCCCAATATCAGGGTTGCTAGGATTTGAAAGCCCAGTATCGGAGTTGCTAGGTTTTAATTATAGCTCTTAAAAGTCTAGAAGGTCTAAGGTGGCCGGGAATAGGAGCAAGAAGAAGACCAGGTGAGTCAGAAAGCCAAAACTAGTTTTGAAAACCCAGAGAACTCAAGGATAGAAGAAATGACTTTCACCACTCCAAACACAAGTCTGGAGGAACCCAGCACATCCTTCTCGAATAACAAGAAGGTTACATTACAAAACAAAGCAGATACAAACCCTAAAATTGGGGTAAACACGAAAAAGGCTTCTACAGCTTTGGTTTGCAAGGACTCATCAGTCCAGGTTAAAGGACAGCCTAAGACTCATAAGAGCCAAAGTAAAAAAATAAGTACTGACCTGTCAGAGGACAGAAGAACTACCAGTAGTCTGGCTAGAATGACACAAAATACACCTTCCTAGTCCTGTCACACATCAATGATTTTAAACTGTTTGTTTGTCTCAAAGTATGTGTGTAATTGTATGGGTCTACATAGTCATAGTTAATGTGTATAGAATTGTATAGGTAATTCTCGTGGAGCGTGACAATTTTATAGGGACTTGAGTATAGTGAACTTTAAGAGAAGTGGTGAAAAACAGTCTAAGTGCGGAGGGATGTAGTGTTTGCATATTAGTGGAACGACAAACACACGAATTTAAATTTACCGCGCCGTGACAAAGTGCTAGTGACGTAGGCAATATGGCCGCGCGGCTGACCTATGAGAAAGGAGCATTGGAGTGACGTGACATGGACCCTCTCGTTGCGGGACCCTTTTCAGGTCTACACGTATTTTATAGTAAGTTTGTTTTCATCCATAAATATTTGCGCAATCATAAATAATTACGCGGATTAAATAATGTAAATATTTCACTAATCTTATAGAACATAATTTTTGATAGAGGGCTTGGTTTTTAAGATAATCGGGTAAAACATGTGGTTTTTTAAATTTTGTTACATTTTCTCAATAAACGAACGCCGCTGGAAAGTTTGGTATTAATCTGACCGCACTAAGTTATACATCGTTGAAAAGGAAATTTTATTTTCTACAATAACGTGTACAATAATTTTTTTCCCAAAGCACTTAGTTTTTGAGAAAATTGGACAAAACATGTAAAAAAATTGGTAAGATTAGTGATTTCTCAAAATTGATGTAAATTACGGACGACCCTAAATTGTTATAAATAAAAATAATCTTACCTTGTTATACATCGTCTTAAAGAAATTTTCATTGTCTATAATCGCCTATAAGACATAATTTTGAATAAAGAGCTTAGTTTTCAAGAAAATCGGGTAAATCATGTAATAAACATGTTTCTTTTTTCATTTTTTTACATCACCTCAATAAACGGAGGCCGCTGAAGAGTTTGTCTTTGGTCGTACCCCACTGACTAATACATCCTTGCAAAGCAAATTTTATTGTCTATAATAAAGGTAATAACATATTAATTTAAGAAGCTTAGTTTTTGAGAAAATTTGAAGAAAACCCTAAAATCTCAGGTTTTGGGGGTCTGTGGGGTTTTGGGGAGGTTTTTGCAGCTAAAATTTAACAAAGTATTAAAATTTTATTTTTAGGTTGGATTTTACACATTTTTGATTCATTTCTCTGTCATTGTAGCTTTAAGGCGTCAACTTAGTTAAATTTACAGAAATTCGAAGACTTCTTGCTTGGCAACATCCAGATTGTTAATCTGTGACCTTTTGTCCTACCTACAGCGCCTGCACTAATACCGTTGTCAAGTCAAAATGTTATAATTTTACAGGAGAAGCAAAACCAAATTTTGTAATCCGTAGTTCTTTATGCAAAACATATTATCAGTTATGCAAAATATATTTTCTTAATTTGAGATTTGAACACAGGGTTTTGTTGGTAGGTAGAATAAGTAGAAATCGATCCGAATGTGTAATAACAAAAATGAAAATTATTGAGTTGCGACGGTTGAAGATTTTGTGCAGGTCAACGAAAAATAGATATATTGATTTTGAGATCTTTTTATACTGCTTGCGCCATCTTTGTGTAAGCAGTCAAACTAAGCTTGATGAATGATTACCACACTTATTTGGTGCAGAAGCGTGTAAAGCCAACCCAGATGATATCCACTGTCGCGTCGAATTAAATTCCGCATCTGTAAAAAATGTTTTTTTTATGAAAATATTTTGTTTATTTCAAACTATTTTTACACCAATTTTATCATAAAATCGTAAAGTAGAAAAAAACTTACTGCGTTCTTCCTTTTGTAGCAAAACGACTCGGGATTAGAGAGTATTAGCCGAGAAACGGGTTTTAGTATTAAATGTAAATAGTTTAGCAAAAAAAATCGACAAAAAGGCATTTTTTTGTCCAAACCCAAATCAAAAATACACTCAGATAAAAAACGATTTGGATAGTGTTACCTGCAACCACTAAAACCGTGAAACCTCGGCCTATGTTCGTCTCTTTTTTCCTTATTTGATTTTCTGCCTTTCTAGGTACCCTAATACACGGCTTTTCGGCATCCTAAGGTTTTGTTTAATAACCCGATATTTACCGCCAACAAAAGTTTTCAAGTGGTTTAAGGCAAGACAGAAGAATCAAAGGTAAAAACAGATAAAAAACAGGGTGGCCATTTGACAATAAAACAGAGGGGTTTTTGTATAACTATGTTTTTGGAAAAACGCTCAGACTCGTCGCTTTTGTTTGCAAGATGGACAAATTTTTTGCTACTTTGGTGTCCGGCCACCAGGGTCCACCCCCTAATGGCCCTTATTTTAAAAGGCTTTGGATTCTCTTTTTAGCGACGTACATATCATTAAAAATAATAATTTTTTGGACATTGTATTTTCGAATTTCGACTTTTTGCTGAAACACGTGGATTCTGTGTATTTGAATTTTAAAAATTGGAAGATTTCTATTATTTTGATTTTTTGAATTTATCCGTATTATTAAGATAAAAACACGCGTTTGATTCTCTTTACAACGACGTATTTTTTAAAACTTGGTTAGTTTTCGAAATAAAAATTATTTTTTTATCACAAAATGAATTATTTGATTTTTTTTAAAACACGTCGTTGTAAAGAAAACCTATAGCCCTTGAAACAAGGTACTACCTAAATAAAATTGGTAAAAATTACGCCTCGTATGTCCCACTCGCAAACGAAATCAGTGTCCAAATATGTTTTTGGACATAAGGATATTGCTAAAACGTCTGCTTCGTTTTCAACAACCACACTATATTATCTTACCTGTATTTGTTTCCAATTTGATATCGCCCGAATGTTTTTGCAACACTATAAGCATAATAAGTCTTCGCGATTCCACAGCCTTTGTAAAATTCAACAAAGTTTTAAACAACAGATTCAAATTTCTTCTCCTCCGAAAAGCTTTAAAACAACTATCCAGTTCTTTAGTTGCGACTGGGATTCTAGATTCATCTTCAGTAACATTTAGTTCCAATTTTAGTATCTCATTTGAATCCGGCTAAAAATCATAAATTAATTATTTTTGTATTTCGCTATTGTGAAAAATCGTGAATTCCACGAAGCGTTAAGTTATAATAATTCTTTTTTACCCGACCACACAAACATTTATTATTCAATTTTGTTGCGAAAGTTCTGTCAAAACTTCACAATCTCAAAAAAGAGACGGAAAAGAAATCTCTTTTTGTTTTGACCTTTTAAATTTCTACAAAAGCCAGCACTTTTCGCATTTTTAAATTTTAATTACTAATGGTACTGATATTAAGAAAACATCTCAGCAACTTTACAAAACTACTTTTAAATTAATAATATGTAGTGTCACAAAAGACTCATATTACAATAATTTTAAAAAAGCTAATATGTAGAGGAGAGTGTTCCACAGTCATACGTATAACCTAAAATGTACCGCCTTGAAATCGATTTTTTCGTATGAATGCACATACATACAGGTTTAGGTAAACTATGTTTGAAGGGTGTTTTTAATCGGTTCATTTTTTGTTAAAAAATCGTTTTTTTGGAATCACACATAGTCTTTTTTGATGGTATTGAAGGATTTTCACATTACCTCAAATTTTGAGACAAGAAAAAATATCTTAAAAGTTTTTTTCTAGCCCTTGTAATTTTGAAGCTACGAGGGAAAACTCAAAAATTCGTAATCCCAGAAATTCATTATTAAGGCAGATATTTCAATTCTGTTAAAACTTCTCTACAGAAAGTTGATTCTGTCAATAAAATGACTGTCAAGTTTTTGATCCGTCAAGTCGAATTCAAAATTTTAGAAAAAAATTAAGAGAAAAAATACGGCCCTGGATTTAAAAAAAAAATTATGGCTAGGGGTTAATTGGCAACCTAATGTAAAGCAAAAAATTGAAAAAAAAATCTGTGGCTAGTTTTAGGGTATTTAATTTACCTCATGGTTAGAAAAAATACGTCAGGAATTGGACTGTTTATGTCTGCGCTATACAGGATGGGAAAAAATTACACTAAATCTATTTGTTAATAACATTTTAGGTATTTAAAGAATTCAAAAAAAACATTGTTGGCAGGCAAATTTATTAGATTTTTAATAAAATTTTAAAAATATTCTTTAATAAAAATTGTTTGGAAGGCAATTGAGGGGAAAGTTCGGGTTAATTACCCTCATTTCTTTTTGCCATACTTAAATTTTGAAATCGATCAAGTCCCTAAAAAATGATTAACTAATATATTTAGTGCAGTGATGTTTTTAGCCAAACTGGTATTACAAATTGTGAAAGGCTTTCGCGGCCATCGTCCAATAGTGGGTGTGCTTTCGGGCTGTTCGGCCGTCGTCCTTGGAAATTCGTTCACTGGTGTCAGTCTTCGAGAAGCCGACAAACAGTCAACATCTCCTGAAGATGCCATCCACTCGAGATGGCGAAACGTCGAGAACGAATTTCCAATGACGACGGCCGAACAACCCGAAAGCACACCCACCATCAAACTGGTATTGTTCTTTGAGATTTTAAATGTTTTAAGTTTTTGAATTTTAAATAAAAATAATTACATAATATCCTCCAAACCTTTATTATTAATTTTAAATCTATGATTTGTGTTTATATTTCTAAAAAATCCTTAACTAAATTACTAAGCCCAATAATCGATATTTATATTCGATCAATACTGAGGGGCTTTTACCTAAAGTAACTGATAATAAGTGTTCCTCATAGGTAGAGAAACATGACACAAATGATGTCACTTTTACCCCCAATTAATCATTGTCAGCACAATAACATTGATATTTATACCTAACCTTTCTATCTGACTTTAATATTTCTCAATTTTATTAGGTGCCAATGTTTTTTTGGGGGAAACAGTGATGTCACTTCTGTCATGTTTTGTTACCTATGAGGAGTGCAGTACTCATCATCAGTTACATTAGTTTTTCCACAGATTATTATATGATACTATGTAATTTTTCCTAAACAATTTTTATACAATGTTAGTTACAGTTTTTTTTCAGTATTTTAAAAATAATTCCTAAGGTATTTTTAAAGGGTGAAAATCCTTGACTGATACCGATATGGCTTATACCGATATGGCCATTATCGCATGTTTTATATCGGCCAATACCGATATCGGCCAATACCGATATCAGCCAATACCAATATCGGCCAACATAGCCAATACTGATATCGGTATCAGTTGATCCCTAGTAAAAACTTATGTAAGTTCATACTATTGTAATTTTTCTTTTTGTAAATTAGTCAGAGCATATTATTTTAGAAGGCTTTCCGTTTTCGGTCTAGAAGCAAATCATATTACTTTTTTTTACAGACCATTTCCCCCTAATTTGACCCCGCTGAATCCGAATATCTCTGTTGCCAACTCGAAAAATCGACAGGGACGGAGAAAATCCCCCCCAAACCTCCAAAAACCTGTTATTTTTCAGTTTTATGCAATTTTCTCGAAAACTAACTTTTTTATCAAAAATTGCAAACAACAGTTTTTTCTGTAGAATAAAATTACCTTTCCAACCATGTATTGGTCAATAAGATTAGGAAAAGCAAGTAGCTCTTCAGTGGCGTACGTAAATTGGGATTATTTAGAAAAAACATGTTTATTATAGGTTTTTCAAAATTTTCTCAAAAACTACACTTTATTGTAGAACATAACATTTTCTTTAAAAAACTTTATTAAAATGTCGGGTTGTTACCATATTTAAGGCTTCAGGGGCGTACTAATATAAACTTATTTTCAAAAATAACTGAAATAATCAGTTTCTCTTGCATATTTAAATATCTTTTCTAAGATTTTCAGAAAAAAATGTGCCTTTATTCTTTATTGAGGATAAGACAATTTCTTTTTAAATGATATATTACAAAGTGAGGTTAATGTTATGATAAATACTTCAAAAAGGTTCGTAATTTATACCTACTAAAATAAAATGTTTCCAAATTAAAATAAACTGTTTTTTGATTAGATTAGATATTTTGATTTATCTAAATAAGTTCTTTAAAGCAAAAAAACACCGGTGGTTATAAGCGGAAAGGGCATAGGGGCCATGGCCCCCTAAACAATATTTTTGTGCAGAAAGTAACAGTAGTAACTTTGACACAGGTGTTTTTGGTTATTTTTTTAAGCATATGGAACTAAAAATAAAGTTGTGAATCTTATGCAACGGTTTGGAGGGGGGGGGCATAATTTGAACCAACCTCTCAACCTGTTAGGAAGTAAGTTGGTAATTTTTGGAGAGTTTTCTAAAAGGTCGAAAGTACAAAAGGTCGAAAAAAAATCAACAAAACAAAATATTTAAAAAAACAAATTTACCGTATCAAGTCGAATTGACCCGTCCAGTCGATGTGGACCCGCGGCCGTACTTTCGATCTTTTGTACTTTCGATCTTTTGTACTTTCAACCTTTTGTACTTTCGACCTTTTGAACTTTCGACCTTTTGTACTTTCGACCTTTTGTATTTTCGACCTTTTGTACTTTCGACCTTTTATCCGCCGCTCTTTATTATCCACTGAAAAGCTAATAAGACACAAAATTGATTAGTTTGGATTGATCTTAAATAATTTCTTTAAATTAAGAACACATTTAACAATGTCAAGTCAATGTTGTTGATTGTTTAAAGTTTTACTAAAATTTACGTGCAAATACCTGATTTTATTATGTATATATGTTCAAGTTGTACCTTTGTATGTACTCTCACGGTGGAAATATTGGTGAATGAAAAACTGGTGGTATGTACAATTAAACCGAGGAAAAGTGAAATCCAGTTTTTCTTTCTTTTTTTTGTATTTGTTTACAACAAAACCGCGCATTTGGTTCCTAACCACAAGTGAGGTTATCTTCTTTTGTTTCAAACGGACGTTTACAGAACACCCGCTGATACTGACGGCGATTTTGCTGACCGTCGTTCGACGCACAGTGGACAGGTCTTGAATATTGTGAATCGAGTGGAAGAAGAAAAAACTTAAAAATGGCTTTTTAGTATTGTCCAACAAACTATTATTCAATAAAATTTCTGTGATAGACCTTTAGGTTCCTAATAACCATCTTAAATTTTAATGTGTTGTATTTGTCTGTTTGCTAACTTTTAATAGTAAAGTATAATGTTAAACTTTTAACTGTTAATTTTAGTACTGTGATCCCTTTTAACGCGTTATACCTATTTTAGTTTTTTTTAACATTAAAATTCAAGTAAATAGCCACACAAAATGAACCTTCAGTGTAATAAATGTGGCGTTCTTTGCATTTTTAAACGTAGACCAAATAAGGATGGCGAACTATTTGGAACCATGTGTTTTTGCTGCAGTAGTGCACTTTGCAAAAATTGTATTGGTCTGGGTTCTTCTGACTGTGATAGTTTGGCCTCATCCAGTAAAAAAACTAGTATTTCTATGTAATGAGTGCAAAAGTGATATATCCAAACTTAGACAGGAAATAGACATTGTCCAAGCTAATAAGATTAAGATAGATTTAGCCAAAGATCTAATGGAAGCTGAGCATGCAGCAACCATGGATAGAATGGAGAAAAACTTGCAGAGCATTGAAAGAAAATCCAGCCAAAAAGATGAAAACATTTTAGAACTGGAATATCAAATGGATGATTTAAAAGAGACTTTTGAAAACGAAAAAAAAGTTTTATATCAGGAACTTCAGAGTAAAGACAATCATCTGAAAAGGATTCGGCGAAATACATGTGAACTAGCATATAGGTCCACTACCAACTGAATAGAAAAAAAATAGCGAGGACAGAGCTCACACTTACCAGTCTTGTAATGTCCATATGCTGAGTCGAACAAACTGCGGGTTGGGTTTAGAGAACGTTTTGGCACTTTTTAGACGGAGTTTTTCTTAGAATGTTGAAGTTTAATTTTCACTCCGCGCACGGTTAGCTTGACATTCTTTTCTCAAGTCCCAGTTTCATGCGCACTTTCTTGCGCCGTTTTTACGTTGCATTTCTTCGCTACCAGAGGGCTCTTCGTGTGCTCGCTCTAGTCCTTTCATTGGATACACGAGAAATTTAAATAAAAGTCGCGGCGCGGGAAATAAAGGTTTCTTATATTATTAGGCGTAATTTTATAGTTATAATTTAAATAATAAAACGAAATAAAATAAACAAAAAACTTATTTAGCTAATAAATTGAGGATGAAATCCGAACATGCTCCACCCCCAATGAAAATAATTTCTTTCATTCAGATTTGGCAAAGGGTAGCGGGCATAATTTTACTAGGGGTCTCTTAAAAGTCCCTAGACTAGTTACCACAGTCGCTACATGACAAATGTTATCCTTGCCAGGATGTAACGCGGAAATTCGGCCTAATGGCCAGTTAGAAGGTCGAATATTATCTGCTTTAATTAGCATTAGAGTTCCAACTTCGGGTAAAGGAGAAGAAGATTCTAACCACTTGCCCTTTTGTTGTAATGTGTTCAGGTACTCGTTTTTCCACCTTGACCAAAAGTCCTGGTGCATTCGCTGCAACATCTGCCACCTATCTAAGCGGTTTAATTTAAGATGCGTTAAATCATGATCGGGTAAAGCAGAAAGAGTTTCGAGGGTCAAGAAGTGCCCAGGCGTAAGCACTGAAAAGTCGTGAGGGTCTGTAGAGACTTGACAAAGCGGTCTACTGTTCAGAAGAGCCTCAATCTGCACAATGACAGTATAAAGCTCCTCAAATGTTAAAATTTGTTCGCCGATAATCCTATGGAGATGGGTCTTAAAAGATTTTACCCCTGCTTCTGCCAGGCCTGAAAAATGGGGTGCAGAAGGTGGCTGGAAATGCCATTCGATATGTTGGGATTCGACTGAGGTTTTGAACATATCTCGTAGCTGTTTTTCCGCAGCCGTAAAGCAAGTTGCACTATCGGAGAATATTTTGCAAATTTTACTACGACGCGAAGTGAATCTTCGTAGTGCTGCCAAGAAAGCTTCACAAGTAAGATCCGAGACTATTTCTAGGTGAGTTGCAGTGGTTGCAAAACATTTAAAAATGCAGACATAAGACTTTGAAGTCTTGGGATTGCGGGTTTTTGATAGAGCTGTCGTAAAAAAGCCTGCGTAGTCTATACCCACGACACTGAAGGGTTTGATTTGAGATACGCGAAGAGTAGGTAAGTTACCCATGGGACCAGGCTCATAGGGCCTGGGGTTAAGAATCCAACAATTTCTGCAGTTTAAAACTACTGAGTTTATTGCGCGTCGAGAAAATCCAGAAACGCTGTAAAAGAAGAAAATGGAGGGTGTGTTTTCCTGGATGCAGATAGACCTTGTGGTAATATTCAATAACAAGAGTGGTTAGGCAATGATCTCGCGGCAAAATAGCGGGATGTTTTGGTCATAATGTAATTTTGAATTGACTAGGCGCCCGCCGACGCGAAGGATACCATTTTCATCCAGAAAAGCACTTAGTTTTCGAAGATTTTTAACAGGCAGCTTTTTCGCGGTAAGATTTGCAATATCTTCAGAAAACGATTTGTGTTGAATGAATTTTATGAGCATGAACAAAGAATTATCTAACTCTTGAAGAGTAATAATTTTAGGTAAGTTACAGTCTGATGGATTTTTCTTACGGCGTAAAAGTTTGATAAAACGTAGTATATAAGTAACGATTCTTAAAATTTTTGTCAGTGAAGAAAATTTGTTTATTAAATTTTCGAAGCAATTAGGGTCTTCCACAAAGGCGGCGAAAGAGAGATAGTTTTTTTCTTCACAGGAGATTAGCTCCTTATCTACTTTAATATCTATAGATTTTGGCCAGTCGTCTTTAGACCTTTTTAACCATTGAGGTCCCTTAAACCACAAACTGCAGTTTAAAATTTCATTCGGAAGAAGAAATCTCGAAGCACAGTCGGCGGGATTCGATTCTGATACTACGTGATAAAAAATGGAAGGAGGGAGAATTTCTTGAATTCGGGAGACTCGATTCGCAACAAATGTTTTAAATTTATAGGGAGGACTTTTTATCCAATATAAGGTAATGGTTGAATCAGAAAAAACATATATATTTTCAATTTGAAGCTTGTCTTTAAAAAGTTCAGTGACATAAGAAATAAGTTGGGTCACCATCAATGCGGCTTCGAGCTCTAACCTGGGTATAGATAACTGTTTTTTAATAGGAGCTACTTTGCTTTTGCCCATTACAAAAAATGTCTGCAACATGCCTGTAATTTTATCAAAAAATCGGAGATATGTTACGCAAGAAATTGCACGCTGTGAAGCGTCACAAAAACCTATTAGATCGCACTGAGTTTTTGTGCTGATAAGCGTCATTTGGCGGGGCATTTCAATTTGTGATAAAGCAGGTAATTGTTCTTTGAATTTTGTCCAGCGTTCTACTGTTTCAGCAGAGGGGATAGAGTCCCAGTCTAAACCCTCCATCCAGAGAGTTTGGATAATCAGTTTTGCGAATAAAGTAACAGGAGCGAGAAATCCGATTGGATCAAAAATGCGTGCGACAAGGCTTAATATTGCCCTTTTTGTGCAAGTCAAATTATTATCTGAGGTTTGAATAGAATAGTGAAAAACATCACTAGATGGTTGCCACCGAAGGCCCAGAAATGTTATTGTAGCAGAATCATCGTCAAAATTAAGAGAACCTGATTGAATATGCGACTCGGGAAGATCAGACAAAAAAGATAATTTATTACTGCTAAATTTTCTTAAGTCAAACCCACCTGTTTTTAGACAATTTATAAGGTCGTCACGGACCAGCTTAGCCTCAGAAAGTGAAAAACAGCGTGTGACACAGTCGTCAATATAAATTGAGGATTTTAGAACTTCATATGCTCGGGGGTAGTTAGATTTTTCATCTTCAGCCAATTGAACAATCACTCTATTAGCAATAAATGGCGAACTAGACAGACCGAAGATCATTCTTTTCCAGCGGTATTCCTTTAGTGGCTCGTTTGGCGAAAAACGCCATAATATGCGCTGAAAGTCCCTATGAGGTGGTGTGATTAGAATTTGATTAAACATGCCTTTGATATCACATGTAAAAACCACAGGATAGAGACGGAAATTTAATAAGATTTTTACGAGGTCATGTTGGAGTTTTTGACCTACTAATAAGGTATCATTTAGGGATGTATGTTGAATAGTAGTTTTCATTGAAGCATCATAAACTATGCGTATAGAGTCCCTCTTTGTTACGCAATGATGGAGAATTATGTAAGAAGTAGAGGGGTTGGAGTTACTAGGTACTTCCTCGATATAATCCAAGACTAGATTCTTGAATTAAGTCAATATATTTTTTGTAGATATCTGGATTTGATAATAATCTTTTTTCTAGCATGAAATATCGACGAAGTGCGGGAATTCGGGATTCATCTCTTTGAAATTGCGGTTCTGTCTTATTCTTAAACGGTAAGGAAACCTGATAACGGCCAGATTCGGTGCGAATATGCGTTTTAGAGAATATTTCTTCACACAATTTTTCATCGGGAGAGAGACAAGAGATACTTGGCAACTCTTCTAGCTCCCAGAACTTTTGCATAGTTCTTTCCAGTGACAAGGGGTCACTTTGAGAGTGCGTAAAATATGAAAAGCTAACATTTTTTTATGGACGGCTCAATGTTTCCCGAGAGAACCCAGCCAAATGAAGTTTCTAAAGCTACAGGTTCGTGAGGTTGGCCTGACAAACGACCCTGTTGGAGAATATAGGGGTAAAGATTCGCACCTATGAGTAGGTCAATAGGTAATGTTTTATGCCAATTTAAATCTGATAACTTGAGCTGAGAAATATGCGGCCAAGAAGTTTTTTGAAAAGAAGCGATCGGTAACATTGGGCAAAGATCAGCCATTACAATGGCGTCTATCGAAAAAATAGGGTTATCTTTTGCCACAGGTTTAAGAGTGCATGAAACACCTCCTTTTGATGTGTGTTGACTTATTTGTCCTAAGCCATAAATAGACATAGAACAATCGAACCTTTTTAATCCGAGTCTATTAACACAATTTTCAGAAATGTATGTTAGCTGAGAGTCACTGTCTAAAAGAAGCCTTACTTTATGATAATTACCATATTTGTCAGAAATTTCAGCTATAGCGGTTGATAAGAGGGTGTTGTTGGTAGGAATTAAACTTACTCCACAAAATGGGGGTTGCTGAGTGGTTTGGTTTGGCGTTGTGGCTTGCGGCGGACTAGATTGCGAGTGCGAAGAGTGATCAATATTTTGATTAGTGCGGTCATGGTGCAAAAGACTGTGGTGTTTATCGTTGCAGAAACGACATAAATGGGAAGAGTTGCACCCCTTATAGCGATAACCTTGACTCAAACAGTTGGTACACCAACCCTTAAGCCGTACAAAATTAAATCTATCTTGAGGAGACTTATTATGAAATTCTTGGCATCTATAGATCGTGTGATCAGAATGACCACAGCAAGGGCATGGATTCTGAACAAAATTGTTATTTTGAGTCGAGCGAGAGGCACTTGGTGCGGTAAAGAAAGAATTTGATCGCGGTTTTGGACTTAAATTATGGACTGCTTGCGCAGGCGGTTTGGATTTTCTATATTGCGGGTTAGAATAATAATTTGATTTCGAATTGACTGATGTAGAAAACTCTATGGCATCTAGGGCGTTGCATTGATTAAGAACAAATGTCTTTAGAGAATCAAATTTGGGGATAATTTTGCTGTTTTTATTTTCTTCGAATTCAAAACGAGTTATAATATCATCATCTAAGTGCTTAGATAACATATAAAATAGAAGGAAGTCCAACTCATTTTCAGGAAACTTCATGCTTTTTAGCGCAGATAGATTTTCAGAAAAAGTATCAATTAGGGTGCGAAGTGACTTTGCGTCTTTACAATTGGTTACGTAAGGAGCGTTTTCAATGGCTTTAAGATGCGCGAATGCTATAAGTCTGGGGACGTCATAGCGATCCATTAATGATTGGTAATCGTTTGAGTATAGGTCAGCTTCCAAAGGAGTACACTGAACCAGGTCTTTAGGTGGCCCTGAGAGGGCTGAAAGCAGGTGGTTAAATTTTTCAATATTCTCGAGATCAGAATTTTCGTGTACAAGAGATTTAAAAACGTCTCGAAAATATCTAAAAGTTTTGGGATCACCTAAAAAGGTCGGAATCTCAATCTTAGGGAGTCTGACATTGCATGATTCTCTCTGAGATAGAGAAGACGCCCCTTGAGGTTCTGACCCCGTTTGGCTTTCATCCAAATTTTCGAAAATAGCGCGTACATAAGAAGCATTAAATTGAAACTGTGTGCGTACTGATTCTTCCTCGGTTAAGACTTCATCAGCCTCTGAAAGCGCGAGTAAAGTTAAAAGGCTTTGATGATTTTTGCGAAAATCTGATTCAATTTGATCGTAATGAATGCACATAGACTTAAACTGCCTTTTTGTGTGCTCATTTTCACCAATACGATCAGCAAGAGCTTTTAGTTCTATCATTTGGTTACAGGCCATTGTCCGTAAGACTTTATGCTGTTTGATTTTTCCTACGTTAGCCATTTTAACGGCTTAAATAGGTAACTAGAAAAGCGACTTTTAATTTTTAAAACACCCAATACAAACGTATATAAAAGCGTTCGGGAACACCCTATAAAAAAGTGTTTATAAATATCAAAACAAAAACGGAATCCCCAGCTTAGATTGTTTGTTTACAAATTCCTTGGGAAACACCTTAAGAAATAGGAATATGCCACAAAAAATTGCAACTCGGTATTCCCCACAAAAAATGTTTTTTGTACGGCGTCGAGCGCGGCCTTGAATTTATTTGGGCGAAAATATAAAAATTAAATAAAAATTTATAGCAATGTGTGGGACAAAGTTAGTACTATAATTTTAATTAGGGTAAAAGAAAACGCTTTTAATTAGCAGAAACCTTTATTTTTTTTAAGAAATTTTGAGCATCTATGGCTGCGAAGGACCAATATGAACTAGCATATAGGTCCACTACCAACTGATAAGTATCAATTTTAGATTTGCGTAACGTTTTAATTATAGAAAAAAAATAGCGAGGACAGAGCTCACACTTACCAGTCTTGTAATGTCCATATGCTGAGTCGAACAAACTGCGGGTTGGGTTTAGAGAACGTTTTGGCACTTTTTACACGGAGTTTTTCTTAGAATGTTGAAGTTTTATTTTCACTCCGCGCGCGGTTAGCTTGACATTATTTTCTCAAGTCCCAGTTTCATGCGCACTTTCTTGCGCCGGCGCATTTCTTCGCCACCAGAGGGCTCTTCCTGTGCTCGCTCTAGTCCTTTCATTGGATACACGAGAAATTTAAATAAAAGTCGCGGCGCGGGAAATAAAGGTTTCTTATATTATTAGGCGTAATTTTATAGTTATAATTTAAATAATAAAACGAAATAAAATAAACAAAAAATTCTAACTTATTTAGCTAATAAATTGAGGTGAAATCCGAACAACATGCGATTTTGAATCTGAAGCTCTCGAGGTTGAAACATCGCTAAAAACGGAAATAGCTGGTTATAAACAGCTCATTGACGAAATGAAAGTAGAAATGGACAAACTAAAGCAAGTAAATAGAATTAATAATGAAGAATATGTAAATTTAAATGACGAAGTCTCAAATCTCCTAAAGGTATATCAAGATGGCATCGAAACAAGGGATTTACTTATAAGTAAACTTAAATCTGAGATAGAAGATTTAAGACAGGAGAGTAGAAAAATTATAGATACTATTCAAATGATTGAAGAAGACAACAAAAGATATGAAACACTACTCGTTAATATGAGATCTAAACCTGGCAAGACAGATAAAGTTAAAGATGATAAAAATAAAAATAAAATCAGCAATAAAGGCAATAGTAGGCCTAAACTCACTGCAAACAAAAATCAAAACGGCACGAAATCTTCGATCATGAATATAATATATAATAAGGTATTATTAGTATGTGATCAAATGGGCCGGGGACTAGCGGCGATGTTAAACTTGGAGATTGACACTGACAAATATGAAGTTCAAAGTATAATTAAGCCATATGCCAAATTTGAGGCGGTATTAGATAAAATCAATATACTAACGAATAATTTCGGTAAAAGTGACTATGTAATTTCTCTGGGCGGCTACAATGATTTGTTTCGGTTTGAGTGTCCGAGTCTATCATTTACATACAATCGCCTTAAGAACAGTGTTCATACAAATGTCTTAGTCTTATCCACTCCTGTAGTTTTTAAGTATCCAGAAATATGTCACAATTTTAATAGTAGGTTAAATAGTTTAGTCTACAATTTTGAAAAGTTTTCTTCTAATAAAATGTGTTTTATTAACATATGTAATAAGTATGGTAAAAAGCATTCAAATCAAACAATTTCCAAACAAATTTGCAATATTATTGAGTCTGCTAACAACAAGTCTCCAACATATATTAATCTTCAAGAGATCTTTTCAGCCGCAAATAAAAGTTGCAATGATATGCCTATTTTTAACTATATTGATGACAGACTTGAAGTTCGGTCTGACTTAGATACAAGTCTTTTAGAAATTAATTTATTATCTCCCGAATCTACTAATCTAAGCCTAAAAAATTACGACTTAAATACAAGTTATAAGCCTAGAAAATTTTCAGCTAGCTCAGATAAATGCAACCGATCCATAGTTAAAGACAGCATTGATGATATTTCTCTATATTATCAAAACTGTCGCGGGGTTAAAACTAAACTGGATATTCTTAGATTAAACCTGGTAAATAACGACTATGATGTTATTGCTCTAACAGAGACCTGGCTCAATGAGAGCATTTATACTTCCGAATTTTGCATAGATGACAGGATCACATTAAGAAAAGACAGAAATAGTTTACTTACAGGAAAAAAACAAGGTGGGGGGTCTTTTTAGCTTTAAAAAATAGTTTTAGTGTTTTAGAGAAAAAAATAATTGATGACAATGAGGAGGCAATCTGTGTACAGATCAATCTGACAAATAATATGTTTTTATTTCTAGTTTTAGTATACATTGTACCTGATATTTCTCTTGATGTATATAAAAGATTATTTGAAAAAATTGAGGTAAATTTAGTTAATAAGCTAAACTCAAATATTATTTTCAGGTTACATCAATGAGTCGTCAAGTCATAATACAGTAAACAGTTTAAGATCCTTTCTAGCATTTAACAATCTTTGCCAATTTAATAATATTAGAAATGACAATAATGTCCTGCTTGACCTTGTTGTTGGCTCGTTTGATAATGTTTTGGTTGAGAAAGCTGATGAATCGCTCTTACCAATTGACAAACACCATCCATGTTTAGATATTAGACTGTCAGCAAAAATATCTCAAAAGAACTGCAAATTGATACCTACAACTAAATGTTTTCCACAAACACAAATATTATTAAATAATCGGCAAAAATCCATAATAAATGACAGCACAAATGGAGTTACTTTATTTTATCAAAACTGTCGTGGATTAAAAACTAAATTAGAAACTCTACAAATTAACCTTCTAAACAGCAATCATGATGTAATAGCCTTAACAGAGACCTGGCTTAATGATAAATTTTACACATCAGAATTTTGCCCAAATGGTATGATCACGTTCAGAAAAGACAGAAACAGTTTACTGACAGGGAAAAAAGATGGTGGGGGTGTATTTTTGGCTTTAAAGAATACTTTTAATGTTGTAGAGATTAAGATTTTTGATGACGATCAAGAGGCTATTTGCTTGCAAGTTAGTCTAAACAACAATAGATTTTTATATTTAATTTTAGTTTACATTGTACCTAACAGCCCTCTGGACGTATATGAAAATTTTTTTGAAAAAATAGAAATAAACATATTAGGTAAGGTAAATTCAAACTTTATTATAATAGGTGATTTTAATGTGCCAGGTTATATAAACGAGTCCTCGAATAATAATATTGTTAACAATTTAAGGAGTTTTCTGGCTTTTAACAATCTTTGTCAGTTTAATAATATTAAGAACATCAATAATGTATTACTTGATCTTGTTTTTGGGTCTTTTGATAACATATCTGTTGGTCAAACTGATGATCAAATGGTGCCAATAGATAACAACCATCCATGTTTGGATATTAGACTGTCAGTAAAAACATCGCAAAGAAACTGCAAATTAGTGCCAACAACTAAGTTTAATTTTTAAAAAGCCAATTTTTTACTAATTTATGAGCTTCTTAGGCAACAAGTTTGGGATGATTTATCAAGCTTTACTAACGCAAACCTGGCACTTGAGGCTTTCTATAAAATTATTTACAACTTATTTGAGAAGTGTGTACCTAGATCGACTCAAAAAGGTAAAAACTACCCAACTTGGTTTAACTATGAAATAATTAAACTACTTAAACAAAAACATACTTGCTTTCTAAAATCGCGAAAATACAAGTCTCAGTTTTGGAAATCCAAATACACTAACCTAAGAGAATTAATAAAGAATAAAATAAAGGCCGCTCGTGCCAAATACCTAATAGATGTAGAAGCGAGTCTTAAATTTAACCCTAAACTTTTCTGGTCATTTCTTAAAAGTGTTAAAGACTGTCCTGACATGTCAGATGAAATGACGTTTGAAAATGAAACATACACGGGAACGAATAATATTGCCGATGGCTTTGCCTCATACTTTAAGTCCGTTTTTATTGACAATGACAATATTAATCTCACCCCTACAAATAAATTTAAATCCTACTTTTGTGAGAAAGATAAATCCATTTTAGAGATAGAAAAAGCTATTAATAAATTAAAACCCAATAAGTCTATTGGACATGATGGTATTCCTGCTTTTATATTAAAAGGGTGTAAAGAGTTTTTGCTTGTTCCTTTGCAAATTTTATTTAATATCATGCTTAAAACGTCAACTTTTCCAGATAAATGGAAGCTTAGCAAAGTTATACCCATTCATAAAAGTGGTCCAAGACAAAAAATTGAGAACTATCGGCCTATAACAATAGTATACGCAATCTCAAAAATTTTCGAAATCATAATATTTGACAGACTTTTTGCAGAAGTGTCAAATAAAATATCTCACAGACAGCATGGCTTCTTACCCAAAAGATCTACCTTTAAAAATCTAACAATTTTCTCTCAATACGTACATGAAGCTTTAAACAGAAAAAGTCAAGTTGATGTTATTTATACAGATTTGGAAAAGGCTTTTGATAAAGTAAGTCATAGCACTATCTTGGATGGACTAACTGGAATGGATGTTTCTCCATACCTAACTAACTTAATACAATGTTATTTGGGAACTAGCACAAGTAAAAGATATCAGTTCGTGGAATTAAAAGGTAGCAGGTCTACTATTTATATAAGTTCTTCTAGTGTGCCCCAAGGGTCTAATGTCGGACCACTTTTTATTATTGCCTTCAACAAAATTATTTCTAAGGTAAAAAATGTGGAATCATTGGCATTTGCCGATGATTTTAAATTGTTTGTGGAGGTTTTCTCATTGGAGGATTCTGAAACACTCCAAAGGGAATTTCAGGACACAGCTCTATATTGCCAGGAAAATGGTTTTAACTTAAATTTGGGTAAATGCTTTTGTTTGTCATTTAGTCGTAACAAAAACTTAATCGAATTTGATTATACAATAAATAATGAGAACCTAGAGCGTGTATCTGAACAAAAAGACCTAGGTGTAACCTTCGATGCTAATCTTTCATTTTCATCACATATTATTTCTAAAATTAGGAGTGCCCAGAAAGTTGCTGGGTTTATTTGTAAAAATAGTAAAAGTTTTAACATAGACGTAAGCATATACTTATTTGACAGTCTGGTATTACCAATACTGGAATATGGAAGTGTTATTTGGTCCCCCCAATATGACATTTGGATTGGTATGATTGAGGGAGTTCAGCGAAAATTTTTAAAAGCCATGCACTTTAGAAAGTTTGGGATTTATTCACAAAGAGGTTGTGACAACAACATCTTATTAAGAATGTTTGATAGATTATCTAAATCAAGGAAGAACTAAAATTTTTTTAACAACAATGTATAGAATTCTCAAAGGGGATGTTGATTGTCCTAATATAGTTGAACAACTTCCATTTGCCATAAATCGAATCAATTCAAGGTCAAAAAATAAGTTTTATTTAGCTTATCCACGAACAAATCTATTTAAAAGCTCTCCTATCTACAATTTATGCAACTTATTGAACAAGTATGCTTCAGATGTTGATATTGACAATGTTAGCTATAAGAAATTCAAAAAAATTATAGATCAAAAAGTGCGCAGCAGTTAATCAATAAGTAATTATGTAATTTGATTTGTTTGTTATTTATCATCTGTAGAAATGACATATTGTATAAAATCTTTTTTTTTTTTTAATGTAAGTATCTGTAATTGGCTTTTTGCTGTAGATACTGTTGAAATAAATAAATAAATAAATAAATAAATAAATAAATAAATAAATAACACCACTGGAGCGGTAAATATAGAATAACTTGCACTTTGTTATACATCGTTTGAAAGGAAAATTTATTGGCTATGACGAAGTATACAACACATTTTTTGATAAAGACCTTGGTTTTTAAGAAAATTGAATAAAACGTATGAAAAACATGTTTTTTTTTTTAATGATTTGTTGAAATCACCCCCATTGACGGGCGTCGCTGGAGAGTTTGTTATAAGTCAAACCCCACCAAGTTTCACATTTTTAAAAAGGGAATTTCCCTGTCTACAAAAAAGTGAAGAACAAGTTTTTTCATGTTAAGCTTAGTTTTTGAGAAAATTAGGTAAAACGTGTAACAAAAATGGTTTATTTTCTGTTTTTTCAAAATTAATTTAATTTACGGTTGCCCCTGAAGTTTTATTTATAAAACCGATTTAATCATGTTATACGTCATTTTGAAGGAAATTTTATTGAGTATACCAAAATGTAATACGTGGTTTTCTGTAGATATTAGTTTTTAAAAAAATTAAATAAATCTTGGAAAAAACATAGGTATTTTTTCAACTTTTTTTAATTACTTCAATTAACGGACGCCGCTGGTGAGCTTGTTATTAGTCTAACTTTATTAAGTTATACCATGTTGAAAAGGGAATTTTATTGTCTACAATAAAGAATATTATACATTTTTCTCTTAGAAGCTTAGTTTTGAAGAAAATTTGAAAAAACCTCAAACTTTCAGATTTTGGGGGTTCTGGGGGGGTTTTTGGAGGTTTTTGCAGCCATTTAAAAAATATGTTATTATTTTTTAATTATACAAATATATATTTTGAATGAACACCTGTGACAATTTGGGCTTTCCAGCGGCAATTTAAAATTCCGCCGCCATTTTGACCGCCATCTTGAATATCTCAGCCCCTGTCAATATTTCGAGTTGGCAACAGGGATATTCGGATTCAGCGGGGTCAAAATAAGGGGAATTGCCCATTTGCCAAAAACTAATGTAAAATGCTTCTAGAAAGTGGATTTTCCAGAATCTTGACTGAACTAAATGGCATGACCATTGAAAATAAAAAATAAATAAAATAAGATTTATCCATTGTGCATTACAATCAGGGTTGCCAGACGTCCCGCCGTAGGGGGGACGGTCCCGCTTTTTGTAGCTCGGTCCCGCTTTTTTTGAATCCTATGAAAGTCCCGTTTTTTTTGCAAATTGTCCCGATTTTCCCGCTTTTTTTTTTCATTTCTTTCCTATTTTTTACCTGTATCTTCTTATATATAACTTATAAATTTTATTTTAAAAAAAATTGTGTGTGCTTAAGACCACACGGCAGAAGTGTAAACTTCAACAAGGCGAAATTAATAATACGAAATACAAGATTTTTTGCGTTGTATATTGACAAAGTAATATACAAAGTAATAACATTTATATAATTATAATTTTTTTTTTGTCAAACACACTGTGTTTATTGTATTACAATCTAGTCAGTAAGACTAATTGTGTTGTGTTTGTAGCATTATTTTGTTTTATATAATTCACTTAGTTTACTAGCTCAAACGGCTTCACTCTTTTTAGTCTTCGAACTAGCATAGTATTGTCTAAAAGCTGAATTGCTTCCACATTCACATGCCGATGAAGTCTATCTTCATGGCTTTTTGCGTACTTATAGTCTCTGCTACAGTTTCGATTTTTAGATCTCGATGAAGGTCACTATTTCGAACGTACCAAGGTGCAAATTTCAAATTTCAATTTATTTTCAAAGCTTCGTTACAAATTCCTAATACAATTGAAGTACTGTCCCTGAGCTGCATGGTAGCTCGTCGGGAGAATACTGGTCAAGTTTACATATACTATAATACTTGTCTGTTGGGTTTGTCTATTTGTACTCCCGTTTGGTGTGAGATTCGGTTTCTTAGGTTTATTTTTCAATTTTTGTATTTCTTTAGCAACAAGGCATCCTCTGTAGTTAGCAGGATGCTTGCCTCCACAGTGGATGCATTTTGGCTCAGATTCTTTTGGTTTGGGGCATTCTACAGTAAGATGTTTCCCCGTGCATTTCACGCAACGTGGTTCTTTAGCGCAATATTTTTGCGTGTGTCCATAAGATTGACATCTTTTGCATTGAGGGACTAATTTTGAGGTTTTTAGTGCTTTTATTACCACTTCAATCCCAAGGATACTGGAAATTTCAGAAATTTTGTTGATATCTTCATCGTGGCTAAATGTGAGCATAAACATGTTAAGAGGTTGTCTTGTTCTCCATTTCAGTTTGTTGCTGGCTTCCAGTGCCTTAAAACCTTTTTTTTGTAGATCAGCTATAATTTTTTGTGGGTCACATGAGAAGTGTAGCCTATTCGCTATTACTCTAATTGGCCTTATTTGTTTGTTTTCGTATGAGTGCCATTGATAATTTATTTCATTAAGCATTTTAGTAACCAGCCGATAGCTGTCTGCGTCTTGTACATTTATTTTCGTTATTTAAAACCAAGGGGTGAACAGCTAACCCAAAATGTGTACACCGATTGTGAAAATCCACAATCTTTTGCTAAGATTAGAGTTTAGAGTTTATTTATTTCAGAAAAAAACTAAAGTTTTATACAATCGTCAAAAATTGATCTCTGCTACAAAAATTACTTAAAATACTTAAAACTAATGCATGTTAAAACAAACAATACAATAAAAAACACATTTTAAAAAACATCTTATTGGCACTGTCAAAACTAAGGTCAAACTTCAATTCAATTCAATAATAATTCAATTGAATAATAGGTAATAATAACAACTAGATACATTAAATTAAATTTAGCTAAAATACATTTACAGTTACAGTTAAGTTTAAAAATTTTAATGTTACAGTTATTTATCACAGTATCTTTTAGAAACTCTTAAAATTAATTGCTGGATCCCATTTAAAAATCTAAATCTGTTATTTGGCAGTGTAAATACTCGTCTATAGAATAAAAACATTTTTCTTAAAGAAATTGTTTTATTTTATGCTTAAAAGTTCTTAGTTGTAATGTTCTCACCCTTTGCGGGAGTTCATTAAAAAAAGATGGTGCATAATGACGAGTTGCATTCCAGGAGGTCTTAAGGCGTAAGAAGTCGATTCTGATATCTTCCCTATTTCTTGTGTTATAATTGTGAGTCTCCTGTACCATGGTATATTTATTTGAGTTTTGATGGAAGTAGACAAGAGACTCTAAAACATACTGAGAGGGGAGTGTAAGGATCCTCAACTCCTTAAAAGTTGGTTTGAAATCTTCTCCAGCCAGCTATTATTCGAACCGCCCTTCTTTGCAAGCTAAAAATCTGTACTGCATGAGTCGAGTGTCCCCAGGCAAGTAAACCATATACACATACTGAATGGAACAATCCATGGTATGCAACAAGTGAAGTAGTTTGGTCAACAATCTTTGAGTTTTTTTGAAAGGGTGTTGACATGTTGTTCAAAGGTGAGTTTTGTATCAAGGGTTATTCCTAATAGATTGACATTTTTTACTTCACATGTGTTAGTTTTTTTTAATGAAAAGTGTATATTTTCGGTTTTGTCTGGATTAACACTCAGGCGATTTGATATAAACCAATCAGTAGCACTCTCTGTATGTTTCTGGATCTCCTCTATTGCAGTTTCTTGTGTTTTGCATTTCACTGAAAGGCCATTATCATCAGCATAGACAACAACCTTACAATCAGGTAATACCGCTGCAAAGTCATTGATAAAAATCAGAAAGAGAAGAGGGCCAAGGACCGAGCACTGGGGCACACCATGTCTCATGACTCTCTCCTCTGATCTTCTACCTTCAATTTCAGCAACTTGCCGTCGGTCCGACAAATACCCAAGCAACAAAAGTAGGCTTCCAGGGTCCAAACCATAGTAAGACAGCTTTTCGATAAGTATATCATGAGACACACAGTCGAACGCTTTGGAGAGGTCACAGAACGTTGAAGCTATGATCTCGCCCTCCTCAAAGCACTCGACTATGAAGTCACACAAATCTAGTATAGCTCCAGATGTCGATTTGTTTTTTCTAAAGCCAAATTGTTCCTCTATGAGAAGATTATTTACCTCAAAGTGCTCATAAAGTTGATTTTTAAGGATAACCTCAAATATTTTTGAAAAAACTGGAATTAGAGAGATTGGCCTATAGTTTGATAGGTCAGTCTTTTCACCCTTTTTAAAAATAGGGACTGTTTTACTTATTTTGAACACTTGGGGGTAAATACCATACTTAATTCACCTATTAAAAATTATTGTAAGGGGAAATACGATTTTGGTGTCTAAGGCCTGTAATAAAATTATATTTAAGCCATAGAAGTCCTTACTGTGCTTTTTCTTTAGACTTTTCAATGCCTGACTGACTTCGCCAGTAGTGGTTTCATGAAAAGTGAAACTTAAATCTGGTTTTTTCAGATTGCTATTTTGTAGGTAAAGCAAAGGTGATACATTTGCTTGTGGTAAGGCACTAATTAGTTTTTCTGCGATATCTACAAAGAAGTTATTGCAATCCTCTTGGTCAATATTTATTGTGGATTTCGTTGTGTTTTTCAGACCATGTTTCTTAATTAAGTTCCATGAGGCTTTTGAAATATTATCAGAGTTTTGAATGTAGTTTGAGTTTGTTCTGGTTTTAGCATTGTTTATTTCTTACCTATACCTACTACAAAGAGCATTTCTTTCCGTCCTTAAGAGCTTGCAGTCCGACTCCGAGCACATCAGGTTTAATGTGTGTAACTCTTGACGTAATGTTTGGAGATCTTCACCAAACCATTCCAGTCCATCACTTGACTGGTCTTGCTCCTGCCTTTTGACCAACGGAAATGCAACATCTCTAAGCTGTAAAAACCTCTCTAAGAACTGAGAACTATTTGTGTGAGGGTCTTCTGCTTCTTGCAGGAACAACCAGTTTTCATTATCCAAAAGATCACATAGCTTTTGTATACCTTTCCTAGTTAAAGGCCTAAAAAAGATGAACTCAGACTCATCAGTACTATTTTTTAATAAACTACCTATACCGAGGGGTCATCAGCTTTCAACAGTACTGTACAAATTTCACAACAGTACCCGGCAGTACCACGACAGGATCCAACAGTACTCGACAGTACACGACAGTACCCAACAGTACTCGACAGTACCACGACAGGACCCAACAGTACTCGACAGTACACGACAGGACCCAACAGTACACGACAGTACCCAACAGTACACGACAGGACCCAACAGTACCCGACGGTACACGACAGTACCCAACAGTACTCGACAGTACACGACAGGACCCAACAGTACTCGACAGTACACGACAGTACCCAACAGTACTCGACAGTACACGACAGGACCCAACAGTACACGATAGAATCCAACAGTACTCGACAGGACTCGACACAACCCTCTTACCCGAAACAGTGGCGTAGATGCGAAAAGACAGGATGACCTTTTTTTTTTTTTTTTTTTTTTTTTTTTTTTTTTTTCGCTCGCAAGTTTTTTGAGTGCGCGCTAAGGCCTTGTCGGCGTTCCCCAAACAGGATGACCGTTTTTGTTTTTGTGGGCGCCAGTGTTTGGAGGACGCGCGCTAAGGCCCTGTCGGCCTTCCCCAAGGCACGACGACAGTACTCAACAGGACCCAACAGTACTCGACAGTACACGACAGTACCCAACAGTACTCCACAGGACCCAACAGTACACGTCAGGACCCAAGTCCTGTTGGACGCTGTACAAAATTTTAGGGTGCGGATGACCCCTCGACCTATACTGATTTCAAGTTCTATAGCACCATCATGGTCTGATAAGCTTGGATTAAAAATATTGATGTTAAAATTGCACACATTTTCAATTTGTGAGCGCGGTGCGGGTCCCCAAACATGATGACCTTTTTTTTTTTTTTGGTCGCCAGTATTTGGAGGACGCGCTAAGGCCCTGTCGGCCTTCCCCAAGGCACGACGACAGTACTCAACAGGACCCAACAGTACTCGACAGTACACGACAGTACCCAACAGTACTCCACAGGACCCAACAGTACACGTCAGGACCCAAGTCCTGTTGGACGCTGTACAAAATTTTAGGGTGCGGATGACCCCTCGACCTATACTGATTTCAAGTTCTATAGCACCATCATGGTCTGATAAGCTTGGATTAAAAATATTGATGTTAAAATTGCACACATTTTCAAAGTTTAAAAATAAATTATCAAGACGGTGATTTTTACGAGTATTTACAAATACCTGCTCTTTAAAATCATAGGATTCAGTTAAGTCTAAAAATTTATTTGTCAGATCATACTGTTTTTCAAAGTGAATGTTAAAGTCCCCATTTAAAATAACATATTTTTTAAGGTTAAAAAAAGGTAACTTCTAAAATGCCACTTAAAGTGTCTAAAAAAATAGAAAAATTTCCACTAGGTGGGCGATATATAGTAATAACAATTAAGTTCAGTTTTATGAGTTCAAGTGCACTGACTTCACAGTGTTCTTGTATTGACAGGTTGCTAAGTTGTTCTAATGTTTTTGTGTCCAATACTGGTCTTGTAAGGATTGTTGAGCCTCCATGTTTGCTACATTCTCGACAGAAGAAAGATGTTACATTGTAGTCTAGAATTTTTAGTTGTTCAATTTCATTACATAGCATACAATGTTCAGTCAGGCATAAAACATCATATTTTCTTCTTGTTGCTATCAAAGCCTCAATTTCTCCTGTTTTATTTCTTACAGAACACACATTTGCGTAGAACAGAGATAGGGTCTGCGGCTCTTGGACACTTTGTGGCCCCACATTTTGGATTCTGGTGTTATACTCAATTAGAAAAAAGTTCCTGCTTCTTGAAGAAATGTTCGATGCTTTTCAAAGCTAAACCTCTTAATGCCAACAGATTGTGGCCAAAAATTTGTCTCATACAGTTCGTCCTTTCGGGCTAATGGTGCGACGACCACAAAACATTTTGACTTGTTTGGGTCACTTGGTAACTCTTTGACAGCGATATGTTCATTATGAAAGCCAGGTTTTTCCTTTATGTAATTCAGCACCATTTCCTCTGTAGTTTGTCGTTGTACTCGGTTTATATATAGCCAGGCTCTTCTTTCGCCTCCCGAAAAGCCATTTGTGCCGTTTCCAGTTCCGTTTCCCAATCGTTTTTTGTGAGGGATTGTGGCAAGATTGTGAAAGGTTGTCAGGGATTGTGGCAAGATTGTGAGGGATTGTGAGGGATTGTGCAGCGGCGTAGCGTGCCTGAAGGGGCGGGGGGGGGGAGGCCGTCCCATCGAAAATTCTTGCGACCAAAAAAAAAAAAAAAAAAAAAAAAGTCATCAAGTCTGTAGTTTCCTTGGCCGCCCTCTTAATTTTTAATTTACCGTTCCCGGCCCTGCTACTTAATAACCGAGGGGTGACCAGCTAACTCCAAAATGTGTACGCCGATTGTGAAAATCCACAATCTTTTGCTGAGATTGTGAGGGATTGTGGTAAGATTGTGAGGGATTGTGGTAAGATTGTGACAGATTGTGGGTGATTGGGAGGGATTGTGTAAAGATTGTGAAGGATTGTGAACAGATTGTGAGAAATGTGTATGTAACGCCGCGGTTAGGGGTGCTTTAGTCGAGCGGTATATTTATACAACTTGTCCCTTTCCACGATTACATTAAATTTATTTGGAGGTAGGCGTCCTAGTTGCACATAGCTATGATTAAAGCCAGTTGTTGTTATTGACTTTTGGTTGTTAGTAAATTAGACACCAATTGTTATAAAGAATACGTTATATTTAAAGTCAAAAATTATTAATACAAAATCGTAGATCCAAAGTCTAGCATGGTCCTAACATTCAAATTAATTACGAAAATGCGCTAAAATTAACATTAGCCAATACCTTAGAGTCTATCTACGAACAAAGCTGATTGGTTTTATTATAATTTTTCCGACACAAAATTGTCTTCGCAAATTAAAATGATAGAGTCTAAAAAAAAAACGTTGTAGGACATAATATTGTGAAATTAACTCAATGGTAACACATAAAAATTCCGTAAACATAGTAAATTTACTCCAATAGTCTAGATCTCGTCAAATAATAAATGCACTATCAAAAGTTCAAAATCAATCTCCATCTTTACTATAATTACTAATCCATATTTACGTATAAAAGTCTAATAATTTAATTGTCTACAGCAATTAAATAAACGGTAATATTTTCTTTTTAAATCAATGTTCAAATAGTTTTAACTTACTTTCTGTCATCGAATCACTAAAATATATTTTTTATCCTAGAGCAAAAACTCTAGATTTTCTTGAAGACTACATTTTTATATAAAATGGTTAACTCAACTTTTACTAATTCATTTTAATTTTAACTGTTTACTATTTTTCACTTTTGGCTGCAACACTGGAACTTTAATAATGCCCGGATATAATTCAAGAAATCGAATTTATAGGCGATCCCCTCTTTTTTATCCCACAAATTTTTATGACGAAACAGGTCAATGTATTTTGATCGAGCCAGTGTTTCTGAATATAGCCCTAATTAATGAATACAATAGAGTCGTGTATTCATTGCTCCCTAATATAAACAATTTCCTAAGGCGTGGACAAAACAGGTAAAACTGGGATTTTTGTCAACCTCTTTTGTGGCTCCTTTAATTAATTTCATTTGTAATTTTGCGATCGACCGAATCAACAGTGCTCTCCAGTGAAAATAAGTGTTAGGGTTTTGACTTCAGCTTGTTTTATGTGAGTCTTAATCATTTTTTATGTTAACTCTTTTTTTTTTAATTTGGTTTAAATATTACTTTGGCATCGCCTGGTCTCTGAATATTTTTTAATTTATTATTTTAATTTTAATATTTTAAATTTTTGGTTTTTATTATTTTATTTTAAAAATATTATTTTTTTATTGTTGTGATTTTTTTACTTTCTTGCTTCGATAATACTTGTATATTTTCTGCCAGTTTTAGAATATGTTTTTAATATTTTCAATTTAGGTTTTAATGAATATTTTTCTTTTTCTTAAAAAAAATTAATTATTATATATTTTTTTTTTAATTTTTTTTTTAATTTGAAATTTAATGAATATTATTTTTTTTTTCTAAAAAAAATAATATCTCATTTATTTTTTTTTACTTATTTATTTTTCATCGTGTTATATTATTATCAACTAAACGGAAATCTTGAAACTTCTCATATTTTTGACAAAATATTTTTATATTTTATTAAATAAACCCCGACCTTTACATTCCTCCCTTCTTTTAACTCAAATGATAGCTCTTTAATAGCTATCATTTGGTATAGCTTCGGCATAAATATAAAATGTCGCGCATACATATATTTTCCGACCTCATCAACAAAAAAAAATGTTCCCAACATTGATCCAGTTATGAGAAGTTTTTTACTAAATTAAAATTATTTTTAAGGTCGAAATGTTTCATTTAAGAGTGATATTAATTACTATCTTAAGATGTGTTTACTGCTAGTATATTTTGTGTTTATAAAATTTGTGCTAAATTTTAAGTTAGATATAAGTTTGACTAAGTTCTTAATTATTTATTTTTGTTAGACTGTGTTCTCCCGTAGTTTGTTAATTATTACATGTTTATTTAAAATAAACAAAAGAGTTTTATTTATTTACTAGTAGTAGAGTTAACCTAGTGCCAATATAATTTTAAGTCTCGAAATATCATTTTAAATGTTCAATTTTAATAATTTTAAAACTGAACTCTATTATTTTCTTTGATGATTAACTCAGAAAGTAAGCCCTTTCCAAAATAAAATTTACCTAAAGTTTCATTCCTCAAAAACTAAATTCTACTTACATCCGTTTTCTATATTTAAAATGCGTCAAAACCTTACTTGCTTCTTCTTAGTTTTCGTTGTTTCCTGTAAAAAGGTGGTTGGTTAGAATCTGCACTGCTAGCTTCCATGTGGATGTTAAACTTCAGCTTGACCTGGTGACGTCCCGTGCTAACCATATTCCATCTCAGTTGTAATTAGATAAGATTCTTCTTTTCACTTTATATATTTTCTTAAGACACTTCACTTAATATATTTTTTTTTTAAACGCACTTTATTTATTTTTAACATATTTTAAGCTTATTATCAACCCTTGCGTGATTATAACTTTCTTATTCAAAAATTAAAATTAATAGTATGCTAAATATCTAACATTTTTCTTTTTCACTAATTTTAGAGTTATTACATTCCATAATTTTGAACTTTTATCATTTTATTAATATGACAGCTATGATAAACGTAACCTCTATTTCATTTTACATGGTAGTTTGAGTATTAATTGCAAAAGACAAAACTTGAAACATCCGAAAATCTTTTATCAAACACCCGAAGTTGCTCTTCCCAACTAACACCTCGTCTAATTTTAATACCAAGTTAACCCTCTGTTGTATAATATAAACAAACCGCGTGCTTTACTCTTGCACTGTCTCGTCTAGGCATTTACTACTAATATTGATTATTGTGGTGGTAGCCAATTTCACTATTGTCGTAGGTCAACTTTTCTTTAAGCTATTGACTCAATTAAAGTATCTTTCGTGACTTAATCTCGACTCTGCGTCAGTGTGATTCATAATTTATCTGCAGCGCGGACCGGACCGCGATATTCTGTAGTGTGATTGAGTCACCCTTTTGGATTACTTCACTGGCTAGTAGAAGAAAAGTTATGACGCTATAACCCGACAAGTTAATAGAACTTTTTCAGCTGTACTTTATTTCTCTTACGCACATATTTTTAAAACAATTTGTTATAAAGGCTTTATTGATTATTCATCATCATTCTGACTTTGCAGAAATCTCCTTTTACCGCCTTGTCATCTAACAATAATTTCTGGAAATTGCATTATGATTTTAAAATCAAAATGTTGTGTCATTACACATTTTTCCTTTCAAACAACTAAATTTCTCTGCTTCATTGGAGGTCTTCTTAACCTTCTTCGTGACTATCTATGTCACCACAACTGACCTTCTGTCAGCTCCATCTTCTACAATCACGTTGCTTAAAATATTAGACATCCGTCTCTACAAATCTTCATGACTATATGTCATCTTAACATCTGACCTTCTGTCAGCTGTTCCAACAAATAGTATCATATGATACCATATCTTCTTACTTTCATCTCTTCGTGATTAGTTTAATCAATTTCTACTTTACATCTAACTCTCAATGCATCCTAGAGGAAGACAGGGGCCAACTGTCAAATCTCTAGTTCCTTTATCATTGGCCTATGACTCAGGAATCTCAAAACAAAATTTTTTTTTGGCTAAACTCAAATTTCCTTAAATTTCTTTTAAAAATTTTCTAACCTTCTTAAACTCCTCCATGATAAATACACTCTCCATCCAATCCTGCATTTAGACTACATCTAACTTCTATATGTGCGTAACCTTCTCTTCTTTTGCCTTTTGTTCTTTAATTTTTTTTATAAATGTACTTGGTATGCTTCTTTTTCCTTCTTAACGTTAAAATAACCAAATCTTCTCAAACTGCAATGCCCACTAAAACTTTTCACATCGTGTCAAATAATTTCGGACAGGGAAATGCCATCAAAACCGTTTGCAAAATCACTGCACATCTAGGCTACTTTTTATCCTGATAACTGTAGTGTCATTTTTTTTTAATGGGGTGTGAAATTTATCACTAAACTGCAAACTAAATATTTGACTTTCTTTTCTAACTTGATCCGTATTTCTTTTAAATTAATGTTTAAAAATTTCAGAAATATTTTTGACAGCTACTTGCCCAACTTCTTTACATTTTCTCTTGATCTTCATCTTTTTGCTCTGCTTTAAAACCTCTAGTAAAAGCCAATTAGTTTGAATAGTAAGAAACTGCTTCTTCTGTCTTGTACAGGACTCTAGCTACACAATCCCTTAGGATTATTTATTACTGGGTTCAGAATCATTTGCGAACTATCAACTTTGGATATGTTGCAAATATCAGCTGACCAAATTACATGACTATGCTGCGGCTTATTTAAGCCTTCCTCCTCTACTCTCAAGGGTTTTCTCATATAGGCCTTTTACAGTCTCTGTACTACTATTTTTTAAATTAAATATTCAAAAGTTTAAACATTCACGGAACCTCCAATATTTATTTGCTTTGACATTTGGTTTAAACAATTAATCTATATAATGGTTAACCACTTTAGGTCGCATTTGACGACCCAAGCGTAAAAGTTTGAACCTCCTTTTTCTTCGGACAAAGTGAGTTTCGTCAGCTCTTTCTTGATTGCTCATATTACATCTTTTCAAAATATTAATTTAAGTGGTGGTTTGCATGCACATCAGACTACATACACTATCTGAGCTTCATGTCTTATCAAAATTCTCTCTGAAAATCGTACTTTATTTTATTTCTTCAATTTATCTTAACTCCATAATTATAAATAAAATCTAATCCTAACCATACATTAGGTTCAAAACTTTCTGCCTCTATAGAAAAAACTGGTAAAGCACTTCTTATTTTTTTTAACAAACTTAATTGCACACAATACCTGTGCTTGTGTGGTATGGTGTTTCTTTGCACATTTACTTTGGCCACGGATCACCAAACAAAGATCCGCGCTTCGGCGCCAAATCTTATAGGGAACTTCTGCGACATAGGGTAAGATACCTACTCCGTATCTGTGATCACAAATAATAGGACACTTCGTGTTGTGATATATGGGCTTCTCGGATATAGGCATATCGAGGGATACTGTATGCTGCAACTTTCGAAGTGAATCAAGCTGTACATACACATCTGTGAGTTCTTAATTTAATGTCAATGAACGGGGATTTATTAGACGTGCATACATAATTTCTTCTCTCTCTATTCTCTATACTTCCTTTGAGGTATACTTCTAGTGCTTTGTTAAATGAAATTTAATGGGTATCATCAAATAGAGTAAACATTATATTACAATAAATTCTTTAACATATTTTTCAGATTTTGTTATGCTTTAACATATTTTTTCAAATTTTGTTTACGGGCCTGGATGCTAGTTAAAGTAAGGGTAGCTAATAACTTCAAACGTGTATGGAAAATTGTGTGTATAATACGTCTGTCTACATTGCTGAGCATATGGTCGAATAAACTGTACGTGTAGCACATTCTTTAGATCATCTCAACGACTGCTTGTGGCTCTTTAAAACCGTTTCACTGTCGAGCTTTGCTTTGAATCGTAGTTTTAAGTATGGATTACCAAATTTCTGTTGCTCTGTCAAATTTTTAAGTGTGGCTCTTTCTTCGTCTATAGATAAATATTTGTCGATGCTGGTTAAACCGTCATATGTCGGAACTAAGTCAAATGACTGCAAATTTTCTTTACCAATTCTAATTTTTGATTATCCGAGCTGTAAGTACAGGTCTTCTTTCGTCATTTTAAATGTTTTAAATTTTAACTTCAAACATAGTGTCACACTAATCTTTTGGTGGTCTGTCCATGTAGTTGGTCTCCAATTTCTTAATTATGATCAAAAACTTTTTCCCAAAACTTTTACCATCTTCACTGGAGATAGATTTGTGGTGAATAAACACTTTATTTTTATACTGTATTCTTATCGTTGTGAAAACTCTTTTTGTTTTGTTAATTTTTGGTGTAATGTCTATAGCTAGTAACTGACTGAAGGAGTCCTAGAACTTTTCGGCAATATTCACAATTTAAATTTTCAAAAAAAAAATGATTTTTTTTTATACCTCTTTACCCCATACCGAAAATCAATCCTACCGACTGCGCCAAATGTAAACGCCGCGGTTAGGGGTGCTTTAGTCGAGCGGTATATTTATACAACTTGTCCCTTTCCACGATTACATTAAATTTATTTGGAGGTAGGCGTCCTAGTTGCACATAGCTATGATTAAAGCCAGTTGTTGTTATTGACTTTTGGTTGTTAGTAAATTAGACACCAATTGTTATAAAGAATACGTTATATTTAAAGTCAAAAATTATTAATACAAAATCGTAGATCCAAAGTCTAGCATGGTCCTAACATTCAAATTAATTACGAAAATGCGCTAAAATTAACATTAGCCAATACCTTAGAGTCTATCTACGAACAAAGCTGATTGGTTTTATTATAATTTTTCCGACACAAAATTGTCTTCGCAAATTAAAATGATAGAGTCTAAAAAAAAAACGTTGTAGGACATAATATTGTGAAATTAACTCAATGGTAACACATAAAAATTCCGTAAACATAGTAAATTTACTCCAATAGTCTGGATCTCGTCAAATAATAAATGCACTATCAAAAGTTCAAAATCAATCTCCATCTTTACTATAATTACTAATCCATATTTACGTATAAAAGTCTAATAATTTAATTGTCTACAGCAATTAAATAAACGGTAATATTTTCTTTTTAAATCAATGTTCAAATAGTTTTAACTTACTTTCTGTCATCGAATCACTAAAATATATTTTTTATCCTAGAGCAAAAACTCTAGATTTTCTTGAAGACTACATTTTTATATAAAATGGTTAACTCAACTTTTACTAATTCATTTTAATTTTAACTGTTTACTATTTTTCACTTTTGGCTGCAACACTGGAACTTTAATAATGCCCGGATATAATTCAAGAAATCGAATTTATAGGCGATCCCCTCTTTTTTATCCCACAAATTTTTATGACGAAACAGGTCAATGTATTTTGATCGAGCCAGTGTTTCTGAATATAGCCCTAATTAATGAATACAATAGAGTCGTGTATTCATTGCTCCCTAATATAAACAATTTCCTAAGGCGTGGACAAAACAGGTAAAACTGGGATTTTTGTCAACCTCTTTTGTGGCTCCTTTAATTAATTTCATTTGTAATTTTGCGATCGACCGAATCAACAGTGCTCTCCAGTGAAAATAAGTGTTAGGGTTTTGACTTCAGCTTGTTTTATGTGAGTCTTAATCATTTTTTATGTTAACTCTTTTTTTTTTAATTTGGTTTAAATATTACTTTGGCATCGCCTGGTCTCTGAATATTTTTTAATTTATTATTTTAATTTTAATATTTTAAATTTTTGGTTTTTATTATTTTATTTTAAAAATATTATTTTTTTATTGTTGTGATTTTTTTACTTTCTTGCTTCGATAATACTTGTATATTTTCTGCCAGTTTTAGAATATGTTTTTAATATTTTCAATTTAGGTTTTAATGAATATTTTTCTTTTTCTTAAAAAAAATTAATTATTATATATTTATTTTTTTTATTTTTTTTTTAATTTGAAATTTAATGAATATGAATAATATCTCATTTATTTTTTTTTACTTATTTATTTTTCATCGTGTTATATTATTATCAACTAAACGGAAATCTTGAAACTTCTCATATTTTTGACAAAATATTTTTATATTTTATTAAATAAACCCCGACCTTTACATGTACACCAATTGTGAGAGCAGTTCACCCCTCATTTAAAACTTTTATTTTAACTCTTTGTATGATATTTAACTTTTCATAAATATCATTAAAATTATTTACGCCATTTACCATAATCGGTGGAGGTAATGGAGCTTTTTTAACCTTAGTAGGGGGTTCTTCATTTTGTGTTTTATTGGAGGGCTCTCCAGTGCCCGAGCTTTTTTGTGGTGGTGAGAGTGAAGTATCCATTCGACGTTTTTTCCAACCTTTTCCTTTTTGTCTGATCCACTCAGTTTCTCTTGCTGGATCGTCCTCATCAGTAATGTAGTCCATGTCAGACTCTTCTTTTTTTGTCTCTAAATCTGCAAATTTTTTTTGCATACTTTCCAGTTAACTTAGATAATCCACTTGTACACTAAGTGAATTTTTTTCGTTTTGGGATTTTTTCCATTTACTATATAAAACTTCATTTTGTGTTCTAGCATGGCTATTCTGAAATAATTCGGCATTATCCATTTTTTCTTGATTTTGTTTGGGCTTTTCGCTAATTTTTAAAACAAGCTTCACAGGTGATGGTACACTTTTTTTGCTTTTAAACATGATATATTATTTATAATAAACATTGTTTATAGATATTTAGCACAGATTTTCCGCGCGCGCGGTTTATTATAAACAAAACAAACCTCGACTTGACCTCATTAGCACTATTACGCAGGTACGATAAAATACAACAGTACCGAACTGCAATCGAATGAATACTGATAATTATAATTAGGTATAAATTACTCTGGTCGATTTTGCTCTGAGTGGCCTTAATCTGCATCATCATATCGATCTGCTGACTGTTCCTCTCAGTTAGTTGACTCGAGCCAACTTCGCCTGAATGAGCGTTACATAGCCGAGTGTGACGGCTGAGTTCAATTCAGTACCCACAAAAAGTGCTAAATGCGCCTAAATATGTTTACACTTCAACAAACAATCAAAGAGGGATGTTTTACTTTTTTGTTTAAGTTACTTTCTCATTTTAGGGTGGATATTTCTTATCTATACATACTTATCTTATGTGTTCATTCATATTTCTTTATTTTAAATAAAATTCACAAATCACTAAAAGAAATTACAGATCATATATTTTATTATGCATGGAATTTTGATAATCGAAATATAATGAAGACAATGGAAGTTTGAAACACAACTTAATTTAAAAGTTTTTCACCTCTTTAATTAAAAAAAATCTCACTAAATTTAAATAGGTATGTATGTATTCAAAAGTGGTGGCAGGCCCTACTGGACCTCCATGCACTGCGACCGCAAATGGATCTATTGTGCCCACATACCTACATACTGAGTTTGACTAGAATAGAATAGAATAGAATAGGTTTATTGCACTAGACAAAAGGTATACAATACTGCACAAAAGCATATTTTCATGTACACCTAAAAAATTTTTAAAAACATAGTTGTAAAGAACAATAGGTACAAATTTTAACAGGTACATAATTTAACAGGTAAGTAAAGGTACAAAGTATGACAGAGTATATATTCTACAAACTGAGATGATGATCAACAATAAATTGTTTCAAGTCTTTTCTATATTTTTGGTTATCACTTTTCCCCTTAGGAATCGCATTGTAGACACTAGGAGCAAGATATTTAAAAGAGTTTTTGAAAAATTGTAGTCTATGCATGGGTATCTCCAAGAGATTATTGTTCCTAGTATGCACTCTATTTATGTCTCCCAGACGGACAAGCAGTTCTCGCAGATAGTCAGGGCAACCATTCTCCATAATTCTTAGAACAAGTAAAGCAAAGTGTAAATATCTTCTCTCAGCCATGGTTAACATGGACATATTACGTATGTGGGGAGTAATATGTTCTCTTCTATTTATGTTGCAGGCATATCTTAGACAGTTGTTTTGTATCTTCTGTAATTTATGCTTACTAAGAAAGTTAAGAAAGGATCCATAAACACAGTCCATATAGTTACATTTGGAAAGCACTAGTGATTCTGTTAATGATATTTTTAAGCTAGTTGGTAGACAGTCTTTGAACTCATATAAGCATTTTAAAGCATAATAGCATTTCTGAGATAGGCTATTCACCTGACCATTGAATGTTAATGATTGGTCCATAAGAACACCCAAGTTTTTAACTTCTCGCTCCCAGGGTATCTCAGCTCCCATTACTTTTATTTTTACATTTGGCAACGCTTCTAGGTTCAGGCCAAATAAAATTGCCTTTGTTTTAGTTGGGTTGACAAGCAGGCTATTGTTGGTTGCCCATGAGGTGAATCTTTCTAAGTCTTGATTTATTAGGTTTATCGCATTGTCAATGTCATCTATTGGGAATGAATAATAATATTGTGTGTCGTCAGCATAGTAATGACTTTCGCAGGATAGAGCTTCATTAGCTACATCAGCTGAATAAATTGAATACAACTGAGGCCCAAGGATCGATCCTTGAGCAACACCTGAGGTGATTGCTCTTGGAGATGATAGTGAGTTTTGGATTTTTGTTCTTTGCTCTCTGTCTTCGAAGTAGCTCTCATGCCATTTGATTGCAGTGGGGTCAAAATTATAGTATTTGAGCTTTGCTATCATGAGTTTGTGGTTAACACTGTCAAATGCTTTTGACATATCCAGTAGAACTAGTGCAGTAACTTTTTGTTGATCCGCAGCTTGTACTATATCATTGGTAATTTTTAGAATTGCTGTGGTACAACTGTAACTTTCACGAAAGCCAGACTGATTTTTAGGTAATAGATTTGTGTATTTAAAATGCTTTATCAATTGTGTATTAACCACTTTTTCCAGTATTTTTGAAGTGGCTGGGAGTATACTAATTGGTCGGAGCTCATTCAAAGATGGATTTTCTACTTTAGGTATTGGCACAACTACAGCTGACTTCCACAACTTAGGTACTTCTCCCTCCAACAAAGAGCTATTGACGATGTTGAGTAGCGGCTTCAGGCAATTTGGCATACATAACTTGATCATGGTTGATGTGAGTCCATCAATTCCTTCAGCATTTGATTTGATGCTGAGAAGTACTTTAGATATGTCATCTTCAGCAACAAGTTTTAGAGAAAACCGCTCTACAGTTGCTATGTTATTTTCAAACACACGTATGGACTCTTCACTCACTCTAAGGGAAGGAATGTTGTCGAGGAAAGCATTATTGACTAAATTTGCATCGACCATATCTGGTGGTAGCGCTTTTAATGGTTTACGATGGATGTTCAATGATTTTACTTTTTTCCATGTTTCTGCAGTTCCGCTGCAAATTTTCAGTTCTGATGTATAATAAGCTGACTTTTCCCTCTTGATTGCTCCACTCAGGTAGTTTTTGAGCTCATAGTAGTATCGCCTGTGCCCTGGACTCCTAGTTCTACGGAAGTTTAAGAAAGCTTTTCTTTTGAGTTTAATAATACAACGGATGTTGTATGTTATCCATGGAGTAGGGCGCTTTTTCACAGATTTAACCATCTTTGGTGCATGATTGTCAAACAATAGAGTTATCTGTTCAGTGAAATAATCAACTTTAAAGTTCAGATCATTATTGTAGTAAATTGGACTGAAATCTATGCTGTTCAGATCTTGTTTGAAAATATTTGGCTCAATTGATTGTAGGTTTCTATAGACTTTTTCTTGTGGTTTAATTTCATATGCTGCACATGTAAAATCCAGAAATACAGCTTCATGGTCTGTGGCTATGGGTTCTGTAGGTAAAACTCCACTTTCTAAGACAATATCCTTATCAGTGACATAAATGTGGTCTAAAAGAGTTGCAGAGGTGGCTGTGATACGTGTTGGTTCTTGTATAAGCTGATAAAAACCAAATGAAGATGGGGCTCCCTGGTGGTCCAGATAGGAGAGTTGTCTGGAATTTAACGGTGTCAGATGTGGACTGTAATTTTAAGGGAATAAGGTCATAGGCTAAGCTGGTACAAGGGATTCTGAAATGGTCTAGTTTACCTTCTAGGTTAGTGTAGCAATAAACAAATGTATGTAAGGTAAAAATAATGCATTTTCACTTACCATTTTTATACAGGAAGTGGAACTCATGGGAGGACGTGCTGTTCAACCGTATTTTTTGCACCCCACATGAATGTGGTAGGAGAGTCGCTAACACGCGTGTATTATCGTTCGAAGGCGAAACGGTTCTCTGTGTTGCGGCAGCAGGTATCGCTGCTGCGTTCATTCTCCCACATGGCGCCCAGTGGCGTCGTTAATCCATAGGCGTAGGAGAAAAGGGAATAAGTAGGAGGGAATGAGATTACGAAGGTCCATATTAAAGGAACTAGGAACCTTAGTAATTCAAAATGCATTTTATGTAAAGTAAATTAATTATAGCAAATTGTAATATTTGCCTTTAAAACCGCGGGAGTTTCAAATGCAAATAACCCAGTAATTTTAAGTACTTAATTAGTTAATTGATACTAAATAAACAAAAAATAGAAAATGCTCTAGTGAATCACCAAATAGCCTAATTCGAACCAACTTGGTAAATTATAGTAAAAAGAACATATTTACAAAAAGGAAGGCGGGACGAACCATTTCCCACCCCCCTGAGAATGCCCAGGGGCATTTCAGAGAGTTTAATTTGTAGGCAGGGCGCATAGTTTTACCAAAGGCCGTTTGTAGGTACCTTTAGTAGTCTTTACAATAGCAACCCGTGGAACATTATCAGAACCTTTAATAAGGTCTTCAATGCGGCCTAGGGGCCAATCCAATGGAGTGGAATTTTCATCTTTGATCAGTACCATAGTACCAATATCAATGGAAGCAAGAGGTTGGTGCCATTTGGCTCGCTGTTGCAAAGTGTGCAAATATTCGCGATGCCAGCGAATCCAAAAATCGCGGTGCATTCTTTGCAACAGTTGCCACCTGGACAGCCTGTTTAACGCAATATCGCAGTAGTTTGGATCGGGTATTGTACCTGGAGGCCTCAAATTTAAAAAATTATTAGGAGTCAAGACCGCCAGATCAGTAGGATCGGTGCTTAAGGCACATAAAGGACGTGAGTTCATTATGGCTTCAACTTGGGTTAAAACCGTATTTAATTCCTCATAGGTGAGTATTTGATTTCCAACTACCCTGTGAAGATGAGTCTTTAAAGATTTAATGTTTGATTCCCAAATGCCTCCCATGTGGGGAGCAGCAGGTGGGTTAAAAGACCAAACTATACCTTCCCCCTTCACGCAATCAGAAAAAATTTGTCGCAAGTATTTTTCAGAGGCCACGAAGTTGGTCCCGCAGTCTGAAGAGATCTTTGAGCATAGTCCTCTTCTAGCTATGAAGCGGCGCAGAGCAGCCAGAAAGGCTTCTGATGTCATATCAGAGACTAACTCTAAATGCACGGCTTTAACAGCGCAACAGATAAATAAACAGACATATGCTTTCATGGTTTTTGCACCTCTGGTCCGACCAAGAGTAATCGTGAACGGACCACAAAAATCTATACCTACATTTTCGAACACCTTTGCTTCGGAAACTCTAAATTTCGGTAGGTTACCCATAGGGGGTTGAAGGGAGTTAGGTTTAGTTTTCCAGCAAGTATGGCAAGAACTTAAAACTTTTCTCACTACCTTTTTAGCAGACAATACCCAGAAGTTTTGCATTAGTAAAAAAGTTGTGGTCTGTATACCACAATGAAGATTGCTGCGATGCAAATCTAAAATCAGTAATTCAGTGAATTTTGCACTAGAAGGCAAAAGAATTGGAAATTTTTTATCGTATGATAAATTTGAATGGCATAAACGGCCTCCAACACGAAGCAAATCGTAGCTTTCATTATGCAAAAATGGACATAATTTTTGAAAAGCTTTTGGAAGCTGTTTCTTATCTTTTAGTAATTCAATTTCTTTTTGGAAAGAAAAAGATTGTACGCATTTCGAAATAAAAAGTAAGCTTTTGTAGTAATCCTGATTTGTAAGGTAATCAGTAGCAAAATTGTATGAGGGATTTTTAAACTTTTGTAACCCTCGCAAAAAGTAAGCAACTATTCTCTTAATTTTAAAAAGAGAACTGTATTTTTCAAACAAGTTGTTTACATAATATTCAACTGTTTGTTCGCAAGTAAAAACGTTAAAAATATTTTTTCGCTGTTCTTCCAAAACTGCATTCCCATCGTAAGTAACTGTCATAAAATCCCAAGTATTTGTAGGTTGGTTTAGAAAGGAAGGCCCTTCTAACCAAAAATAAAATCTTTGTAAATCAGAGGGATACATTTCCCTAGTACCGCAGTCAGCAGGATTTTGTTCAGTAGGAACATAATGCCAAAACTCAGGGCTAATTCTTCCTTGTATATAGGCAGTTCTATTCGAAACAAATGTTTTAAATTTGTGAGGAGATCCCTGAATCCAAGATAAGGTCACTGTGCTATCAGTAAAAGCAAGAATTTTATCAAATTTAATTTTTTCCGAGAACGTTTCTAGTAAAAAATCCATTAATTTAGCCAACAAAACAGCTCCTAAAAGCTCTAGTCTTGGTAAAGTTAGTTTACGACGCAACGGTGCGACTCTAGATTTACTACAAACAAAAAAAACTTTAATGTTTCCATCAGAATAAAAAATTCGAATATAAGCGACAGCACAATAGGCCCGTTCTGAACTATCGCAAAATCCTACTAGCTGGATTTGACTAGCATTAGGCAAAATTATTTGACGAGGAATTTTAACAGAATGCAAAAACTTTAATTCATTTTTAAATTTTTCCCATTTAAAAACAATTTCCGGACTGACAGGGTCGTCCCAGTTTAAGTCTTCTGCCCAGCAGTATTGAACAATTAATTTTAAAATTAAAACTATTGGCGCCAAAAAAGACAGAGGGTCGTAAATGCGGGCCAAATTACTTAAAATTGTTCTTTTAGTGCATGTTTGGAGAGAACAGTCGAAAGTATAAAAAAATTCATCAGTATGAGGGTTCCAATTTAAACCGAGAATTTTCAAAGTTGAATTTTCAGCATCTAAATCGAGAGAAAGAGCCTTCATCGAAATGTGTGACTCAGGAAGATCGGATAGTAACTCGGGACAATTGCTCGCCCATTTACGCAATTCGAATCCACCTCGGCTAAGTAGCTCGATTAATTGATTTTTCATCTCAGTGGCCTTAAAAAAGTCATCACTTCCCGAAATCACATCATCGACAAAAACTGCCTCCTCAATGATTTTTGAGGCAAGAGGAAGGTCCTCATGCTCTCTAGCAAGTTGCAGCAAAGTTCTGATAGCCAAAAAGGGGCTACAAGAGACCCCGAATAAAACTCTATTTATTTCGAAGTCTTGAATAGGCTGGTTAGGATCAAACCTCCAAACTATTCTTTGAAAATTAGTTTGACTAGGGTCAACTAAAATCATCCTGTACATTTGACGGATGTCGCAACAAAAGCAAAATTTATGCAAACGATAAAGTAATAAAATTTTTTGTAAGTCCCTTTGTAAAGGGGGCCCAGTATAAACAGCGTTGTTGAGCGAGATTTTGCCAGGGGCGTGCATGCTCGCATCAAAAACCACCCTCAGGGGGGTGCTAGTAGAATCTTTTTTAAACACCGCATGGTGTGCAATATAAAAATGATTTGAAATTTCGGTCGGCAAAGGTGCAGAAACCGGTTGCATATGATTATTATCTAAATAATCTTGTAAAACAGAGCTGTAGGCAGCATAAAAATCAGGGTTTTGTAGCAATTTCTTCTCAAGGGAGAAAAAACGACGTACGGCAATGGATCGAGTGTCGCCAAAATCTGGAGCAGTAACTTTAAATGGTAAAGATACAATATATCTCCCCTCCTCATTTTTTGAGGTAGTTTTCAAAAAATAATTTTCGCAAAACTCATCTTCGGGGTCAATGGCCTTGACATTAGGTATGTCATCTATTTGCCAAAATCGTTGTAGATTTTTATCTAAATTGACAAAAGAATCGTTCATTGACGTAGTAAAAAATGTTTTAATTTGATTTGTAGTTGAAGGTGAAAGTGAAAGATTGCCCATTATTCCCCAACCAAAAATAGTATTAATGCAGACGGGGTTGTTGGGTCCCGTAGACAAACGACCATCTAGCAAAATGTAAGGGTACACATCGCCGCCCAACAATAAATCAATTTTATCGCTTTTATTAAAGCCTGGGTCAGCTAGTGCTAAGTTGGCGAGAAAAGGAAAACTTTTAATCGAAAATGAGGAATGAGGTAAATCACTACAAATTTTATCGAGTATTATCGCATCAAAATTAAAAACAAAATTATTATCACGCAAAGAGGATATATTGCAATTAATTCCAGATTTTGCCGAAGTTGTCATTCGATCTAAGCTTTGTAGAGTCATGGCGATATTAAATTTAGGAAGGCCCAAACTATCAGCACATGACTTAGATATAAATGAAGATTGAGCACCAGAGTCACAGATGGCGCGCACTGTGTGCCAATTTTGAAAAACATCCTGTATTTGTATTAAAGCGGTACAGAGAAGTACTTCGCGATCATTTAAAGACATACCAGTAACAATGGTGTTAGTGGTTCTATTAAATTCGGTAGCCACGGGGCTCCTCGGGGGTTGCACTGCAGAAGTAGAGGGGCTACTCGCAGAACTAGGTGTAGAATTAATAGGAAAAAAATGTAAGAGACTGTGATGAAATTGGCCACAATGTAAACATCTTTTTTCTGATTTGCATTGCTGGGGTAAATTATGCTTTGAGCCCAAACAGTTGACACACGCTTTATGTTGTTTAACAATCTCAAAACGTTGCTGGGGAGTTTTCGCCAAAAAATGAGGACATCTGTATATTATATGATCGCCACTTTTACAGAGAAAACAAAATTTTTGAGGGTTTGGAGTATTATTTAAGCCACTTTGGCCATTTGGAGACTGGGAGGCATTTTTGGAGGCTCTCTGAGTATTAGCAAACAAAGCAGATCGATTTTGAAACTTTGCTTGATTTTTCTGACTTGAAATTGACAAATCTTTATTTTTTAAGTAATCTTGAGTTTGTTGTATTTGTTCCAACGCAATGCAATGGCTAGAAACAAAAGCACGAATTTTATCATAAGAGGGGATCTCATTGGAGCAATAATTTTGCTCAAATGCCTTGCGCGTGGTTAGGTCCAACCTATCCAAGAGCATTTGTGCCATAATATAATCCCAAAACTCCGTTTTAAAACCCATGACTTTTAAAGCACTTAAGTTTTTCGAAAAACAGTCAAGCAAATTCCTCAAATTCGTAGCATTCTCTTTAGTAAGAGGAGAGAAGCCTTCAATTGCCTTCCAGTGAAGGTAAGCTTGTAATCGTTTATTTGTATACCTATCCACCAAGGTGTGGTAGGCATTTAAATAATTTTCAGCAAGGATAGGAATGTCAGAAATGACATCCAGGGCAGGGCCCTTTAAATTAGAAAAAAGCAAATTGAATTTTTCAAAGTTTCCCAGCGACCTATTATTGTGCACGGTAGCATTAAAGGCTTGCAAAAAGGTTGGAAACTCCTTAAATTCCCCTTGAAAAAAAGGTATTTTTATCCTAGGCAGTAAACCATGCTGGTCTGTGGAGGCACAGGGACTGCCCATGGGATTTATCGTACTGCTCAAAAGCCCTCCATCTTCAAAGGGTAGTTCGAAAAGTTCGTAAAATATAGTGGAAATCTCGTCACAGCGTTTGCAAAAGTCCATAAACACTTTGTTTTCTACTACTAAGCGATCCTCATCAGAGGCTACCAACGTCAACAAAGTATTATGGTGCTTTTCAAAATCTTTTTTGATTTTTGACAATGTCCGAAATTTGACTTTAAAGCCGCTGTGATAGGCAGGGTCATTTTTTGCGAGGGTCGCGGATTCAATGATCAAATTTAGCTGTGAAATCGCACTATAGCGCAAGGCTTTAGCCTTTAAAATTTTATCCGAACTAGACATTATTTAAAAAAAAATCCAAAAAATAATTGACAAAAATTAGGTAAACTGAAAAAAAAAATCAAAATTTGGACACCCTGTATAAATGTTAATGTCCTACGTTTAATTACAATAATCAAACTATAAGCGCACAAAAGTAAAGAAAATACCCGATGCAAACTAATGATAACAAAAAAACTTGTGTATAAGTTTTTTTATCTTCGCCTCGCGAATTCAAATAAGTAGGTACCTACTTTTAAAAATAAATACCTACAAATCAAAAGCATTTAATTTGGTAAAACTATTTATCTGCCTTTACACGAAAACAAATTCTCAAGTTAAGAATTAAATTTCCTTCAAAATTTATTATGCACGCAAAAAATGGATACAATCATAGCCATTTGCAGACAGATATTATAATAGTAAATTAGAAATAGATATATTCATAGCAATTTTTACGCAAAAACGAATATAGTAAAGCATCCGCAATCGGATATAGTCATAGCAATTTGCAATAAGCAAAAATGAATATGGCAATTTGGAGATTTTTTTCGAGCAAATTGGATATAATTATAGCAATCCACAAATGTGAAGGCACAACGGCTAAAATAATAGCACTTTGCAGACACTATTTTAAACTATTTCCAGTGACAAACAAAAAAACACCCAAATTCCATACGGTTTTTTTTTTTTACAAAAAAGAAACGAAAAAACTTGATTTATTCGAAACAAAAAAAAGCATAGTAGTTTACAGATTTTATCTGTGTTTGGTTTTTCGCATGAAAAGGCTAAATTTATTGGTAAAAATATTTAATTTTTACACAAAAAAAATCGCAAAATGTATTTTAGAAACCTAGGGGTTTTCTAAAGTAGGCATGTAAGAAAAACAAGGGTTTTTCTTGCATTTGTTTTTACACAAAAAAAAATCGCAAAATGTATTTTAGAAACCTAGGGGTTTTCTAAAGTAGGCATGTAAGAAAAACAAGGGTTTTTCTTGCATTTGAAACCAGTAAAAAAGGCATTTAGGAAAAACAAGGGTTTTTCTTGCATTTGAAACCAGTAAAAAAAACTAACCTAAAAAGGCAAAAAAACGATTCCAGAAATCCGGGTCGCTAAGGATCAAAAATGGGGCTCCCTGGTGGTCCAGATAGGAGAGTTGTCTGGAATTTAACGGTGTCAGATGTGGACTGTAATTTTAAGGGAATAAGGTCATAGGCTAAGCTGGTACAAGGGATTCTGAAATGGTCTAGTTTACCTTCTAGGTTAGTGTAGCAATAAACAAATGTATGTAAGGTAAAAATAATGCATTTTCACTTACCATTTTTATACAGGAAGTGGAACTCATGGGAGGACGTGCTGTTCAACCGTATTTTTTGCACCCCACATGAATGTGGTAGGAGAGTCGCTAACACGCGTGTATTATCGTTCGAAGGCGAAACGGTTCTCTGTGTTGCGGCAGCAGGTATCGCTGCTGCGTTCATTCTCCCACATGGCGCCCAGTGGCGTCGTTAATCCATAGGCGTAGGAGAAAAGGGAATAAGTAGGAGGGAATGAGATTACGAAGGTCCATATTAAAGGAACTAGGAACCTTAGTAATTCAAAATGCATTTTATGTAAAGTAAATTAATTATAGCAAATTGTAATATTTGCCTTTAAAACCGCGGGAGTTTCAAATGCAAATAACCCAGTAATTTTAAGTACTTAATTAGTTAATTGATACTAAATAAACAAAAAATAGAAAATGCTCTAGTGAATCACCAAATAGCCTAATTCGAACCAACTTGGTAAATTATAGTAAAAAGAACATATTTACAAAAAGGAAGGCGGGACGAACCAAAGATGTAACTTGTTCTAGAAATTTATAGTCGGCAGCTTGTGTGGAGAGCATATTAACATTAAAGTCTCCTACACATATCACAATGTCGTTGGTGATGACAATATCAGGAATTATATCATGCATACTTTGGAAGGTTCCATATGGGACACTGGGGGGTTTATAGATGACACCTATTGCTATACGCACCGTTTCAATTGTTATTCTAACCCATAGTTGATCAATTTCAGAGATCATGTTATGTACAGAGAGTTTTTCAGTTTTAAGCGTATTGGAGACAAATAAAGCAACACCTCCTCTATACCTGTCAGTTCTATAGAGTACATACCCATCCATGGCATATTTTTCGCTGTTCATGTCAGGTAGTAGAAAACTTTCTGATATGGCAAGCATGTTAGGTTGATGATTCTTGGTAAATTCCATAATATCTGTGAATTTGTTGCAGATTGATGTGGGATTTACATGTATCAATCTTAATTTGGATGACAGCTGTTCTTTTCTCAGCAGTGTCTTTTTTGCAGTCTCAGATAAACTTTTCTCAACTAGGTTGCTGTTACGTTCTGTGTTTGCCCGTCTAAAAAATTCCGACCCTTGGTGAAGTTGAATCTCTCAAAGACAACTCCAGCCGGCCAGAAGTTTTCACCATAGACAATTTCTTTTATGTCAGGATTAACCCCAACCATTAAAGAAAGGCTGTTTGTGTTTGGATTTTTGGTCTCGCATGTTTTCACATATACATGCTCTGCGGATATCCCTGCACGTCTGGCAATATAGTTTTTCACATTATCATTTGTTACTGTGGGTTTCACTCTTGTAAGGTACAGCCAAATTTTTCTGTCCCTGTTTGCGGTTTTATGGGCTACAAAATCTTTGTTTTCCTGGTCTTTATCATCACTAAAGTGGCATATTTTTTTTTCACCCAGTACATGAAAAAACTCTGCAGATTACAACAATAAATGATTTAGGCTTAACACTAAATAGGTAGGTATAACATTTAAATTTTAAAATTAAATTATTGAATGTATTTTCGAAACGTAAATAAATAAACACACTATTTGGTTCCTAAAAGACTCCTACACTAACTTTATATTAAAATCGATGTAAATTTTTAGTATCTATTTAAAATTTTTGTGTTTACACATTTACTTAATTTGTCCTGCTTTTTAATTTGAAAAATCTGGCAACCCTGATTACAATGCTGGGTAAACCAGCCCTTGGCCTGCCCTTAGTTGTCACTATTTAATACTCACATATTGCAAAAAAAGAATCTTCAGGCGAAATCCAAAATAAAATATTGTAAAATTTGTAGTGTACAATACACAGGAATTTTCTCCAAAAGATGTAGGTTCATTTCTTGGGCCATAATATATTTCTTCCTGGCATAAATTAAATTGGACTCCATCTAATGGAACTGTAATGTCAAACATTTGTTGCAATTTTTTTCCAATATCATTGCTTCGTTTTTTATCCTCATTTTCTTGCCTTGGAAGTGCATCTGGTGCATTTTCCTTTATTGAATTTTTTACGCAATTTTGTTGGATATCCTCAACTATTTCAATATCATCCGACATCATTGGGTTGCTCTTTTTAGAGGTTCCTTCACTTTTACATATCGTAAAAAACCAAAAAACTTTACAAAAAAAATTGTTTGTTTTTTAAAAGTATGGATTTAACTTTGACATTGACAGTTGCCATAAAAATTCAATGCAAACAGAAAGAGGTGCAGGCTGTTCACAATTTATGTCGTGATCCATTCACAGAAATTGAATATTTCTATTATTGGACCGTCTTCGGAAGCGTTTTCTCTCACCCAACTGTTTTAAAAAAGTTTTAAAACAGTAGATAGTTTTTGGTCGTGCCAAATTTAGGCCCGATAACTTCACCCAGGGCTATCAAAATGTTGGCCTTGCTTCACCGACAACGACATCTTTAACAATATTTGACAGTTGGAAATAGCATTTTTGGTACCGGTTTTAGTCGACGCTGACGGTGCGGTTATCTGTCGTTTGGGGTGCAAGACTATTCAAATCGTGATATTCATTAGGGGAAGATGGGGCAGTTTTTGTCTAAAGGAAAACTTTATTTGCAGTTTTAATACTTTGTGGTTTTTCTTGTTATAAACAAGTTTAGAATGGAAATGTCTTGTATTGCTCTTTCGTTTTGACTAACGTGGGGTAACAGGAAACATCGTAATGGGGTAATAAGAAATATTATCGTTTTTGTTGCACTTTGATTTGAGTAGTGTTACCTTAAAATTTTACTGTAAGTGCCTTATGTAAAGCAGTAAAAATGGCAAGTTGCAGAAATATTAAATGGCATCTAACGCAAATAGTCCACAGTACATCGGTGTATTTTTTAATTGATTACTAACAGTCCGAATTCTCGTACATAGCTTTATTAGGCCAAGACGCCTATTCTAACAGAATGCGCAGGTGCAGAAATTTTGGAGCTTCGGACCAAAGGCCGCTTGACATGGTGCATGACGTGCTGCAAATATTTGCAAGCAAAAAATTTCGGTCAAATTGTTGCCTGCAAAAAATCTTCTTTTCGTTTGACATTGTGCATGGCCATGCATGGATTCCCCAGAATCTAGGTAAAAATTCCCCAGTTTGCATGCAAGTACAGTTTGCATGCAAAAAAATGGCACCGGACCGATAAAAATGGATTGCCTGCAACAATCAGCTGGATTTGTACTGCGCATGCACCTGGGCAAAATTTCATACATTTGCCTGCAAATTTTATTGTCATGCACCATGTCAAGCGGCCTTAACTAAACCAAGCATATGATTTTGGGGCACAATGTTGCAATTTTCTTTAAAACACATACGTTTTATTGACAAGAGAAAAAAACAAACAGCTATTAACTCTCAAGTTATCTCAAAATTATAAATAACTGAGGATATTTTTTATTTTTTAATAGGTAGCTTAATTTACCGAGTGCTGCCTAGGCCAATCTTACTCGTCTCTTCATTTCAATTGTTTTGGTTTTCTTTTTTTAGTTTATTAATTTGTCCCAGCCTAGGTATATATTCCTGTGCTTGTTCTATTTTCTCTTGGTTTATTCTGATCATGATATCTACATCTGTGTTTGTTATGATTTTAGTTTTAGTGTAGTTCATACTCAATCCTATATTTTTAGCTGCTGTATCCCGTTATTCTAGCATTTTTATCAGTTCTTCTTTCTTACCTGTTATTAAGGCTTTATATTAGATGGTTCAAGTATTGTCCGTTTACTTTGATGCTTATTTCTTTCCAATCTAATTTTTTGAAAATTTCTTGTAAGGCCTGGTTGAAATGTTTAGGGGATATTGTGTCATCCTGTCTGACACCCCTTCTTATGCGGATTGGCTTGGTTCCTTCGTGGATTTTGATTAATGTTGTTGCTTCGCTATATTGACTATTAAATCTGTCTATTCGGCTATTAATTAAAGATGCTTTTACTGCCCATTGCCACATTGCGATGTTTTTCATTATCCCACGATAATGAAAACAAAAGAGTAATAAGAAACATTTCCATTCTAAACTACTTTCTTATGACAGGCAAAACTTAAAACAATACATAGAAAGTCATACATTTGACAGCAAACTTAAGTATTAAAACTGAAAATAAAGTGTTTCCTTCAGACAAAAAAAATATTGTTTGAAACTTGTAGACAATGATTGTGTAGAAATAAAATTTCGGACTTCCATTGTCTTTATTTATTTTAAAACACGACGTTTCGGTTAGTAAGTATCTCTAACCGTTATCAAGTGTAAACTAAACAATCTAGTCTCTAGGCTACTACTTATACTACTTGGTGTGCAGTCAGGTGTGACGGCCCGCCCCCTTTTTTTTTAAATCTAAGACGCCTGTTTTCCTTAAGGAGTGGTTTCCATATGTTTGGTATGTCCGTGCTTGGTTGACTGAAAACTTCTTTATTCTGCATTATATACGCAGCTTCAATAAACTTTCGTTTTCGCCAATGCGACTCCTTATGTAAAACTTTAGCTTCTGACCACTGAATCCTGTGATCATTTGACCATGCATGATCTGCTAAACCGGATTTTTCAATATCCCCTAATTGGGTACTTTTTAGATGTTCATTTACTCTAACCTGAAGAGGGCGTTTCGTTTCACCTACATATGATTTACCACACTCACACGGGATTTGGTAAATACATTCCTTATTATTTGAGGGATTGTCTGGTTTTGTTTTAGTTACAAAACTTCTTATCGTATTTCCCGAAGAAAATACTGTTTTTATATTATAGTGTTTAGCTATTCGTCTTATGTTTTCTGAAATCCCTTGAACATATGGAATGTTAATAACACCTAACGGATTATTATTTTGAGAATTTGGTACATTTAGTTTGTTTTTAATTTTAAATATCGTTGAGTTTATTAATTTCTCGGAATAACCATTCTGTTGTAAGTCCTTTTTAATGTTGTTAATTTCTGTGGTTAATTCTTCATTATTACTACAAATATTTACGGCTCTTAAATACAAACTTCTTATAACTCCTTGTTTTGTTGCAACAGAATGATTAGACTTAAAATTTAGGTACTGTCCCGTGTGTGTAGGTTTCCTATATACAGTGGTTTGAATGTTTCTGTCTAATCGTTTGACAAGAACATCCAAAAAAGGTAAGGCCGAATCTTTTTCAATTTCCATGGTGCACTTGATTGTTGGTCGAATACCGTTCAAATGGTGTAGAAAATTTTGTAGTTCGTCATCATTTTCCGGCCATATAATAAATGTGTCATCCATGTATCGTAGCCATAGTTTTGGTTTGACTCTTGCTGTGTTGATCGCATGGCCCTCGAACCACTCCATGTAGATGTTTGCTACCACAGGCGAAAGAGATGAACCCATTGGGAGTCCATCATTTTGCGCGTAAAACTTATCTTTCACTTGAAAGTAAGAGTTACGGAGACAGAGCTCCAAAAGATCCATCACCCCCTCCACCGATAGCGTTGTTCTCTCGTGAAGTGTATTATCAGTTTGTAATTTGTTTTTAATGATACTGAGTGACTCATTTATTGGCACGTTGGTGTAGAGACTTTCTACATCAAAACTTACAAATCTATCGCCGGGATCTAATTCGATACCTTTTAAAACCTCCACAAAATGTTCCGTGTTTTTGACAAAAGATTCGGACTTACCCTGTAGTGGTTGAATTATGTCCAACAAAAACCTCGACAAAGTGCTGGTCGGTGAGTCCCTGGAGCTGGTAATTGGTCGCAGTGGTATATCCTTCTTATGGATCTTTGGTAATCCATAAAAATGTGGTGCCTTACTGTGGTGTGGAGTCAGGCGGGATCTAGCAGCGTCCGGGATATTTTTAGCATACTTCTTCAAAGTCCTGTAGATGCGTCCTTCTATGGTGGTGGTTGGGTCTTTGGGTAGTTGCTTGTAGTCTCCTTTCTCCAGAACTTCTTGGATCTTTTTGTCGTAAGTCTCGACATCCATGATCACCGTTGCGTTTCCTTTGTCGGCCGGTAGAATCTTGATTGATTTGTCAGCCTGCAGGTTCTTGATTGCCCGTTGTTCTTGACCGGTGATGTTTGTCTTTTGTTGCTTCTTTCTGTCCAACGTTGTTCTTACTTTATGGCGAAACTCATCAGCTTCGGGTTGAGGTAGACTAACGGTCTCTATTGCCGCAATAATTTCCAGTGTCTGTGCCGGTGCAATGGCGAACTTAAGTCCCTTACTGAGTACCAATTCTTCGTTGGTGCTCAGAGTCCTTTTGGAGATGTTCACTATAGTGCTTGGTGTTGTTGATTCTGTTCTATCTTGAGTACGTGTCTGTAGTTTCTTAAGTTTTTCTCGGTGAGTTGATCGTATCTTCTGTCGTTCTTGACAGTACGTGCAACAGAGAACGACAGAAGATACGATCAACTCACCGGGAAAACTTAAGAAACTACAGACACGTACTCAAGATAGAACAGACTCAACAACACCAAGCACTATAGTGAACATCTCCAAAAGGACTCTGAGCACCAACGAAGAATTGGTACTCAGTAAGGGACTTAAGTTCGCCATTGCACCGGCACAGACACTGGAAATTATTGCGGCAATAGAGACCGTTAGTCTACCTCAACCCGAAGCTGATGAGTTTCGCCATAAAGTAAGAACAACGTTGGACAGAAAGAAGCAACAAAAGACAAACATCACCAGTCAAGAACAACGGGCAATCAAGAACCTGCAGGCTGACAAATCAATCAAGATTCTACCGGCCGACAAAGGAAACGCAACGGTGATCATGGATGTCGAGACTTACGACAAAAAGATCCAAGAAGTTCTGGAGAAAGGACACTACAAGCAACTACCCAAAGACCCAACCACCACCATAGAAGGACGCATCTACAGGACTTTAAAGAAGTATGCTAAAAATATCCCGGACGCTGCTAGATCCCGCCTGACTCCACACCACAGTAAGGCACCACATTTTTATGGATTACCAAAGATCCATAAGAAGGATATACCACTGCGACCAATTACCAGCTCCAGGGACTCACCGACCAGCACTTTGTCGAGGTTTTTGTTGGACATAATTCAACCACTACAGGGTAAGTCCGAATCTTTTGTCAAAAACTCGGAACATTTTGTGGAGGTTTTAAAAGGTATCGAATTAGATCCCGGCGATAGATTTGTAAGTTTTGATGTAGAAAGTCTCTACACCAACGTGCCAATAAATGAGTCACTCAGTATCATTAAAAACAAATTACAAACTGATAATACACTTCACGAGAGAACAACGCTATCGGTGGAGGGGGTGATGGATCTTTTGGAGCTCTGTCTCCGTAACTCTTACTTTCAAGTGAAAGATAAGTTTTACGCGCAAAATGATGGACTCCCAATGGGTTCATCTCTTTCGCCAGTGGTAGCAAACATCTACATGGAGTGGTTCGAGGGCCATGCGATCAACACGGCAAGAGTCAAACCAAAACTATGGCTACGATACATGGATGACACATTTATTATATGGCCGGAAAATGATGACGAACTACAAAATTTTCTACACCATTTGAACGGTATTCGACCAACAATCAAGTGCACCATGGAAATTGAAAAAGATTCGGCCTTACCTTTTTTGGATGTTCTTGTCAAACGATTAGACAGAAACATTCAAACCACTGTATATAGGAAACCTACACACACGGGACAGTACCTAAATTTTAAGTCTAATCATTCTGTTGCAACAAAACAAGGAGTTATAAGAAGTTTGTATTTAAGAGCCGTAAATATTTGTAGTAATAATGAAGAATTAACCACAGAAATTAACAACATTAAAAAGGACTTACAACAGAATGGTTATTCCGAGAAATTAATAAACTCAACGATATTTAAAATTAAAAACAAACTAAATGTACCAAATTCTCAAAATAATAATCCGTTAGGTGTTATTAACATTCCATATGTTCAAGGGATTTCAGAAAACATAAGACGAATAGCTAAACACTATAATATAAAAACAGTATTTTCTTCGGGAAATACGATAAGAAGTTTTGTAACTAAAACAAAACCAGACAATCCCTCAAATAATAAGGAATGTATTTACCAAATCCCGTGTGAGTGTGGTAAATCATATGTAGGTGAAACGAAACGCCCTCTTCAGGTTAGAGTAAATGAACATCTAAAAAGTACCCAATTAGGGGATATTAAAAAATCCGGTTTAGCAGATCATGCATGGTCAAATGATCACAGGATTCAGTGGTCAGAAGCTAAAGTTTTACATAAGGAGTCGCATTGGCGAAAACGAAAGTTTATTGAAGCTGCGTATATAATGCAGAATAAAGAAGTTTTCAGTCAACCAAGCACGGACATACCAAACATATGGAAACAACTCCTTAAGGAAAACAGGCGTCTTAGAATTAAAAAAAAAAGGGGGCGGGCCGTCACACCTGACTGCACACCAAGTAGTATAAGTAGTAGCCTAGAGACTAGATTGTTTAGTTTACACTTGATAACGGTTAGAGATACTTACTAACCGAAACGTCGTGTTTTAAAATAAATAAAGACAATGGAAGTCCGAAATTTTATTTCTAAAAAAAATATTATTTGAAATGGTTTGCTTGTAAAAAAGAACTAAAAAAAAAAACTTTATTAATATTGTAGTAGAAAATTTGAAAGGTTTTTTCAGATATCTCAAATGACAAAAGACAAACTGAAAGAGTAGCAAAAAAATATTTCCTATTACTTATTACCCCATTATCCCCTATGTGAATGAAATGGGTTCCGCCAGAGATTGCTTAATGTTCTTCCATCTGTCCCTGGTGCCGCTCAACACACAGTATATAGGGACCGTGCGCTCAACACTGTTGTGACCTGTGCAGCCTGCGCCACCAAATGGCGCGGAATTTAATAGAAGCTCGCTAAACAATTAGGCGCTGACTCGTGACGTAGGTTGACATTAGCACCCCATTGGCACCCCGACATAAATTGTAATTTTGGAACATACTCATTTGCATCTCTTTTTAATGCACAGTATATTCATTTTATTTCTGTCTAACTCATAGCGCTGCTGGAAGACGGATTGTCAAAAATTTGGCAAAATGGATGCCATTAGATAATTTTTATTCAATACAGAATGTTTTTAAAAGTTTATTTCGACTGTGTTAATTGTGAAAACGATCTTTTAGTATCTTGATGCAAAGCGGATTTCCCGCTATCTAGAAAGGTAAGCTTTATTTAGTTTATAGTATTAAAAAAGGGTGAAATTGAAAAAAAAAACTTTGCTATAAATTTTATAGCCATAATGTAAGCAAATAAAAACTTTAATTTTTTGCCTAAAATCATATTAAAGGAAGCGAAAACATGACAAAATGCTAAAAATATATAAAAGGAGAATTTTAAATAATAGTTTCTGTCATCTAGTATAAGTAAGGGCTGATTTATTTAGAAATGCAATGGACATAATTTAAGCTTGTTGCCTCCTTTCGTAGGTATCTATCTTTTTTCCACCTATGTAGTAATGGTGCTTAAGACATATAAATTTCAAGGCTCTCAACACCTTCATACTTTATGAAAAACCTTCATATTTTCCCCAGTGAAGAAATTTAGTCATAGAATAAGTGTGGAAATTTTAAATATTTTGCCTAGTCTTGAATTTTGAGTTCCTTTTAGTTTATTATTAGTTTGTTGCCTTTGAGAAAGTCTGAATAAAGTAGTGCTTTTTTGCCTTTTGTTTTATTATTCTTATGTTTGTTGCATTTTTTATGTTAATTAGTTGTTTTGGACATCCATGGTTAGTTCTAAAAAAGTCTAATTGTAATATTAAGTTTTTTAAATGTTTGAGCTCGGAATAGGTGTTTAAAGTTATACCAAGTATTTATGGAGTAAACTTAAGTGTTCTGTGTGAGTGTGAGAAAACTTTTGGACATATCAAGATCTTTACACTGAAGAACTACAAATAATTACCAGAAATAGGCAATAACTTGTTCTACCAGTACATAGATCATCATTTTTTTGAAAAATCACCTCACTATAGTGCAATAAAAGCTTTTGAAATACTTCCAAATGCAATCAAGCAAATTGAAAATTTAGAAAAGTTTAAAACAGCAGCTTTTCTTCTAAAAAAGTGCTACTATAGTTTTAATTTTCAAGAGAATCCAAAGAAACTTATAAAATCTTAAAAGTGTATTTATGTATGTGTGCCTGTATGTTTGCTATTTATTAATATGTTAACTATATTTATTAATGCAAACAAGGCTTTTTGTACTTCATGCAAAATTTATTCAAAAATTCTTGGCAAAGCGCTTTTGGTCTATATGACCATCATCAGTGCCTTTAAAAATCTTGGAAAATTATTGTCTATCACCAAGGATAAAAAAGAAAAACTGAAGAAAAGTGGAATCTACCAACTAGAATGTGGCACATGCAAAGCTGCATACATTGGCCGGACCAGCAGGAACTTAGAAATTCACATCAAAGAGCACATAAAAACTCCAGACAAATCAGCCTTTGGCAATCACATTCACACTACCAAACACTCTTTCAGCCCAAAAACCAACTCAAAAATCCTTCACCACATCACAAGTAAAAACTTCACAAGATTGGATTTCACCAAAGATGTCGAAATAAGCAGTGAACTAAATAAAAACCCAAATAATTGTCTAAACAAGCAGGCAACCCTCAGAAGAAGCTTCATCCCTCTCCACAGAAGACTGATAGACCCAGAACCCCCACCTTACAGGAACACTCTAGAGTCAAATAACAGCCAGGTGAGACGAGACTAACATCCATATAAAAAATTACTCTCTCACTAATACTCATTCACACAGACACGCAAAATTCCATTTCACACCATTCGAGTTTTACACACACCCAACACTCTAAAATCTCCTTATGCATTATATTCCAACATAAAACATGCTTAAGTAATCCTTCACCAGAATTTAAAAAACCCCTTCAATGAAAGCCTTTTTTAAAATATCTTCATCGAAAGCTATGTCATGATAAACAATACTATAACCTCGAAAAGAATTACGACGCAATAAACAAAAAGTCATTATTTTACTAGTCAATTTTAAATAAAGAATAATATAATAGTACTATAACTGTAAAATGTACCTGAAATTTTTTTAAATATTTTAAGTAGTTTGTAAGTTTTTTTAAATTGTGCTGTCCTGTGATGTCCAACCATAAACTGAAGAACCAGATTTTAAGATTTTAACTAGCTGTAAGTAATACCATAATTTTCCATTTTGACTTAATTTTAATAACATGTTTTGTTCTCTTACAGTTAAGGCACTGATGATGGTCGTATAGACCGAAAGCGCTTTGCCAAGAATTTTTTAATAAAGTTTGCACGAAGTACAAAAATCCTTGTTTGCATTCAAAGTCAAGTGCATGCAACCACCCCCTCCCTCACTTTTATATTTATTAAGTTTTTTTACTTAAATACCTATTTTAAGTTTGATGTACTGTTTGTATTTTTATATGATTTATTGAATTTTTAATGCAATTCCAAATACAATAAAAAGCTAGCAAAGCTTTAAAAAATTTCGAGAGGAACTTAAAAAACTGCTTATAAATAAAGCATACTACTCAGTAAGGGAGTTTTCAAATTCGAGAGGAGGTTAAATCCGAGAAGAGCGAAAAAGAAATACTACCTATATACTCTAAAATTAATAATTTGTAAAACTTATCTTTATTTATGTTACATAGATTAATTGCATAAATTAGTTTAAGGAATTATATTCTTTTATGTTAGTCTTTACCTGACACTGTCTATATTTACCATGTAAATCTTATGGCAATAAAGTACATTGAACATGGCAATAAAGTTGAGTTGAGTTTAGTTGAGATGTACAGGGTGTTTCGATAAATTTCCAAAAAGGTCTACTGCACTTATTTCAAGAGATAAAAAATAGGGCACCTATTTTCAAGAAATGTAGAGTACATCCCAAACTGCTAGAAATTGTAGATGCTAATATTTTAACAGTGGCTTGACCAGATGGCAGTTTAGAAAGAAAATATCTATTTTTTTAAAAGTTAAATCATTCATTTGCAGGATGTTCCTTAAGAGATTTACAATGTTTGTGGTTTTTTATAACTTTTTTGATCGTATAGGATAAAGCCTAAACTTCTGCAGCTATAATTTTTTTCTATTTCTTTGAATAATTCCAGTAAACCTTGGTTTAAAAATACGAAAACACCTTATACCTTGTTGTAAAATATGCTTTAAAAAATGTGCCTTGTTTGGCCATACCCCATCCAGGCCCAATTCAACTTGAAAATGTTTCATAATACTTTTCTTAATAAATAAAATTAAGAAATATATATTTTTGCTTAATAAATGAGTTTTCCTAAAAAAAAGTTGGGTTTGACCTAACAAGCCATTTGGTAGAGGACCCAAAAAAAACTTTATTTTTTATTCATATTTCCTTCATATTTTGTTTTCTTAATTTCATATTTTTCATAATTTTATTTAAAAAAGTTCATATTTTTCATATTATTTTGCTGTTTATCTGTTGAGAGCCCTGAAAGTTCACTGTTAAAATGAAAGCGCTTAAATTAGGGCACATTCTTAAATTATTTAACTCAAAGATGCAATATTTTCGACCTCCTTTCCCTGATAAGGAATAAGGCATCTTGATATAAAATACATTAAAAAAACATTTAGTGTAACACAATGTTAAACCTCCCTCCCTTCGGCATTACATAATTTAAAAGTAAGGTTTTTGCTAATAAAAATTCAAATTTTTTGCTTGAGGCGCATGAAAGTGTCTATTGAATATTGTATTTCTTAGTTCTGACTAATAAAATGCTGCTTAAAAAAATATATACCGTTTTTTACCAAGAGAGAATGTCACCTAAAGTGCCCCACCCGCGAAGCACACATACACATACTACAGAGACAATACATATTATATGCTCAAATTTTGGTTTAGTGAAAAGCTTAGACTAAATTATTATTTTGATGGCTTCAGTGAAAAGGTTCTTATTAATTGTTTGGGTGTATTCCAGAGAACAAAGCTTTTCTTCAATCGCTGTGGTAGTTTATGTATTCCCATATTATGTTTCACAAAGACTAATTATTATTTTGATGGCCTCAATGTAAAGGTTCTTACTTGGAATATTTTCATCCATTTTATTATATACACATTCAAAACTAGGAAACAACATTTGTTTCTAGGTTTTTGCCTAATAATGTATAACTTACATAATATAACTAATTTTATTCTTACTTATTTTAAATTATACTTACCGCAATGTTATAAGAACTATGTTAATTTTTCTCTTTTTGTTATGTACAAAAGTACAGTTTTATAAAAGTCCACTATTTTATGCTTTTAGGGTTTCCGGCACAGTTTCCTGATATATGTGACATAAATACTAAAAAGAAATCTACTGAATTTAGGGAAGATAAAAACATGTATTGACAAAACTTTGATGAGCATTTGGACAAAAAAGGCTGGAAAACCACCAAACTCATACATACTTTAGCAACTGGAACATTTACATGATACTATAGATTAACTGGACTGGTTTAGGCAGGAAAAAAAGGTAGATTTTATCAATCAGTCATAAAAATTAATAGTTAAGGTATTTTGGTTTATACTTTTTTAAAACTTTTTATGAAGTTTTGTTCTTATATACAATATTTTATATTTATAATTGGTAAATCTAACCAGAACTACAAAAACTATTTCCAATCACTTAGTATAATAAGTCCCCTGGGAGGTTGAGGGGTTCAAATTAAAATTTGTACCTATAGATAATTAATCCTAGTAACTTCTATATACAAATTTTAATATTAGCATCTATGCCATTTCCCCTTTCAAAGACCTTTTAAATGATGTTTAGCATGACACATTTTAAAAATAAATATATTTTTTTAAAAATTTAAAAAATTTAAAAAAAAAATTGATTTTTTTGGAAAAATACCATTTTTAAATTTTTTCAAAAAAAAATATATTTTTTTACAATGTTTTACTAAGACACTCACCAAATTTCAAGATGGAGAAATGATGGGTTCCATATGAAAAAATAAAACAATATTCAAACATGTAAAAAATGGTAGCTTTTTCAAGTAAAACATATAAGAATCAAAGATAAAGCTATAATATAGGAAAAAATTATATTTTATAAGTAATAAGCACGCCTCTCAAAATTTCAAGTAAATTAAATATTTTTTAAATTATTTGTATTTCCAAAATTTGTAGGTCTAACCTGTAGCGGTAATGGGTTAAACTTTTCTTAAAATCATTTTTCTTTCAATAATTAAAATATCTGCTTTAGGTTTAGGGTAATAAAAAGAGGGGGCTGACCCGTTTGGGTGCAAAAAACTCACATTTACTTCATTTGTCTAAAATAATTTGAATATTGAATAAAAAATGATTTTTGTAATATCAATGAGTATATGACCCATATAGAGTGGCAACTGGCAAGCTTCGCAACAGTGAAGGGTAGATGGCGCTGAAATAAATTCGTCTAGTACGGTATTGGTAATATTTAAAACTTTCTCTTTAGTTTTGTAAAAAAAGTAAAAATTAAAACTTGCCCAGCTCAGGGGATTCAGCTTTTTTAAAGTCTTCATGTACTTTAGCCTACACCCAGTGACGGACCCACGAATATGTCTTGGGGGGTCCCGAGGCCTCGTAGAGGGGGAGGCGAAGCCTTATGATGTCAAATTTTAAGCTATTATTTGTGTTTTTTCATGAAATATGTGGAAAATATGTTAAAAAATCTAAGGCTTGGGGGGGGCGGTTCGGTTGTTTGTTTTTATTTTTAAAATGTGTCATGTGACACATTATTTAAAAGGTCTTTTAAATACCTTTTTGACAAGGTATGACTCATAGTTGCTGTAAAGTAGTTTTTTAGATATTCCTATTTTTCTTTACCTATGTAGGAGCAAAACTTGGTAATCTTTTAATTTTTAAAAATTATTTTAAAAATAAACTACTGGGCCAAAAGTTTTCAAGATTTAATTTGAAGTGACCCAATGGGTAACATCATTTTTAGTTATTACATTTTTTGCACCTTTACAAAGTGCACTTTTCCACTTAAAATCCTCAGAATGAAAAGTAATGACATGGCTACGCTCGTGGTACAAAATTTTCGTCTCGGGATAAGAAGTGTCACTTTTATTTAAAGTTTTTAATCCTTGTAGGATTAAAAGTACAAAAATTTAAGGCATTTCCCATGTCAAAAGGTACAAGGTATTTATTTTTTGTCAAAACTCTTGGCAATATAATTTGCACTAATAGGCCGGTCATTAGAGCATAAAAGTTGGTGTGGGGACGATTTTGACATATGTTTACATTGGATGCCTTATAAAAAAATTAAGTTTTTCACCTTGGCGTAGAGGGGCGGCTCTCCCCTTCATCTCGGATTTACTGTGAACAAAAATGATTGTTTAAAAATTACCTTTTTCCGGTACATTCTAAAAAAAAATTAGTTTTAAACAAAAGTCGAAGACAATAAAATTTTCTACAAAAGCCCTTATGTACACTTTTTCGACAGACAAATGGTTTTCGAGTTATGAGGCTAAACATTTCGCCGCAATTTTGTATGTTAGCCAATTTTTGTATAAAATAAAGATTTAATTAATAGCATATAAAAGGAGACATTACTGAATGGCCTGGGTAGTACCCTTGCCGAGATACAAACCTTGATGTGGTAGCAGTACACTCGTTTTCTATGTATTTCCATAGTGTATGCAAAATAAACCCCTAAATCATTAATATTTGTCATTTTCTCAAAAGGTAAGCATTTTACAGAAAATATGTAATAAAGTTTATTGTAGGAAACTAAATTATCTTTTAAACAATGTATCACTTAGATGGGCCAATTCCACGATTAGCACTTAACTGACATCTAAAAACATTTTAGGAAAAAAACACCCTTTTCAGAAAAAATAAATTGTACTTTTAAACAGCGTACCACAAAGTGGTGTGAAAGCTATTACTCACCCTATTATACCTGAGGGGCGTCCGCATATAAAGGTTATTTTTTTTTTTTAATAATTTTTTTTGTTTTAATTAATTTTCTTAAAAACTAAGCTTTTCAAAAATTTCCGTTTTACTCTATATTGTTGAAAATAAAATTATCTTTAAATATATATCTAGTAGTTTCTGTTAACGGAGGAAACTTAAGAAACATACGCATATTTGGTTTTTTTTAATTAAAAAAAATTATCATGTGTTTTATCAATTTTTTTTTAAAGCAAGCTCTATCGGCAAAAAGTTTTACTTTGTACTATAGACAATTAAAAGTGTGTATATTTATAACATTAGGGCAACCGTTAATACCCCAGGGTATAAAAACTGAATTGAAAAAAAAAATCACCAAACATGCGTATATTCCTTGAGCGTTCCCCGATTACAAAAACCCACTAAATTCATATTGTTTTAAAAATAATTTTATTTTTAATAATACAGAGTAAAACTAAACTTTTCGATAAACTTAGTTTTTAATAAAATTTTTCCCAAAAATGCTTGGTTTTCTTGAAACCTGAATTAAACCTAAAAAAAACATTTTTTTTTCATGACTTAAAAAATAGCCCCATTTTTGGGATGGCATATTAAGTGGTAACCGTGAAATTGAACCATTCAAATGATACACCGTTTAAAAGATAATTTAATTTTCTACAAAAAAGTTGCTTACATATTTTCAGTTAAATGCTTATCTTTTACGAAAATGAGATAAAACTTAATAAGTTCGGTTTATTTTGCATATACTTAGGAAACGGGTGTACCGCTAACACTTCAGAGTTCATATCTCAGCAAGGGTAATAACCAGATTTAGTTAGTCTTTATTTCATATTTTTCTGAAAATTAAGCAGTTTTTAAGATAAAGGCACTAAAAAAGAAAATTGGTCAATATCCATATTGGCGGCGAAATGTTTAGCCTCATAACTCGAAAACCATTCGTCTGACGAAAATACGTATACAAACGCTTTTATAGGAACTTTTGTAATCATCTATTTTGTCATCAACTATTATTTTTCTAAAATGCACAGTAACTAAATAATTAATAATAATAAATACCTCCATTTTTTTAGGACTCCAATGTGAACAACATATGTCAAAATCGCGACTACACCACGTTTTGCAAGCTAAAATTCTATAATGACTGGACTATAAGTCTTAGCAAAAATAATATTTGAATATCTCAACATTATATTATTATTTTTAGCAACTTTGTGGCCGTTTGGATAGAATACAAGAAAACTTGATGCAGCAAACAAATTATCCATGTTAGTAGTATATTAGTTAGTAGGATATTACATTTATTCTTTGTATGGTGAAAGTTATAAACAGTTTTTAAAAAATAATAAACTAATATAATTTCTAAATTTGTTATTAATTTTAAAATTTCTATCTGAGATATCAAACAACCAAAACCAGATTTCATAAAATACAGATTCAACTTTATTCATTTAGGTAGGGAAATGGGCTGGCTTACGAAATCTTGTAAAACGCTATAAGTAGGATCACTATCGTTTATTTAGTCAAAAACAACTAATACAATACAATATTTATCTAAATTAAGTAAGAAGTTGTAAATATAAGAATTTGTAAATATAAGAATAATAACATTATTAAATAATAAAGACAACACAACAGCTGCAAAATAAAAAGATACCATTTACCAAAAGCATAATAATAATACTAAAAATAAAATAATCTGTGACAAAACAAATAAAAAGTCACATACCTACATATGTTTTTTTTTACTTTTAAGTTTAAAATAGATAATAATTAAAAAGTTAATACTTAAAAAAGAAAATAAAATAAAATATCTATTAACACAATATAGCATTTAAAAAAAGTTAAGTATTTTTTACTATAGGAACTCGCCAACTTTTATAATAGTTTGGACTCTATTCGCTTAGAGGCCTTCATGCACTTTTGATGAGGGGTTGAAAGCCCTTACATTTGGGAATACAATTACACTTATTGGACGTCTGTCGAACTTATGCCAAAATACAATATGGCAGCTCAAAAGTGAAAAATAGAAGAATTTTGGTAAATTTACAATTCTTTTTATTTCTTAACCTATTTTTTTTTTAATTTATTTTATTTTATTTGGATTATATTGCATTTTTATAAAAACTATTAATCACTTGCATTTTTAATGTTTTTGTGTCTCAAAAAAAATATATTCCTCAACATCATGTTTTTTTTTGTGTTTTTTGCGTTTTATAGAAAAACTGCTGATTTTACAAAAAAAATCAAAAGATACAAAAAAAATTGTTTCCTGACAAGTTGTATCCACAGTTAGAAAATTTTCGAGGTATGCTCAAAAAACTACGAAGTTGGCCTGAGGGTACCCCTAGACACCAAAATTTTACTTTTTCATAAAACTTTCAAGAGGGAAAAAATGCTTTAAGAATTAAAAAATAACGTAAGCTAATTTATAATTTTTTTAGTCTATATTCTGTCAAATATGATATGTCGTCCTACCTACGATTTTGAACCAATGTTTTCCCGACTAATATTTACCTGTATAAACCTAAAAGGAACATCGGTGGAAAGGTAATTTAAAGCTCTACAAAAAACTACTAAACCATTTTTCTCTTAAAATTACAAATTTGGTCAAAAATCTAAAAAACTTCATATCATCATATCACTATCTAGTCGGTTCGTGACCTCTGTTATTTTAACGTGTGAATGCAAATTTGATGACAGACGCCAAAAGCCTTTGCTTTTTGGAACGCCATTCGACATATGTCAAACTCATGCCAAATACAAGAAACATCTCAAAAATGAAAAAAACAACAATTTTGGAAAATTCATAACTTTGTTATTTGTGAACAGATTTTTTAGATTTTTGACGAAAGCTGTCATTTTAATAGCAAAATGGTTTGGTAGCTTTTTGTAAAGCTTTAAATTACCTTTCCACCAATGTGTCCTTTGGGTTCCTAGATGTTGCCGTAGGGTATAAAAAATAGTCGGGAAGACATTGGTGCAAAATCGTGGGTCGGTCATTATGTAAGCCGTCATATTTGACAGAATATAGACTACAAAAAATAAAAACTTAGCTAACGTTATTTAAAATGGTAGAGCCTTTTGCTTTTTGAAGCATTTTTTCCACTTTTGAAACTCATGAAAATGTGAAATTTTGGTGACTACAGGTACACTCCAATTTCGTAGTTTTTTGAGCATACCTCGAAAAGTTTAACTCATGGTGAAAATGTGAAAACAACTTTTTAATACACATCTTTTTTGTATCTTGTGATTTTTTAGTAAAATCAGCAGTTTCTCTATAAAACGCAAACAACACGAAAAAAAGACATGATGTTGAGGAATTAATTTTTTTTTTTTAACAGAAACATTAAAAATGCATGTGATTAATAGTTTTTATAAAAGTGCACTATAATCCAAATAAAACAAAATTTAAATTAAGCAATAAAAAAGTTGTGAATTTTCCAAAATTATCCTGTTCTTCATATTGCTAAGCGAATAGAGTATTAGATAATATGTACTATAGTTAATGAGAGTAACAACATTCTTAGTGTTATGTAACCCTGACGGGGGTGGCTCCCCACTTAAATGTGCCTCTTGACAGTTTTTTGTTAATAACGGGAACACTCAAATTTAAAAAAAATATATTTTTGAAATCATTTTTCGACAAAACATCCTTTCCAATGATGTACATGGCTATCCCTGGATGCAGTGGGGTACGTTTTTGGGAAAAACAATGTGTGAAGGATAAAAAATACCACAAGAAAAACTAACACTTGTACGACAGTTTTCGAGTTATTAGCAAAAAACTGTTAAGAGGGAACAATCAACCTTGCCAGGGTGGGGGTGGTTTACCCTCTGGAAATGTTCGGGAGAGTATGTTGCTTCTCTAATTCAATGCAGTTTTTAGCTCAAATCTCATATATAAGGCTTGAACGAAAGTAGTAGGGATTTATTGCAATAAAGCCGGGCACAAATTGTGCCGGGCACTATTCTGACAGTTTCCCATTGAAAACTAACAGTTGATCTTTTAAAATTGACATACCAATGTCGAATTTATAAATCTAGTCATTTATTTTCCATTAATAGTGGCGTCACTATTAATTCCGGCTCTTATAATACACAAAGTCCTAATTTTGAAAGAAGATAGCTGTTGTTATAATGGGAAACTGTCAGAATAGTGCCCGGCACAATTTGTACCTGGCTTTATTGTAATAAGTCCCTATTATGTACAAAAAGTAAGAACATAAATAGGGTTACTGGTAATGAGTTTGCCTAGTAGCAAAAAAACTGTACATTTATATACATAAATATATTATTCCCCTCCGAAAAATGTTTTGGGTAGTCTCATGTTTATCCATCCCAAGTGTGTTGCTTCTCTAATTCAACGCAGTTTTTAGCTTAACTCTCATATATAAGGAACTAAAATATTATGTACAAAAAACAATTAAGAGCATAAATATGGTTACTGGTAACGAGTCTGCTTTTTATGGGGTTCGAATCAGTAATGTCACTTTCGTTAATCTTAACAATAAAAACTAAAAAACTCTCACCAGCATTTGAAAAAGAGTCACTGGTTTTTTTTTTAAACTCATTACTAAAGGACAGTGTCAGACTGGGACCCTAATGGAGTAGAGTACAAGGGGACCATTTCAGTTTTAAGAGGGGTCTACCAAGATTTACAAGGGTTTGTCCGACAATTCCAAAAAATAAAGTATTATAAGGCTTTATTCTTTGCTCATTAATAAATACAAAACTAATTATATTATTATAGTCAAAATAGGCATTTTTTTAGAATAACACACATTTAATTCGTAAAAATTGTTTACTTATTTCCAAATAGAATGTGATATATAATGCCCGAAGTTTTTTACTGCCATCACTTTGAAAAAATATCGCCTTAAATCAGTTTTTTTAACAACTCTTATCTTACACCATATTAAAAACTCTTTGGTGATAAAGAACTTGTATGTACTCTAACTCTTATGACTGTTATGTTATTATCACATTCTATCGATTTTTGAAATATTTTTAACTATTTTACAATATTTGCTGTAGATAGAGCTTATAAACTATATTACAAAAGAGTCCCTGCAGCACGCGATTGGTTGATTAAGACCTTGGTTTTTCACGATTGGTTCTGTTCAAATACTATTGCCTTGTAAAGGCAAATCAATCGCGGCCAACCAAATTATTGATTAACCAATCGCATGCTGGGGGGCGGTCTCCAGATACAAAGTCGCACTTAACTTCGCTGTGGTTAGTATTTAAATTCTATACATAACTATTCTGGTAATGAATTTTTAATTTAATTTTCCTTAAAACTAAAACCTATGTCGGCAAGCATAGTCCTTTACACACTTTAAGGGTCTGTAAACTGATACTATTTTTAAGATTACAAAGGACCCCAATTTAAGGATGGCAATGGAGTGCCCACCATGAATTTGAGTCAAGGTTACGTAATAATTTCAGTTTATAATAATAAATAACTTTATTGGCAATATTATTATTTAATACCACTTTGTGATACATTTTTTACAACAAAATTATATTTTTTTACAAAAGTGTTTCAGAAAATTTAATAAAACCTATACATTTTTTTCTTGTTCTTTGAAATATTACCAATTTAGAGACGCCAATTAAAATAGTGCGAGGTAATCAGAAACTTGGCCTTATTTAAATTAATTGTTTAAAAGATAATTGTGGTTTTTGCAATAAATAAATAAAAATTCGCTCTAAAATGCTTAGTTTTTGAGAAATTTAGGTAAAATCTAATATTGTCTGTTTATTTGGAATATAATATGATAATACATAAAGGAAATGTGCATATTGCTAACAATTTAGGGTTTGCATCTCTGCAAAGGCACTAGCCAGTCAACTTCTAATAATAAGTATTTTATAGGTAATTCATTCAGTTTTATTTTATGCTTTTAAATATTTTTGCAAAACTATAAAAAACTTAAAACTTTTTCCTATAAATCCTACCGCAACCATTTAAGGCGTCATATTTTTAAGATGGCAGCCGCTCGAGGTCACAAACTTACAGGAGTAGTAAGATTACCAACCTTCTAATCGTGTTTCCAAACTTTCGTATTTTTTGCACTAACACAGCTTTTATCTCTAATAATTGGACTACAAGCCCACTGGTGGTGACATATGTGCAGTGCACTTTTGATCCTCTTATTTTAAAGAATGTTCTCTTTGGGTCTTGTTCTCAATTATATTAATGAAAAAGTTTAATACACCAACCTTATAGCTTTTTTATGTCTTAAAGGATTGGAATGCAAGTTCGGAACATGCTTATAGCCCTCTGGTGTTGTTGATTCATAAATTGTGTACTTCTGGTCCTCTGATTTTAAAGAATGTAGTCTTTGGGTCTTAAAGTTGCTTCTCTAAAAAAATATCACAAACTGAGACATATTGACACCTTTTCTTCATTTTCAACATCAAATAATTATTTGTGTGCATTTTGTGTCCTATTATAGAATCAGGTAGGTATTCGTGGGTAGAGGACAGACCAAAAAGAAACTAAGGTACCTTTGGCAACGTTTCGGATTTAATTAATCCTTTTTCAAGCCTCAGATAGAAATGTTTCTTGGGTCCATAAGTACAGCGAACAGGGGTGAGTGTTGATCGAAGAACATTTTACTTTAAAATTTTATAAACAAAATGTGTGTTTATAAAATTTTTCGAGTTTTTCGTTCGGAAATAGAGTCGAGTGGTAAAGTCCACTCGAATCTCAATTTCCGTATTAGTCATTCCAGGTCACGTGATTTTGAACTGTCGGCAATATTGCGTGTGGGGCACACAAAAATTTGAAGGCCATTTAGTTTACATCTGTGCTTGCGGTCGGTTGTGCTACTTTAGTGATTTTAACGATTTACCTGTGAAAGTATTTATGCCGTATTCCATTGGGGAAATAAGTGCAGCACTGGTGGTGCACTGACACTGAAACGGTGCTGTCAAAAATTTGCACCGAGTGCAGTTTCAATGGAACACGCGGAAAATGAAAAATCGAACTCGTGTGGTATGCAAGAATCTGTGCAATAACCCCACATTTTTTGTTTTGTTATATATCGTCGTTGGTTCGATAAAAAGTGCTTTGTGTTCAAAATGAAATTTTATGGGAGACACAAAAACTTTCTATGACTATTATGAGCTGTACAAATCCTTTTTTATTCTTGCTTTAAGCAACGTTAAGATAACATTTTTTTGCAAATAGTTTTTTATAGGAAATCAATTTTGAATAGGGCAAATTGATTATGCAAAAATCTCATACAGACCAACCACGTGTGGCCAATTAAAATGCGTTGGGTGACATTTGTGGCAAACTAAAAGACTTTGCCGCCATTTTGTGACACTGTAAATAGAGCAATAACGCTGTGCCAATGCTATGCCAATTTTTGACACTAAAAAACTACTGAATAATTAAACAAATATCTGGAAGCCGAACTGTATTATCCAGCTAGGTAAAACATTGATATGCCCGGTAACTTTTATACAGTGGAGAACGGGGGGGGTTCAGAAATAAGAAAATTTTAAGCGCCACAGTGTTTTAATATCAATGTTTTACAAAGAAGATCTTAATTAAAATACAGTTCAACCCAAACGTTGTAGCCACACAATGAAACTCTACTTAACCTGAGAATAATACTGGAACCTGAAGTCTAAATCAATGAATTGGTGGGAACAAGTCAGCGCCAAAATAACCGCAATAGCAATTTAACAATAAAATTTAGCTTAATTATACCGCAAAATTGGGGTTATGACGTCATACCTTTACCTTGCGTTTACAAGAAACCTGGAAGTGCTGTTGGGTTTTGACATTCTTCCCTGCTACTTTGGGTCTCGTTCTGCCCGCGCCTCCCCTAGTGCTCGCTTAGCACATCATGCTGGGCAACACAGGGTCTTCAATCTGTTGCTGGATCCTTGCCCAAGCATAAAAACCCTGTGGAAATTGAAATGTTTCAGTTTCCTGGAATTCGTCTATTTTGCACGAAGTTCCCCTACACCGAGTAATTTAAATCAAGAACCTCATGTCGACTCAATAAAATAAAGTAGATTTAAACAGATGAACTAAAATAATCCTAACGTACCTGTCCCAGGGTTACAGTGCTACACCCGGCTTTGCACCAGCGTCCAGCACAACTGTCCCGTCGATGGAATGGACAGGGCTGTAGACAAAGGAGAAAAACAACATATAGTTTTTATCCAAAACGTGGTTTTAAAAAAAAATAAAAAAACTCAAAAATTCCCCACGTCCTTTGTCGAAAAAGTACATTTCACACGAAAAACAACTACAATTTGGGAGGCAAATATTGTGTTGAAGAATTCAAAAAAAAAATAATAAAAAAAATCGAACTTACCGCTCTTATTTCCCGTAGAAATGGCGTAGGCCGCCTCAAATCCCTCTCAAAGGGTGTGAGCGTCACTTTAAGATTCGCCTAAATACGACGGCTCACTCTTCACAGTCTCTGGCACAGAACCTGCAGCCACTGCAGTGCCACTAACCAAAAAAAACAATGGCGATCCCAGAGACTTGTTACCGACCCAGCCAGTTCTTTTGAAAAGAGACAAGGCACTTTGTCGAGAACACAAAAAATGAAGTTGCCGGAAACCGTTAGTAGATCTGGTGGGATAGTACCAACCTAATTTTCCCGGTTAAATTCAAATAAGGATGCAAACCTATTTATAAAAAAACGCTCTCACCAAAAAATCACTAAATCCGGTTTGCGAGACTGGAGGAAAAAAAACCCGCGGTTTTCAAACTAACCAATTTGGAAATACATTAATACTTCCGTACCGGTCTACAGGGGGCAGCATCGACCAAGGGGATATTGAAAATACGTAAAACGCAACTTGAGGTGTTGTCGGATCTATTTCCACGGTTGAAATTTTTATAACAAGGACGTCGAGACACCCTCCATACATAGATCGAACATTTGCCTATCGGACCCCCGCCAACATAGCAAGTAGGAGGAAAATAACCAGCCGGGCTATAAGAAGCTCAGTATTGAAACCATCAACTGTAAATTCAATTACTGGAGATTCGAGCATGCATCAAACCCAGGAATATTCGAACACTCAACCAATTCCCATATGAGTAAAGCTATACTAAGTGTAGAATTTGGTTGTATTTTAGTTACAGTTTTAGTCAAAAGTTTCCTTTGCTCTTTATAAGTGTTTTCTCTAAGATTCATATGGTTTGACGCCATTTTTGTAAAACATTTCTACATTAATAAAGTTGTTTCAGAACTTGAACCTAAAAATACACACTGAACTACTGCTTAAACTCGGCACAAGAGTGTTCAGATGATAACTCACACGATTTCGTTTATTCTTTTAGTCTTGGTTTTTATCCCTCGTTTATCTCCCATTTACAAAAGTGCATAACTCGTATTTATTTTATCTTCTCCTCATCAAATTAATAAAGATATCAAAGGGGCGGAGCCTCGGTTGTTCCTGGTCGACCCGTGGACCCAAATATGTTTTCGTGCTATCAAAACTAGGTAATCCGTGAAGGATATGAGGTTCGGATTGTCCCAATATCCTCGAAAATAAACATAAGCGAATGAAATGTTCATCTAAATGTTTCCTTCCTGTTACTGAAACCATTTGTGATGCGGCAACGCCGCCATTCCCCAGCAGAACAGCTGTTTATTTTCATGAACGTCAAAGAAACCCACGAAATTCCTCAGATAAACAAAACAATCAAAAGTTTTAATTTGATTTTTCCGAAACCTGTGATCCTAAATTCCAATTACGATGTCCAGATAATACGGTGTGCGCAATGTCCACAGTAATTCGATGGAATGTCTCCTTTATAAGGTAACTTTTTGGGCACTATATAACCTCCAAACCTAGCTCTATAAAATACCCTTAATTTGTGTACAGAAAGACGAGTCGAAGAGCCTTGATTATTTACCTAAATAAACAAATATGTAACGTTGCCCTAAACGTAAAAATGACACGTTACATAATCTCCCCCCCCCAACTTCAAGACGATTAACCTAAAAGGGTTAATCGGAGAGATCCGCTGCCGACTTAAGGTCTTTGGCATGCCAACTCCTGGCAGTACTTTACCCGATGGTTCCTGAAGCTCAAATACCCATGGAGAAATTTTATTCCTAATCACATAAGGACCAACGAATTTCGGTGCTAACTTCTTCGAGAAAAACTTCGCAGCATCTGACAACACATAATTCTTCTTCCAAACACGCTGACCCACAACAAAGTTGGGTACCCTTGTACGCAGATTATACTGAACTACGTTTTTCTCTCCCGCCACCTCTAGCCTTCTCTTAACATCCGCATAGAGCTTCCGGAAACCTTCGTTCTTACTTTCAGCTGCAGATTGTACACCATTCTCTTCAGATAACAAAACTGGGCTGGAGTAATCTTTTCCTGACAGACACATATTCCTACCAAAATTAACAAAGAAAGGAGACATCCTGGTGTCTCATGGGTTGCAGTACGAATCGCGCAGGCAAGTTTATGTATTTGTTCGTCTCACTTCCTGTGGTTGTCTTTCACATAACAACATAACATGGTTTTTAACGTACGATTCTTCCTTTCTGTTGGATTCGCTCTGGGGTGATAATACGGATTATACCGAATTTTAACCTGATAACTCTCAGAAAAACGCTTAAACGCGTTACTTTTGTACTGAGGGCCATTATCACAAAGTATCAAACGGGGTACTCCGAAGACCATAAATACTTGCTCCTCAAGATGCTTGACAACAGCTTGAGTAGAGGCTGTTCGCATTGGAAAAACTAAGGAAAACTTACTCAAATAGTCCGTAACGACGAGAATCCAGCAATTACCCTTTGTCGAACGAGGTAGGGGTCCACATAAATCTGTTGAAATAATTTCCCAAGGACGAGTTGGTTTTGGGTGAGATATCATCTGATCAGATACACCTTGTGTATCACCTTTATGAGCTGCACAGACAAAGCATTTCTTTACAAAAGTTGCCACGTCCTGGCGCATTTTTGGCCAATAATATTTTTCTGCCAGTCTGTGGAAGATTTTATACACACCCATATATCCTGCGGTAGGAGGATCGTGAGCTTCTCCAATAATTCTACGCCTATGATCTTTGGGGACTACCTCTTTCCAATATTAGTTAGATGGTGAAAGTTGAGGGTATTCTTGTTTGACATATTTATACAACTTATTATCAGTGTATCTCCAATTCATAAATTTTAACGGTGATTCTACGACCCTCCTTACCATCTTTTGGTACCATCGATCTTTAATTGCTGTTGAAGCGTCTCTGGGCTGCGAAATTGTATCAATCATGGGTACTGCACGAGACAACATGTCCGGGACAACTAAATCTTTCCCTTTCCGATGGATTACAATATTATTTATCCTGGCCAACACGTGTTCCAACCTTACAGCGATTTTCCTAAACTCTCCCCCTTTGCTCGTACCAGAGAACGTCTCTACCAGCGGTACTAGACTATCTAGCTTCTTCATGCAGCTAAAAGCATCCTGGCCAAATTTAAAAGGATACGGAGGGTATCTCATACTTGCATCAGTCTTTTCTCTTTGTTTGATCAGTATAAGCTGTTGTTTCATCTCTTCCACCGATCCACGGGCTATGCCTCTCCATGTTAATTCGTAGATTAACTCGTCCTTGACTAAGTACCTTATGTCCGACAACCGACTCAAAGAAATAGCCATGATGCCTTTTATATTAAAACTTTAAACTTTAATTAAAACTGTTAATTATACCTCCCAATTATAAAAACTAAACCACGCAATAACAAACACAAAGTTCACTTTAAATTCACTAGTGAAAATCACTATAAATTTTCTCACAAATGTAGAAAATATAAAACTTAAATACGGGCAGACGCGAACAAAATCGAAGAACACCGGAGCAGTAAGAAAATAAAATTTATTTGCATTTAAAAATGTAATCATAGTTTGTAATAATTATTTGCACAACCAACCATGACGTCCAACCTTGCAGAGAGAAATAACTACTTAAATCCTAAATTAGAATTAACAAGTAGCCATAACAAAAGTTAAAAAAAATAAAAGAGAGACTAGAGCTTTGGCAGTGTTCAGGTCTTATGTTCCACTCCTGCGTGAGTAAAACCAAAAAAAATAATTGCGCTTATCCTAGCTGAACTGGATTAAAATAAAGTGAAGTGATGTTTGTTTACCTCAGCAACCGAATAGGTAAATTTATCCCTAAATGGAACATACAACAGACTACCTATAACAAAAATCCCAAAGCTGTTGTACACAGTTAACGCTAGGGTATACTCCTGCTATTGCAGAACGGCTCCACAAATAAACTCCTCAAAAAAAACCCAAATCGCCGTATACAATGATTTGTCTAAAACGAATAAATCAAAACCCACTTTAACCTGCTTACCTATTCTGAGTTTACACGAAACATGCATTGCTTAAGGCCACATCATCCCTTAATATATAAGTGAACGCAATAAACATCGGACCAGATGTTCATGTTATAGAAATCGTAAATTATGCTCAATAAAAAAAAATCCGCTCGCTAAAATTGCGTCGAATTAGACTAGTAAGGATGTTGTGTGTAATTTAAAAAAATTTTAAAAATTTACCGATGGTATTAAAAAAAAATTATACCAATAACGTCTTGGTAGGACTGCAACTCTCTAATAATCGTTAAAATGAAATTCCCAAAATTTTAACTAAATTGATGCAAACCATGGTCAAGAAGACCCTAGGATCGTACCGGAAAGTGTCCAAAAAAAACAAAAATTTTAAAAAAATTTAAAAAAACTTTTTTGGTGTCGACCACAGTAGCCCAATAATAAAAAAAATTAATTAGTGGCTCGTTAAAATTTTCAAAATATTACTCTACCCTAATAGGTGGTTTGGAGTAGGGAGAAAAAAATTAAACAAATTTAATTAATTCAGAAAAAAAAAGTATTTAAATAAACTGGTAAAATCATTGCGGGGCAAGGTACAACTACGAACCGAAAAAAAAAATTTGCAACAAGAAAACCAAGTTTCGCTTTTTAAAAAAAATATTTAAAAAAATTTAAAAAAAAAATTAGAAAATCATTAAGTAGGGTTGCAGCTCCCATTAGTGAACCTTAAAAAAAATTAAAATAAAATTAGCACTAGAAAAATCTTAATAGAGTTATGTTATGCAACAGTCTCAGTTCTTCCCGTTTAAAACCTGTTGTAGATTCCCTTTCCTCTCCCAAAACTGTGTGAATGTGAAAAGTGAATGAGCTAAAAAAAATTAATTTATTATCCGGAAGAAAAAATTGTTGGAAATTAAATTTACTTAAAAATCATAAGGTATAAAGAATCGTAATCGCAAAAAAAACCAATCAGTTTAGGAGAAGAAAAAAAATATTTATGTTCGAAATGTGAAGAACCTAAGTTTCAAACTTTGCACTCAACCCCGTAAAGAATTATCTTGTGTTCACTTTCAAAGAAACAACTATGAAAACAATTCCAAGGTTCACCTATAAGAACGTTGTAAAACTAAATCTGCCTACTTAAGTGTCTTTACACAAAACATCTAATCAAAAAAAATTTTTTACTGCTTAATGCATTCTCAGATCTTTATTCCTGGTGTTCACGATATATAAAATTAAGTTGGGCCCTTTCCACAACTATTAGTTAAAGCAAAATTACCAAATGTCCAAGGGCTAATGAGACCCTATCCCTACAAATGACATTTTGAAATGAAACAGCTGGGAATAATCCTGTGTAAAAACCAGACAACAAAAATCAAGAAGCCAAGACTATTACATTAATTTTAAAAGAGCATAATAAAACTCCCGGCCCCAATTAAACTTTTGTTATCTCAACAAAACTCGGCCTAAACCCAAAAAACTTTTTATTAGACATTTCCCCTATTTCCTAAGTATAATGTCAATAAACCCAAAAACTTGTGATTTCCATTCCAATCCCATCTGGACCCTATATATTTTTCAAACGGTTAAACGCCCACAGGCGAAACAATATCTTATTTCAAAGAAAGGTGAAGATATTTTGAAGCACCCTGTGAAAATAGAACACTATTATGGAAAATTGTTCAGATCAGTGTTCTTACTAATTTTTAACCTAAATATATCTAGTTCCCTCATGTGCATGTTACTATTTTAATTCCTATCATAATTAAATAGATCACAAAATTTGTCTTTCTCCGCGAATCTGCAAGGTCCTGGAAGATGTGAGATTCAGTCTGTAGGCCAAATTTGGATGTATTGTAATTTAGCGAAAACCGAAGTTGCGAAATCCTAAAAAGATTACTACTACACTCCGAACCAAACATTCCTTCCATTTCCACCCAGCTCGCTGGAGGAAAACCCTTAATTATTGCAATACAAAAGGTACTACTATCATATTATGCATAACAAAAAAAATATATGCCCTCATCATTGTTTAGTAGCATCAAAGAAAACCTATTGTTTTTAAATTTATTCTTAGGTTGAAATCTTTTTTAAAAATCAATGATCTTAAATTTATTGTTTAACCTGAACACTCTCCCATTTATTCTACAACAGTGTATTGTAATTTAAAAATTTGCTTCATTATTTGAGGTCATCAGTATGAAATTATTTTAAAATTAAAAAAAAATGAAATAAAAAAAATTATTTCCCAATTGTTCACAACTTCCAAGTTTTTATCCCTAAACAGGTACTTTCTTAGTCTAACACCATCCATCGTTATCCAACATAACGCTTTAATTTCAGAAGCAACAAAACGAAGATGAAGTGAAAAAGCTAAGCAAGTAAGTTGTAAGTTGTGTTACAATGGGCGCAGATGTAAGGCCCCTTTAAGTACACGCCACTGTCCTGAAATGCAAACTAACTAAAAAACTGAAGACTAGCATATCTGCCGTCAAACAACATTTGACATGAAATTAAAATAATTCCATATCATACCAGTATCCTCAAAAACAAAACGTTTTTTATTATAAGACCCAAACACCTAACCAATAAATCTTGTTATTTAAAATTATGATTTGGAAGTAAAAGGTTTATTTATTCCTGCCTGATCAACTAAGACAAAAAAAAAGTTCCCCTTTTGTAACTCAAGAAGTTCCCGTTTGGTCCCCTAAAAAAAATATAACCTGTCGGTCACCCTTTAAAACTACGACCACTATACAAACCATTTTGACCAAAACAAGAATTCGAGAAGTTATGTTTACAGAAAGAAATAATCTTTCTAAGAAAAATTAAATTATTTGAAAAAAAGTAAAATTTTGAAATATTTTTACCAATTACCACCGCCTAGCATTTATATTTAGTTGAAAGTCTCTCTTAAATTCACTGACCAATTTCACGGCCTCACAATGACATTACTTAAAAAAATTACTGAACTTTACAAATGAACTAAAAAAAATCAAAAAAACTTATATCTAAATCTGTCTCAGTTAAACATTTCTTTCGTGGCATTATATCTAGTTGGGCTTCAAATTCGTTTTCTCTGTATTCAATCCGGAGCAGGCAATACCTCTCAAGGCTCAAACATAAATGTTTGCTCTCCATTGGCCATGACCAAGCTATGACCTGAACGCAGAAAAAAATACAGAAAAAAATAATTGTGAACCAGAAAAACTTTAATTGATAGAAATACCCGTAGGTCATTTTTTTTAAAAATGCACTCCAAAGCCCAACGCTGTGTTTTCCACCAAAAAAAATTTGACCAGTCTTAAAAAGAAATGATTGTGACAAAAACACCGACAGCCACTGAAAGACTTTAACCTGGCTATAGCTGTAACACTAAAAAAAAATTCCTTAAAAAAATTCAAAAAAAAATCAAAAAAAGTTTTTCCAAATTAAAAAACAAAAAAAAAATACATCAGATGTTAAAAAACTAGGCAAAAACTCACGTAGGGCGCCATTTTGTGGCCAATTAAAATGCGTTGGGTGACATTTGTGGCAAACTAAAAGACGTTGCCGCCATTTTGTGACACTGTAAATAGAGCAATAACGCTGTGCCAATTTTTGACACTAAAAAACTACTGAATAATTAAACAAATATCTGAAAGCAGAACTGTATTTTCCAGCTAGGTAAAACATTGATATGCCCGGTAACTTTTATACAGTGGAGAAGGGGGGGTTCAGAAATAAGAAAATTTTAAGCGCCACAGTGTTTTAATATCAATGTTTTACAAAGAAGATCTTAATTAAAATACAGTTCAACCCAAACGTTGTAGCCAAACAATGAAACTCTACTTACTTCCGAGGCTTCCAGAGTATTTGTGTAATTAAGAATAACCAAAAAATTGACTAATAAACAAAATAAAATCCTAAAAGATTCCTAAATCAATCAAAATGACACAAATAGAAAGTTCCTTATAGGTAGATGCACATTTCCAACAGGTCACAGTGTACCTACATTTGAGTCAGTAGTGTAAGACTCACTTACATAAATGATTGTTAAAAAAAAATACACTCCCAAAATCGTTCCATCATAGGGGAGATCTGGACCAAATATCTGCTGTCATCATTCTACGTTAGGTAGAATGAGACAGACAGCAACCCAGTCCGAGATCTACTCCATGAGGCAAAACAATGTAAGGAAACCGCTAAAAAAAATATAACCTCATCTCTCTTTTGTCTCTGCAAAGTTGGTTCATTGGATTGTACAAATAACACAAAGATTTAGTTTATCTTGTATATTTCAAATGTGGATGAAAATGAAATTTATCAAAATAAAAAAAAATATTGAAACCTGAGAATAATACTGGAACCTGAAGTATAAATCAATGAAATGGTGGGAACAAGTCAGCGCCAAAATAACCGCAATAGCAATTTAACAATAAAATCTAGCTTAATTATACCGCAAAATTGGGGTTATGACGTCATACCTTTACCTTGCGTTTACAAGAAATTATATATAGACTGTAAAAATTATATTAAAAAAAAATTTTAATGGAAAGATTATATCTGAATGTTGCTTGATCCTACCTTGATCCTTTGATTTAAATATTGTTGGTATTTTGTTTAGTAAACCTGGAAGTGCTGTTGGGTTGTGTAATTTAAATCAAGAACCCCATGTCGACTCAATAAAATAAAGTAGATTTAAACAGATGAACTAAAATAATCCTAACGTACCTGTCCCAGGGTTACAGTGCTACACCCGGCTTCACACCAGCGTCCAGCACAACTGTCCCGTCGATGGAATGGACAGGGCTGTAGACAAAGGAGAAAAACAACATATAGTTTTTATCCAAAACGTGGTTTTAAAAAAAAATTAAAAAAACTCAAAAATTCCCCACGTCCTTTGTCGAAAAAGTACATTTCACACGAGAAACAACTACAATTTGGGAGGCAAATATTGTCTTGAAGAATTCAAAAAAAAATAATTAAAAAAATCGAACTTACCGCTCTTATTTCCCGTAGAAATGGCGTAGGTCGCCTTAAATCCCTCTCAAAGGGTGTGAGCGTCACTTTAAGATTCGCCTAAACACGACGGCTCACTCTTCAAAGTCTCTGGGACAGAACCTGCAGCCACTGCAGTGCAACTAACCAAAAAAAACAATGGCGATCCCAGAGACTTGGATTGTTGCCGACCCAGCCAGTTCTTTTGAAAAGAGACAAATCACTTTGTCGAGAACACAAAAAATGAAGTTGCCGGAAATCGTTAGTAGATCTGGTGAGACAGTACCAACCTAATTTTCCCGGTTAAATTCAAATAAGGATGCAAACCTATTTATAAAAAAACGCTCTCACCAAAAAATTACTAAATCCGGTTTGCGAGACTGGAGGAAAAAACCCGCAGTTTTCAAACTAACCAATGAGGAAATACATTAATACATTCGTACCGGTCTACAGGGGGCAGCATCGACCAAGGGGATATTGAAAATACGTAAAACGCGCATTGAGGTGTTGTCGGATCTATTTCCACGGTTGAAATTTTTATAACAAGGACGTCGAGACACCCTCCATACATAGACCGAACATTTGCCTATCGGACCCCCGCCAACATAGCAAGTAGGAGAAAAATAACCAGCCGGACTATAAGAAGCTCAGCATTGAAACCATCAACTGTAAATTCAATTACTGGAGATTCGAGCATGCATCAAACCCAGGAATATTCGAACACTCAACCAATTCCCATATGAGTAAAGCTATACTAAGTGTAGAATTTAGTTGTATTTTAGTTACAGTTTTAGTCAAAAGTTTCCTTTGCTCTTTATAAGTGTTTTCTCTAAGATTCATATGGTTTGACGCCATTGTAGCAGAACCACAGGGATTGCGGGAGTGGGAGAAAGCAAAAGGCGGTATTCCGGGCAGATGGCTTGTATTTAATTCTTATAAGGAAACCACAGAGTGTTTAAATTATCACAGTCAGCACCAGTCACTATGGAGCACTATAATGATCACAAATATCACTATCCACCCTGCGACAAAAGGGTTGCGGGAAGGTAAATTTATACACTTCGTGGTTTAGAGGCGAGCTACATGCTGATTACACACCGGTAAAATGGCCGAAGTTGATTTACCACCACAAAACACTCGCAGGCTTGCGCGCAGCACGGAAAGGCTAAAGAATACAGGGGAGTCTAAAAAGTACCGCTTCATCTTCCCCCCTCGAAGCTAAGAGTTCGGGTCTGAATCTCTTCAGCTTGGTTTCGTATATATGGTTTAAGATGGGACACGTGAAAAATACCACGTTCCTGGCCAGTTTGAGGATTCGTGAGAACGTAGCTGGCGAAACTTATAGGTTTTTTAATTTGAAAAGGTCCCTCGTATAAAAGGAGGAATTTTTTAGTTTCGCGATTAATGGCGGAGGAACGAGGATTTGCGCGCAAGAGAACCCAATCACCCACGGCTAGTGTGCGACATGGTCTAGTAGCGACGCTGTTCTCTGCGCGTCGGGCCGCCTTACCCAATAAGGTGGCCTTTGCTAATGTCAGGCGCTGATCGTGGTCCACGGAAAGATTTGTCGGCGGCAAATACCTTTCGGGGAGTAATTTTTCACGGTCGGTGCCAAACTGCAATTCGTTAGGCGTAAACCCGGTGGATTCGTGTACCACGTTGCTTAAGAAATTGCCGAATTTAGTTACCTCGAAAGCCCACCGAGTATGTTTATCGTGGCAGTAGGTTCGAAACAAACGACCCAATTCTTTCATAACTCTTTCGACGGGGTTTGCTTCAGGATGTCGGACTGAAGTATATAAAACTTTGACGCCATAAGTTTCTAACACGCTCTTCCATTTAGGGGATGAAAATTGAGTCCCTCGGTCAGCTAGTATTCGACACGGTACTCCCAAGGTAGGAAAATAATCGACGGTTAAGCGATTTAGGCAAGACCTGGTAGAGGCAGTCCGCAGGGGCTATAGGGTCACGTGCTTAGTAAACACGTTTAAGATTACCAGTAAGTAGGTAGCGCGTCCACGACTTTTTGGCAGGGGCCCGAATAAGTCAAGAGAAATCAAATCGTCCTTGGATTCGGGGATTATTGGATGCTGATTTGCGCTAGGCATAGTTGAGCTCTTAGTTTTTTGGCAGAGGTCGCATGACTTTATTACGCGTTTAATATCGCGCGCCATATTGGTCCACCATACCTCGGTACGTAAAGCGCACCAACACTTGTAGGAGCCATAATGACCCAAAACAGAGTGGTACTCGATAAATTGTGTTTGTAGTGCTCGCGGAACGCACAATAACAGTGTATCGGCGTCGCGTTGATGGTAAAGGATATCGTTTAAAATAACGAATTTTTCCGATAACTTTTTATTAGTATTTAACCGTAGCTTTATCTGTGATAACTTTTCGTCGTCTTGTTGGTAGCGGTTAATAGACTTTAGGGTTTTTAAGAAATCCGAAGATAATTTTAAAGACAAAATCTCAAAAATTTTATCGCTTGGCGTGGGAGGTCTTGTCGCGGCAAAACGTGAGAGCGCGTCAGCAGTTACGTTTTCGGAACCTTTAATATGCACGACCGAGAAATCGTACTCCTGAAGGGCTAAAGCCCATCGCGTGACTCGTGGAGAGAGGAGCCTGCAAGTATTTAAATATGTATCGGCTTTATTATCCGTATAGACCATAAAGTGCCTGCCTAATAAAAAGGTTTTCCAACGATTTAGCGCAAAAATCAAACCAAGGATTTCGCGCTCAAAAATGCCATATCATCGCTCACGGTCTAATAGTGATCGACTTCCCCACGCAACGACTTTGCGTTGCCCGTTTATAATTTGAAAAAGTTGCGCGCCAACGCCGATATCGCTTGAGTCGACCTCAAGATAGTACGGCAAGGCCGGGTTCGGATAATATAATAGCGTCGCTTCGCCGAGAGCATGTTTGATTTTCGCGAATGCCTGCTGCTGTGCAGGTCCCCACTCCCAGCGTACATTTTTACGAAGTAAAACAGTCAAAGGGGACGTCCACGCCGAAAATCGGGTACCTAAAAACCCGCGATCATACTGGCACATTCCTAAAAACCTTTGTAACTGTTTGACATTTTGGGGAGTTTGATAGTCCAGTAGGGCTTGTATACGACCTTTATCAGGACGGAAGCCTTCGGGTTCTAAAGAATAACCGACAAAATTCACCGTTTCACACAGCCATCTACATTTATTTACTTTAAGCGTTAAACCTGCTGTGACCGGCGGGAGAGCACAAGGTGAAGATGACGCATATGGAGGTCAAAGGTCGAACTGATAATTATAAGATCATCGAGGTAGGGGGTTAAAAACTCGTCGAACTCACGTCCAAAAATTTTACTTATACATCGGGTAAATGCGGCAACAGCGTTAACCAGCCCAAAAGGCATACGATTAAAAACATAGCTGGTAGAGTTGTAAATAAAACCCGTGTATTTTCGTGATTCGGCTTTAAGCGGGATTTGCCAATAAGAGTTACTTAAATCTAATACGGTTTTAAATTTACAACCCCCACGAATTGTTCGTAAAATTTCTTCAATTTTCCTTGGTATTTCAAAATCTCGCTGAGTTCGGGAGTTAAGGACCCTTGCGTCCAAACACACCCTTACCGAATTATTCCTTTTTTGGTTTGTTACCAAGGGTGAGCAATATTGAGAAGGTTCCCTAGAAATAACACCCCATCTTTCCATGTCGTCTATCACTTTTTGAATGGCTTCGCGATGTGCGAACGGTACTGGGTAGGGCTTAACAAAAAACCCTTCCTCATTATTTAATTTTATTTCGTGTTCGTAACAAGTGGTAAGTCCTAACTTATCCGTAAACACATTTTTGTATTTGTTCAGTACCCCTTTGAGAGAAACTACTTGCGAGTCACTTCTCGAACCGACCTGTAAGTTTGCAAAAAACTCCGGAGTTTCTGCGCATGAATCCGTGATTTTAGAAATTTTTGGGGGGATTCCACGCCGGCTTTGGACTACCCTAATGTTAGGGCTAAAAGGGGGGTCGCCCTCATGAAGAAAGTTGACCTCAGGTACTGCGATTTCCTTGCCACTATGCATAAAAAATACTCGCTGTTGACTTAAGTCGATTTTAGCGTCAACAGATCTTAAAAAGTCTACCCCTAAAATAACAGGGTAGGAGAGATTATCAATTTTTAAAAATTCGTACGTAAAACTTAACTTACACAACTGAAAAGTAAGATTAACTTGTAAATCTACTTTTTTCTTTTTAGTTTTAAAAGCTCCCGAAACAAAAACACCAGTGACGGGCAAACTGGGGATTTCCAAATGAAAATCGGATAACTGTGACCATACGGTATCAGAGAAACAACAAATTTGGCTCCCGGTATCAACCAAGGCGTGAAAATTAATGTTACATATTTGTATTAAAATAGTTGGGGTTTTATCGTCTAATAACTAGTGGTTAAAGTCACAATCCTCCTGAAAAAGACCTTCACGGGGGTTGTTTTCGGTAGTTGGGCCTATAAGCGTTTCACCAGCTACTCTTGACCCTCCGGAGAACTGGCATCCTCGTTTCCCGATTCTGGTTTTTCCGACAATTGTAAAGCAGAAGTACGGCTTTCGCGATAATTTTTGTTTTCGTTCGTTTCCCGAAAAGTGCTAGGCTTTTTGCCTTGAGAATTTTGGTACTGTGTAGGGCCTGCCGAAATTAGATTTTTCGAAAAATATGTATTTTCCGAAGTAGTCGTTTTCTTACGATAATAATTTATAAGAAACGAGATTTTCTGTGGTTGCTGGTCACGATAATAGTAACCGTCAGCCCGGCGCAGTACGTCCAGGGCATCAAACAAACATTCACACGATAGTAATTGAGAAGAAACGTGCGGGGCGAAAGAACAGGCCACATGATCAATGAGTTGCCTGTCGGAAAATGCCGGGTTTAAATGTTTAGACAAATGTACACACACATTAAAAAAGTCAGTAAATAGCTCGCCCTCTCTATACCTTATAGTATGCAATAAAACTTTGGCATAATGCTGATGTTGCTGACTCCAAAATTGTTTTAAGAATTGAATTTTAAATTCCTTATAGGATGAAAATATATCGAGATAGTTGTCAGCCCAAGTTTTAGGTGGTGTATTAGGGACAAAACAATTTTCACGAGAGTTTTTAAGTTGTAAAAAATCGATGTTATTTGCTTGAAAATTTCGTTCCAGCTTAGTCAAAAAGTCCACGGGGTGAATATTTTGACCATCAAAAATGGGCAAGTTTTTAGTTGACGCAGGGTGGGGAGGATTAACAATAAATTCCCTAAAGTTATTTAAATGTAAATTATTTAAATTTTCACAAACACCACTAATTATTTGCGTCATAATTTGTGGAGTTACCAGAAGTGGTTGTGCAACTGCTGGTTGTTGCACCGATGGCAGCTGATCTACCAATGGATTTGCCCCATGGCTGTAAGGGGTCTGAAACTCTAGGTGTAAATTTCTTCTAGCTTGTTCAAACTGGGCATTTTGATGCTGCGAAGGTAGCCCTAATGTACTAGGGCGGTATTCAGATGAACTGGCAACAGGATGACCATTTGTTGCAGAAAAAATAGTTGGAATGGACCTACCTTGATTGTCTGGCAAGTCATTTTGTATTACCCCTTCAGGTATTGTTCGTGGAATGTCTGCAACCCTTGAAGGGACATTGTTTTGCCTTGTGACCCTTTTTCGAAGGTCATAGGAGTGCCTCGTCCAACCAACATGTTCGTCGTTGCTGTTTTCCATCGCTCAGATCCTTTGCTCCGAAGTTGGGCGCCAAAGATGTAGCAGAACCACAGGGGTTGCGGGAGTGGGAGAAAGCAAAAGGCGGTATTCCGGGCAGATGGCTTGTATTTAATTCTTATAAGGAAACCACAGAGTGTTTAAATTATCACAGTCAGCACCAGTCACTATGGAGCAATATAATGATCACAAATATCACTATCCACCCTGCGACAAAAGGGTTGCGGAAAGGTAAATTTATACACTTCGTGGTTTAGAGGCGAGCTACATGCTGATTACACACCGGTAAAATGGCCGAAGTTGATTTACCACCACAAAACACTCGCAGGCTTGCGCGCAGGACGGAAGGGCTAAAGAATACAGGGGAGTCTAAAAAGTACCGCTTCACCATTTTTGTAAAACATGAACCTAAAAATACACACTGAACTACTGCTTAAACTCGGCACAAGAGTGTTCAGATGTTAACTCACACGATTTCGTTTATTCTTTTAGTCTTGGTTTTTATCCCTCGTTTATCTCCCATTTACAAAAGTGCATAACTCGTATTTATTTTATCTTCTCCTCATCAAATTAATAAAGATATCAAAGGGGCGGAGCCTCGGTTGTTCCTGGTCGACCCAAATATGTTTTCGTGCTATCAAAACTAGGTAATCCGTGAAGGATATGAGGTTCGGATTGTCCCAATATCCTCGAAAATAAACATAAGCGAATGAAATGTTTATCTAAATGTTTCCTTCCTGTTACTGAAACCATTTGTGATGCGGCAACGCCGCCATTCCCCAGCAGAACTGCTGTTTATTTTCATGAACGTCAAAGAAACTCACGAAATTCCTCAGATAAACAAAACAATCAAAAGTTTTAATGTGATTTTTCCGAAACCTGTGATCCTAAATTCCAATTACGATGTCCAGATAATACGGTGTGCGCAATGTCCACAAAAATTCGTTGGAATGTCTCCTTTATAAGGTAACTTTTTGGGCACTATATAACCTCCAAACCTAGCTCTATAAAATACCCTTAATTTGTGTACAGAGAGACGAGTCGAAGAGCCTTGATTGTTTACCTAAATAAACAAATATTTAACGTTGCCTTAAACGTAAAAATGACACGTTACACACGATATCAATTTTTATTTGTTTTAAAGTTAAGATAATAATTAATATTTGTAATGTAAATAAATAATGATTTTATTTAAAAAAGTCAATAAGAATATTTTAAAAATGCCCAACTCCTTGTTGAATGCAGGCTTGTGCTGGTATACCAACAGAGAGTAGTTATCTGTATGTTTTTCAAAAAAACCTAAACAGAAGTGTACTTATACTCCCAAAATTTGAACATAAGGATTCAAAACACCTTGTATATATATAATTTTTCACAAGTTTCTTTCAACTAAACCTAACTTTCCTGCCTTGCGGAATTTGGTTGAAAATATGTTGTTCAATAACCATTTGATTATTAATACTTCAATAACATTTTCTTGAAAAAGAAAATTATACAAAAACATTAAAAGGAATATTGTGAGGACATACTTAACGAAAAAACAACAAAGATTGCGGGCAATTCCTCAAAAAGGGATATTAGTAGCTCGCATACTAGTTTCGGTCTTCTTGGACCTCTTCGGTACGAGCGTAACAAGTGTTAAGGGACGATTAATGGGGATGATGGTGTCTGAAAAGGAAACATGAAATGTGGACATTTACTGAAAACAGACCAACTGCCGAATTGCAATATCAGTCAGGGTAGCCTCAGGTTTGAGGCGAAATTTGACGTCACTACGGAGACAGATATAATCAGTCTCAGTAAATCTCTCAAGCCCGGAGATAAATTCAAAGGAATATTGTGAGGAGATACTTAACGAAAAAACAACAAAGATTGCGGGCAATTCCTCAAAAAGGGATATTAGTAACTCGCACTAGTATGCGAGCTACTAATATCCCTTTTTGAGGAATTGCCCGCAATCTTTGTTGTTTTTTCATACAAAAACATTTTCTATAAACAAAAAATTGTTTGAAAACATTTTCTTAAAATTTTGTTATTCAAAAACATTTTCTTCAAAGAAAAAATTGTTTGAAAACATTTTCTTAAAATTTTTTGTTTAAAAACATTTTCTTTGAAAGTCATTTTTTTTCATAACGAAAAATTGTTCAAAAAAGTTTTTGAAGAAAATATTTTTGAACAAATTTCCATTTAACAAGAACATAATCTAACCTTACAGCTAGGTAAGGGTGTTTTAACATACCATAAAAATGACAACACGACATGTGCCTCAGCACTAATGGGGTTTCGTCAGTGTTCTATTTTTGGACAGAATTGAGACCCTTTGAACTTGCTTTTGACGAATTCCTCATTGCTAAACTCGACTTGAAAGTGTTTCTTAAACTAAAAAATATATTTATTTTTACTTATAATCATAGCTGCCAGAAAATCCCAACTGTCGGAAAATTAGACCTAGGGCCCCAGTCAACCAAATCCATGTAGATTTGTGGTTGAATCTTTAAACCACATTTTCAATAAAGTTTTTGATTTTTGGGGTTTCCGCTTTTATTGTTTGCATTGCACAAAACTGTTCCTCTTCATCTTCATCGCTGCTACTACCTAGCAGCGAGGAAAATAATAAAAAATCGCTCACTACTTTATCTGCACTCATTTTTACGTCCCACGTCAATAAAGGTGCATTTCTAATCGTGTTCAATGGCAGAGTTGCAATCCGACACGCGTGCTAGGCATATGGGATTCAATGTAACCATTTCTAATGACGACCACCGTGTCCGCACGGTCCTTCGTGCTTGCAAGCTGCAAACTCTGTGGCCCGTGCTGGCGTCGGTGCGGCGTATCAGACATGCGCAGTTCCATCACCTAAATGATCGGTATCGGGAATAATCTTGATCGAGATCTTTTTGGCTATATCTGTCTCCTATAATATTAAAGGTGCACTCTCTACAATACCGACTTATATCCCTTGTCACTTATCATACAAAGTTTTATAGTTGCAGGCACATTGTAAGGAGAATTCACAACTTTTTTTATTTGTCGATTGCGAGTTTTCCATTTTTAATTAAAAAAATATCTTAAAAATTTTGAAAAATATTTATTTTGTTTACAACAACATATAATTAAAAACAAATCAATTACGCATGCGCTAACCACAGCACGCACGCAACACGATTAGAAATGACCTAGTCCGTGACGACTTCCGTGCTGGCGTTCGTGTCGGCCCGCAAACACGATTTAGAAATGTAGCTTAATAAGCGTTTAAAATTAATGGCGGGAAAAAGTTTTCGGTCCGGCACGAGCCCTCGGAGCCGCACTCAGTGCAAAACTGAATTCATAAGTTCCTCAATGGAATACGAAAACTGAAAAAGTGCATGTCAATGGAATACAAACACCGAGCCAGTTGTGCACTAGTGCTGCACTCATTTCCCCAATGGAATACGGCATTAGTTTTTTGACAAGACGCTAGCGCTACCAAGTCCACTTTCAATCCCTGACTTCGCATGCGCATATCTACCAATATTATTTACCTCATGTATTAGAATAGATGAATACAGGGTGATTTTCACTTGAATGATTGTAACCACATGAAAATAGAAAGTTTCAAAAACCTAACCTAACAAAACCTAATCAAATCTAACCGAACCGAACCAAAGGAACCGATAATTTTTTTCAAAAAAAAACTTTCCTGACTTCCTGCCCGGGATCCTAGAGGATGTGAATCCGAACCGAACCAAACCGAACCTAACTAAACTAAACCAAACCTAACCTAACCAAACTAAACTACAACACGTACTGCTAATTACGTTCAGTTGGGTAGGGTTAGGTTTGGATAGGTTCGGTTCGGTACGGTCCGGTTCGGATTCACATCCTCTAGGATCCCGGGTAGGAAGTCAGGAAAGTTTTTTTTTTGAAAAAAAATATTGGTTTAGTTTGCTTTGGTTCGGTTCGGTTAGATCTGATTAGGTTTCGTTAGGTTAGGTTTTTGAAACTTTCTATTTTCATGTGGTTAGAATCATTCAAGTGAAAATCACCCTGTACATCTATTCTAATACATGAGGTAAATAATATTGGTAGATCTACGCATGCGAAGTCAGGGATTGGAAGTGGACTTGGTAGGGCTAGCGTCTTGTTAGTTACTTGTGGAATATCAGTGAAAATGAATCCCAGTGACTATTTTTTGAGTCTTGACACCCCCGTGAAAATGACATACGGAATATAACAGCGCGAACAGCGCCTGCGATCTGGACAAGGGACTAAATTGGAACTAAACATAATGACGTTTGACAGTGTCATCCTGTTCTGTGGTTTGACTGCTGTTGTGGGAAAGAGAGAGAGCCCACCAGAACAGACAGAAAGAGAGACACGCGACACACCTGAATTTATTCTGTGGTGAATGTCATTTTTGTCGGGTGTTCCCCTCAATCTGATTTTTGATAAAAAAACTAAAATCAAATCATTGTGTACTAGATCGGCATATTTTGTGAGTCTAACAAGCAGTAGCAGTGTGAAAAAGAAGCAGCAGCAGTATAAAAAACAAGGAGCAGCATATAAAAAGCAGTCAATTCAACGACCCCATACCAGTGAGTTTTAAGGTGGATTTATTGTTCGTTAAAGTAAGGTAAGGGGTAAGTTCATTTATTTAGGCTTACTTCATACTTTCCACTATGAACAATGGAAATTTCTATTTTAAGTAAGGCCGCCTTGTTTATGATAAAAACAAATAGGTTCTAACTTATAAGTCTAAGCTGTTACTACTTCTGAAGAGTTACAGTGATCTATCACTCAGCTGCGACAGTTTTATGCCAAAAACCACCTTCGCTTAGTTTCTACCACCAAAAAACCAACTACTACCACCTTCCCCTACTTCTAACCCCAAAAAACAAACTACTACAACCTTCGCTGAGCTTCTACCCCTAAAAAACCAACTACTACCACCTTCCCCTACTTCTAACCCCAAAAAACAAACTACTACTACCTTCGCTGAGCTTCTACCCCTAAAAAACCAACTACTGCCATCTTCTCCTAGTCTCTGCCACCAAAAAACCAACTTCTACCAACGCTTATCTTCTACCCCTAAAAAACCAACTACTGCCATCTTCTCCTAGTCTCTGCCACCAAAAAACCAACTTCTACCAACGCTTATCTTCTACCACTAAAAAACCAACTACTACCTCCTTTGATTATGATTGTAGTATTTGGTTTTTTGGTGGTAGAAGCTAGGGGAACTTGGTAGTAGTTGGTTTTTTGCTGGTAGAAGCTAGGGGAAGGTGGAAGTAGTTACTTTATTGCTGGTAGAAGGTAGCAAAAGTTGGTAGTAGTTTGTTTTTTGGTGGTAGAAGGTAATCCAAGGGGATAGTAGTTGGTTTTTAGTGTAAACCCGATCTGTACCTAAGTGATAGATAGATAGGTAACTGTTTGGGAGTGGTAGCAGCTGTGATTTATTAGTTAGGGTTTGTTTTAACCTCAAACAATACGCTGCAATATCGAAATGTATAAAAAGGTCATTAAAATTTTGATCTGTAAAATATAGGTAGGGGGGGGGTGGTACCCCATGTTTTTATTTATGAAATATGTGGAAAATATTAGAAAAAACTTAGCTTTTGGGGGGGGGGGCTGCCCCTGACATATATGCCACTGTGTAGACCCATGTTTGTAGGATAATACATTTTTTGTTGCATCTTACTGCTTACTTTATGGCAATATGGCTTTGTTTGCTATAAACTCAACTTTACTGTATCAATTTGATCATGGCACATACCTGTTTTTTTCTGGGGAGAAAGAGATGTGTCAATATGGAACTGAAACAGTATCCTTGAGTTTTATAAATAGCATTTTTTATTGCCTAATACCCTGTTCGGACTGTGCAACTTTTCCAAGCATGCAACTTTTGTGTCCTCTCTCTCACTCAGATGATGTTACTTAAAGAGAGACAGAACAAACAAGTTGCATGCTTTGTTTGGAAATGAATGAAAATTTGTTTTATTTTTAAGTAAAACAAACACTGTTTTTTAATTTTGCAAAGGCAGCTTTGTGTTCCCCTCAGATAGTACTAACCAAGTGGTAACAGCTAACCTGTAATTTGTACTGTTTTGCCAATAATGCCATGTAAATCTTGGGCTAATGTCAAGAAATCTGTAATGCAATAAGCCATGGGCGCAGCCAGAGGGGGGGGCCCAAACCTAAGATTTTTTTAATATATTTTCCACATATTTCATGAATAAACACAAAAAATAGCATGAAATACGACATGATGAAGCCTCGCCCCCCCCCCCCAAGACATATTCCTGGGTGCGCCACTGCATAAGCTGTAAAATAATATTTTATTCTGCATAATTACCGAACAATGTAATCTCAAAGCTAAATTTGTATTCAGGGTAGTAATGCTATGTTTTTTGAACAGGTGTCAATTGGAGCTTCAGCAGTCATGTTTTTTAAGGTGTTTTATAAAGTTTCACTTAGTTTTATTTTAATAAATCTAAATTTTTTAACAATCTTAGTGGAAAGTTTGGTTTGGTGAAGTCAAAAAATAATAATAATTTCTTATGGTAGTGATAGTAGTAATTATTTATTATTCACAATTTTTACTGTAAAATCTTTTAAAATAAAAATTTTACAAAGTTTTTTTTTGTTTTATTTATTTTTATTTAATTATTTTAGACAGGTTTTCTTTCTAACATAAAAATTTTTGTTGGTCCCCCAAAAGAGGATTCTATTCACAAACAATATTTTATAGCTTGTGAAAAAAGAAAACAACTAAATAATTTTTTTTACATGTCAATTGTAATGTCAAAAAATGTTTTTTTTCGCTTGTTGACACATGTAAAAAAAATATATATTTTTTAAACTTTTGAATATGGTGGGGGGTGTGACTGTTCTATCTGAAAAAGGTAGTTGTTATTTTGTCTGCAAATTCTATTACATGTCAAAACTTCAGAAATCTTTAAACTAGAACAGGTCATTATTCACATAACTTATATTATCATGGCATTTTTCTAAGTAAGGCCTGGTTTACCCAAAAACTTAATGCACAATGAACAAACTCATTGCTTAATTTTAATATCTCTGTTTCCATTTCCTTAGTATTGAAGACATAAAATATAAACAGTAAATCTTTCCATTGTGCATTATGTTATGGGTAAATTAGGCATAAAATAGAAAGTTCACATTACTTTGTTAAGTAATCTTATCTACAGTTTGATAATGGTATCCGACCCTCGGAACCGAAATCAAAAAATATATTTTTACACAAAACATAAAGCCCAATTGTGTAAAATTCAAAACTATACAATATCAGGACATCCACAAAATCATATAAATTCATAAAATTTGACTTGTGTATTGTGTAAAAACATATTTTTTGATTTCTGTGCTGAGGATCAGATACAATAAGTCAAACTGTATATACAAGTGGCCCATTTTGTCTTATTTTTATTACATATAATAGTGAGTTCATATTGCTCCAATGAAAGCTCCCAATTGTATTGTATTTAACATTTGGGGATATATTGTGCCTATATTACCTAATGAGTTTGACTACATTCTTGAAATATGTAATGCTCAAGGGGGAGAGGATTTAGCCTTGCATTATATTCAATGTGCTTGTTTTTTAATGGGGGAAGCAGGCATATTTTTGTCAACCGCTACAAAAAACTGCAGACTACAACAAAAAAATAAATAGGATTTGTATTATAGCACTAGTGCAATATTGAAACATTATTCGTAATGCATGTAAGCCAAAATGGGTTATATAGGGTGTTGTAAAATTCAATAAAATATTTTTAAAGATAATTTCCTAGAGTGATTTCAAGACAAAAAGTTTATATAAACAAAGGTCTACAAACACTTAGTAGTAGAGATACAGGGTGTTTAAATTTACTTTTTTTATATAGCTTTTACAGTTTTTGTGATATTTGGCTCGTATATTTACTTATAGGCACTACAAGTTAAGGCATGTCAAATAGGTTTTAATTAATTTGTTTATTTTGATATACTCGCCATACCATACTGGAGCATTTTTTATTTTATGATAGCAGCCTTTGGTGCAACAGCGATTTTCTCTAAAATGGTTAAAGATGCAAAAAAATTTCAGAAAAACAAAAAAGTTTGCAAATGAAACAAAGATTTTATTTCTTGTTTTAAAATCCCTACTTCTCCCTACCAGTGGCTTAAAACAAAAAAATTCTGGGGGAAAAGGCGACATGACCCCTGAAAAAGGGTCACTCTGTACATGTTTACTATTATTTGGCATGTCTAAAAGTGTAGTGCCTATAGCTTAATTTGCCAAATTTGAACTAAATATCTCGAAAAGTACAAGAGCTATAAAAAACTAAATAAAAGAAACTTTAAAACAAGGCGTTTAAGGTTATATAAAAATTTTGCCTTGAAACCACTTAAGGAATTCAACACTAAAATTATGTTATTGAATTATGAAACACCCTGTATAATGTGTATTTTATAAAAACTTATTTCAATATGTAAATAAACAGTGGCAGAACTACAATGCAGCAAGGCACAGGGTTGCTGAGAGGCGTATGCTCCATAGAGAGCCCGAAGGGCTGGAGTGATCACACACACACACACACACAGTGATAAGTAAAAAATGATTTCAGCGAAATTAAAAAGGTTTAGTTGGTGGGAGCACCTCTGCCCTGTATGGTGGTTCTATCACTGCTTGTCTTGCAATTCATTGCAGGGAGAAAGGCTGATCAATAGCAAAAATTGTGTACAGTTCTTTACATAATCCCTATTTTTGTTGGTCCTATAAGTCCTTCTTGGTCTTATTTAGGTATAAAGTGATAAAAAAAAGACAAAAATGACTAACGAATAATACCAAACCAAAGGTGCTGCCAGGACCTAATTTTTACTGATTTTTATTAGTCCGAAGCGCATTGATCAGCCCCTCGGCGCAGGATCTGTCCTGGGAAGGGTTTTAGTTGAGCGAACTGTCTATCCGGAAAAGTGTTTAAGTTCAATAAACTGTGTCTATCACGGAAAGTGTTTTAGTTTACTATCTGCTCAACACTGAAATAACAATATCACAGTTCATATAAATGTATCTTTAGCAGTAAAAAAGCTGGTAAGTACTATAATATGTTTATTAATTAATTTTTAAATATTAATATAATACTGTTCATTGAATATCAGCTGATGATGGTACAAAAAGTTTGTTTTTGTTTAAAATGTATTTTTTCAGAACCATTTCATATAAAGTTTTGGTATTTTCCATAAATTTTGTAAAAAAATTGTTGTCCACAAAGTTTTACTATTTGACGATATTTTTGTGCAAATTTAATGGAAAAAGTATGCCATGATTTAAATGGGATGGTTCTGAAAAAATACATTTTAACAAAAACAAACGTTTTTCCCATCAACAGCTGATTTTCACTGACCAGCAGATTTATTTTAACAAATATCAGCTCAGCTGGTGTTATGAGATATCAGCTGATTTATTTTGACAAAAATCAGCTGTGTCCCGACATGTTTGACCTAGACAGAGAGCTATAGTCTTCTCTCTTTCTGGACCGTGTTAAGGTTATTCTCGTGTTACCAACGGTTTAACACGTAGTTTGCATTTCTTCCCTTTGGTTGGTGTTCTGTGAGTCTTGAAAAGGACGTTCAACTGCGTTATAAACAGAAAGTCGAACTAATAAACAATAGAGACTTATTGGAAGTGAAATAAGGTCTAATCGTAATAATGCTAACAGTATATTGACATCTATGCTTCCGCACTTGCGCCGTAAAATAAGGCAGACCTTAGAAAGCTTGTGCTACACTTTATTAGTGCAAAATAAAAGTAAAAGACTTATTGGAAGTGAAATAAGGTCTGGCACAAATAATGCTAGCATGATATTGACATCTACGCTTGCGCACTTGCGCAGTAAAATAAGATCGACTTGAATAAAGCTTTTGCTAGACTTTATTAGAACACAAATAAAGTTATGCACGTATTTGTGTAACTTGGCCATACGGTCGGTGAGCGGGCATGCGAGGAAAACTTTGCGCTGTTGCCAATGCTACCTGTAAGTATGGAATTATTGGAATTGAATATTTTAGGCGGGTTTTTAAAATGATATCTACCCTGTTCTCCTTTTGAGAGGTCGAAATCTTCGTCTCTTAAATTACGTAACGCTTTTTGACGTTGCTTTTTGTTCTAGAAATGTGCTTTTTGTACTACTGTAATGTTTGTTGGCAATAAACGATATTCTATTCTATTCAAGGGGGGAAGGGGGTTTAGTCATGCGTTAAGTCGCGTGTACACTTAAGCACCCCACAACGAGCCGAACGGCAAACAGAACATTAGTTTGGAAGGGGTTAATTCGGCATACCGTTCGCCGTATTGTTCACGAGCACGCTCAAGACCCCGGCGTTGCGTTGCTCAATGTTCTTCGAAAGGTTCGGGGGTTTACGCGGCTTTTTTACACTCAATGTTTTTTTAATATATATATATATTTGGATTTTCTTTTTTCTTGAACCATATATATATATATATATATATATATATATATATATATATATATATATAAATTGTTACAAATTTAAGTTATTTAAATTTTATAGTTAGAATTTATTTAGGTTTAGTGTAGTATTAGGTTGACGTATTTTATGGTTGTATTCTTAATCTAGGTTTTAGTTGCGTTATCTGTGACTTGCGGTCGCAATAATACGAGAACTTTCCGGACGTCGAAGGCTGCCGGAAAGTTCGAGAGAGATGGACGATCCTATATATATAGGGCCGGGGTCGCGCACCAGGCAGTCAGTCACAGATAACGTACTGTAGTGGTCGTGAGATATTAACACGAAGTTAATAGACCGATTATAGTAGTGAATTATCAGCGAGTTATTAGTAAGTGTAAGTGCGTGTTTTTGTACATAATTATCGAAATAAATTGACATATTGTTTTCAACAATTGCGAGTTTTAATTTGTCGTTGTGAACCCGTAACAATTGGTGTCAGAAGTGAGATTAAAAGAAATAAATAGTGCAAAGACTATCCTTACACAGTACCACCGGCTAGGACAATTAAAAAGAAGAACAGTAAGTGATTTTGCCAGAATATTCGGAACTGAATAGTGCAAAGACCACCGGATAGGACAATTGGACAGAAAGACAGTAAGTGATTTTTCCAGAATATTCGAAGAAGTTCGATATTGTTTTATTCAAAAAACCAAAAGAGATATTTAAGAACCGACTTCGACATTAATTTTACAGTCCAAAAATTGATAATTAGAGAGATTTTCTAGAATATTCTATCACTTTCTACGACGCTCTATTCAAAAACCAGAAGAAATATCCATAAAAGCGACTTCGACATTAGCTTAGTAATTTCAAAAGTAAGAACTAAAAAGAATTTCTAGAAGATTCCATAACATTCTACGGCGTTCTATTCAAAAACTAGAAGAGATATACAAATACCGACTTCGACAGTAGCTTAGTTATTTCAAAAGTAAGAATTACCAAGATTTTCTAGAATATTCCATCACTTTCTACGACGCTCTATTCGAAAACCAGAAGAGATATACAAAAACCGACTTCGACATTAGCTAAGTTATTTAAATATTTAAATAGTGAGAATTAGAAAGAATTTCTAGAATATTCCATAACATTCTACGACGATCTATTCGAGAACCGAAAGAGATAATCAAAAAGTGACTTCTACATTTGCTTAGTAGCAGAAAGAGTGACATTTACTAGTATATTCTAGAACATTCCATTAGGTCCTATTTAAGAATCAGAGGAGATATTAAAAAAAAAGAAAACAAAACCGACTACGACATTAGCTTTATAGACAAAAAAAAATAAAAAATAAAAAAGAAAGCAAACTCTTCAGGGTTCAAAGAGAATGATCAAGTCTGGCTATACAATCCTTAACGCAAGAAAGGAAGATTACCAAAGTTGACACCACCATGGGAAGGGATAAAGTTGTTAAGAGAATTAATGATGTAGTCTACCGAATCCAGAAAAGCCCGAAGTCCAAGATGAAAGTTGTTCATCTAGACAGACTAAAACCTTACCTGGGAAATGTTGATCGAGACGATCAAACCTGAAGAGGAAGATAGTGTTACAAATTTAAGTTATTTAAATGTTATAGTTAGAATTTATTTAGGTTTAGTGTAGTATTAGGTTGACGTATTTTATGGTTGTATTCTTAATCTAGGTTTTAGTTGCGTTATCTGTGACTTGCGGTCGCAATAATACGAGAACTTTCCGGACGTCGAAGGCTGCCGGAAAGTTCGAGAGAGATGGACGATCCTATATATAGGGCCGGGGTCGCGCACCAGGAGTCAGTAAAATATAACCAACGGAAGTGATCGCTAGATAATAACGCGAAGTTAATAGGCGTATTAAAGTAGTGAATTGTTAGCAAGTTATTAGTAAGTTTAACTGCGAGTTTTTTTGTACATAATTTGTCGAAATAAATTGACGTATCGTTTTCAACAATTGCGAGTTTTAATTTGTCGTTGTGAACCCGTAACAATATATATATATATATATATATATATATATATATATATATATTATATCATAAATACAAATTTCAAAATGAAAGGTTCTTACTAGTTTGGAAATATTTTTTAAATTTTGCTATTACAGCCAAACTTCTTTATGTTCAATTTAGCACGGTGTCTAAGAGTCATTTACAGCCGTAATAGCCAAGTTTAGAAAAATATTTCCAAACTAGTAAGAACCTTTCATTTTGAAATTTGTATTGGAGAACTTGGCTTTACTTTTATCTCAATTCTTTTTACGGAATGCCATTTTCGCGTACTTGGCTTTTTTTTACATGAAATGTTTTTGTTATGATTTCACTTCTTTTTTAAGGGAATTGGATAATACTAAATTTTTAAAGTAGTAAAATATGAGGAATATTTTTTCAAAACTTTTGCAATGCCTTACTTAAATTTTTGAGATTTTTTAATTTTTTTACACGGTTTTATCGTAGTTCCTATCAGCCTTCCAAAGCTCAGCTCTCCAGCGTTTCGGAAAGTGCACAATGTTACTTTTACATAACTTTACATGTATAGGGAAGGGAAATAAATTAAAATTGTCATATTTTTAAACTTTGTCCTATAGTTTTATCATAGTTCCTATCAGTCTTCCAATGCTCAGCTCTCTAGCGTTTCTGGAAGTGGGTAATGTTACTTTTACATAACTTTACATTTATAGGGGAGGAGAGAAAATGAAAATATTGGACTTTTTAAATTTTTTCCCATGGTTTTATCATAATTTCTATCAGCATTCCAATGCTCAGCTCTCTAGCATTTCTGGAAGTGGGCAATGTTAGTTTTATATAAATTAACATTTATAGGAGAGGGAAGTAAATTAAAATGTTGGTGTTTTTTAATTTTTTCATATAGTGTTATCATATTGCCTTTCAGTCTTAAAAAGTTCAGCGTTTCTGGAAGTGTGCAGTCTTACTTTTACATAACTTTACATTAATAGGGGAAGGAAGTTAATCAGAATTTTGGGGTGTTTTAATTTTTTTCTATAACTTTATCATAGTTACTATCGGTCTTCCAAAGCTCAGCTCTCTAGTATGTCTGGTAGTAGGCAATGTTACTTTTACTTAACTTTACATTTATAGGGGAGGGAAGTAAATTAGAATTTTGGGGTGTTTTAATTTTTTCCTATAGTTTTATCATATTTCCTATCAGTCTGCCAAAGCTCAACTCTAGCATTTCTGGAAGTTGGCAATGCTACTTTTACATAACTTTAAATGTATAGGGGAAGGAAGTAAATTAAAATTTTGGGTTTTTTTTATTTTTTCCTATAGTTTTGTCATAGTTCCTATCAGTCTGCCAAAGTTCAACTCTCTAGCATTTCTGGAAGTGGGCGATGCTAATTTTACATAACTTTAAATGTATAGGGGAGGGGAGCAAATTAAAATTTTGGGGCTTTTTGATTTTTTCCAGGGGTTTGGTCATAATTTCTATCAGTCTGCCAAATTTCAGCTTTGTAGCATGTCTGGAAGTACAGTAGAATATTGATGATCTATACATGAGTGAGTCAGTGAGTGAGTGGCAATTTCGACGTTTTTTGAAATTTTGTAACTACTCTACTACTTTATGGAATTCAATGGAGGGGTTGTTAACTCCATGGAGATCTACGATTGTGCAAAGTTTGAGATTCGTAGCTCATTCCGAAGTAGAGTTTTAGATAGGTCAAATATCGGCTGAAATGTTTCCGGAAAAGATGGTTAAGGCGCGCGAACTTGGCGTGGCACTGCCGTGCCCTCAGATATATTTTTTTTAATGTAATATGGGTGGCATGAAGGCAATTTTTTGCGTTACGTAATTTAAGAACGGTCTCTTATTTGAAGGTTAGGTTAACACCCATTTCGACCTCCCCAAAGGAGGATAGGGAAACTAATTTAAATTATTTTTGAAAAGTAAAAAAAAATCGTCATACTATAGACGGTATACGGAGGTTAGATTACATTTCAAAACGTATATTTCGTTAAATGTTTCTTACGAGTTTAGAATCATTTAAATTAAAAGTTAAATCTATCAAGACTTAAGAAATATTTATGCTTAAAATAAATAGAAAAAAGACATTAGTATGTACTGCCGATTCGGCCACACTTTTTAAGTACTTACAAGCATATACAGGGTCTCATAACTTAGGGGCCATAGTGCAGCAGGTAATAGACGAGATTATTTCCGATAAAAAAGTTTATATAACATGGGGGTCACACACATCTGTTTTTAAGATATACGATTTTTAAAGTTAGAGGGGTGGGGGGGAGAAGGGTTTTGCAAAAAAAGAAAATCTTTCCCAGCCAACTAAATGTCCAGCTAATTGTGATTCAAAAATGTGGTACTCTTTTTTTGGATAAAATTACAACTTGGGCTTTTCCATTTTGAAATTTGTATTGGAAAACTTGGCTTTACTTTTATTTCAATTCTTTTTACGGAATGCCATTTTCGCGTACTTGGCTTTTTTTTACATGAAATGTTTTTGTTATGATTTCACTTCTTTTTTAAAGGAATTGGATAATACTTAATTTTTAAAGTAGGAAAATATGCGGAATATTGTTCAAAACCTTTGCAATGCCTTACTTAAATTTTTGAGATTTTTTAATTTTTTTCCATGGTTTTATCGTAGTTCCTATCAGCCTTCTAAAGCTCAGCTCTCTAGCGTTTCTGAAAGTGCACAATGTTACTTTTACATAACTTTACATGTATAGGGGAGGAGAGTAAATGAAAATATTGGACTTTTAAAATTTTTTCCCATGGTCTTATCATAATTTCTATCAGCATTCCAATGCTCAGCTCTCTAGCGTTTCTGGAAGTGGGCAATGTTAGTTTTATATAAATTTACATTTATAGAAGAGGGAAGTAAATTAAAATGTTGGTGTTTTGAAATTTTTTCATATAGTTTTATCTTATTGTCTTTCAGTTTTAAAAAGTTCAGCTTTCTAGCGTTTCTGGAAGTGGGCAGTGTTACTTTTACATAACTTTACATTACTAGGGAAGGAAGTAAATTAGAATTTTGGGGTGTTTTAATTTTTTTCTATAACTTTATCATAGTTACTATCGGTCTTCCAAAGCTCAGCTCTCTAGTATGTCTGGAAGTAGGCAATGTTAGTTTTACTTAACTTTATATTTATAGGGGAAGGAAGTAAATTAGAATTTTGGGGTGTTTTAATTTTTTCCTATAGTTTTATCATAGTTCCTATCAGTCTGTCAAAGCTCAACTCTCTAGCATTTCTGGAAGTGGGCAATGCTACTTTTACATAACTTTAAATGTATAGGGGAGGAGAGTAAATTAAGATTTTGGGGTTTTTTGACTTTTTCCTATAGTTTTATCATAGTTCCTATCAGTCTGCCAAAGGTCAACTCTCTAGCATTTCTGGAAGTGGGCGATGCTAATTTTACATAACTTTAAATGTATAGGGGAGGGGAGTAAATTAAAATTTTGGGGTTTTTTGATTTTTCCCAGGGGTTTGGTCATAGTTTCTATCAGTCTGCCAAATTTCAGCTTTGTAGCATGTCTGGAAGTACAGTAGAATATTGATGATCTATACATGAGTGAGTCAGTGAGTGAGTGGCAATTTCGACGTTTTTTGAAATTTCGTAACTACTTTACTACTTCATGGAATTCCATGTAACTTGGAGGGGTTGTTAACTTCATGGAGATCTACGACTGTCCAAAGTTTGAGATTCGTAGCTCATTCCGAAGTAGAGTTTTAGGTAGGTCAAATATCGGCTGAAATGTTTCCAGAAAAGATCGTTACGGCGCGCGAACTTGGCGAGGCACTGCCGTGCCCTCAGATGAGGACGGAACCCCATTATTAGACGCCAAGTTTTTCACTAAACTTTAAATTGATTAATAAAAGTTATCAATATTATATGTCCATATTACTAACTATTATATTTCTTGGTCCCTTCAAATTGGGTTCATTTTATAAATCTGTGTTAATAGCGGGAAACTCCTTTCGATTTAAATCCGCCAATAAAAAAATACAAAATTGACAAATGACAGACAGAAGACGTCCGGTGAACGCCGGCGCATCTGGTTAAAATTCACACGGTAAAGGATCAGGCAGACCTCTTATGGGATTTCTGTAATCCGTCAAACTTCATGAAATTTTGGTTTGTTGTAGACTGAACCTTTCTTATCAAAAGTTTTCATGGGCCTAACTCAAATTTAATGACCAGTTTTGAGATACAGGGTGTTAAAGTGATAATGTCCAAGAAGCATACTCTTTAGACGGGATTTCTAAATATGTACGCAATGTTAGTATTACATATATATACAATTTATTTATTATTTTCAATCTGTACCTTTAAAACATTATCTACATAGTGTTTAAGTAAATATTAGTCGAAAGTGTTAATAAGAAACAAGCGTTAGTGTGTTTTATATTAAATCTTTCGTATCAAAAGTTCTTATGGGTCAACTTAAATTAATAACCAGTTTTTAAAATACAGGGTATTGCAAGTAATAATGTCCGAGAAGCATAATAGCTCTTTAGATGGGTTTTCCAAAGATAAACGCAATGCTACTATAACATATATTTACGATTTATAATTTAAGTAAATATTAGTCGAATGTTTTAATGAGAAACAAATCGTAGTATGCTGTAGATCAAACCTTGCTCATCAGAAGTTGTCATGGGCCAAACTTAAATTAATTTAAGAAGCATTATAGCTCATTAGACGGGTTTTCCAAACACTTACGCAATGTTACTATTACAATTGTTTACGATTAATTTATTATTTTCAATCTGTACCTTTAAAACATTATCTATAGGGTGTTTGAACAAATATTAGTCAAAAGTTTTAATGAGTAACGTGCATTATAGCTTTTTACAGAGCACGGCACAGATGCACAAAATGCTTAAATATTTTTTTAAAGTATTTCAAAAATGATATTTGCCGAAACACTCTGTAATAAATTTAATACTTACTAAGTCAAGAATCATGAAAAAACTAATAAATAATCTATATGTAATAGTAAAATTTCGTTTATGTTTGGAAAACCCATCTAAAGAGCTATTATGCTTCTTAAATTAATTTAAGTTTGGCCCATGACAACTTCTGATGAGCAAGGTTTGATCTACAGCATACTACGATTTGTTTCTCATTAAAACATTCGACTAATATTTACTTAAATTATAAATCGTAAATATATGTTATAGTAGCATTGCGTTTATCTTTGGAAAACCCATCTAAAGAGCTATTATGCTTCTCGGACATTATTACTTTCAACACCCTGTATTTCAAAAACTGGTCAATAATTTAAGTTAAGCCCATGAGAACTTCTGATGAGCAAGGTTAAATCTACAACATACAAAAGCTTGTTTCTCCCCACATAGCACAAAAATCACATCAACGTTAAATTCACGTGAACAAAAAAACAAACAACCTCATACCATGTAATATTTATTTTGTTAAATCAACATGCTTAAAGATAACTTAAAAACAAGGAGAAATCAAGCAATAAAAATGTACTTTTTGCTGAAGTTTCTGGTGCTGTGTATATAACGTGTTTTTTACCCTCGTTATTTTCATGTACCAAATTCACACTTGAAAAGTCCTCCACAACATGTTCTAAAACGCCACTAGATTAAGACTTCTCAAACCTACTGACTTTCTGCGTCTTTTTTGGTCACGTTTTTTTAATAACATTTTTTTAACTTAAAAGAGATGCGAAAGGAAGTTATAAAAGTTCACTAGTTTAAGACTACAACACTTCAAGACAATTTTAAAGTTAATCGTAAATATATCAATAGTAACAGCGTAAACCCGTCTAAAGAGCTATTATGCTTCTTGGACATTATCACCTTCAACACCCTGTATTTCAAAAACTGGTCATTAATTTGAGTTGGGCCCATGAGAACTTTTGAGCAGAAAGGTTCAGTCTACAACATGTCAAAATTTCGTGAAGTTAGACGGTTTACAGAAATCCCACAAGAGGTGTGCCTGATCTTTTTAACCCGAATCATGAACGCACTCCGGATGGGCACGACCGTATTAAAAGCGCGTTCCAATAACTCTTTTTTCCGACCGCTTTTAAGGTCAAGAACTATTGAAATAAAGTCGTTGCCGTATTAATGCTAACCTTATTTTGGACTTTCCAATAAGTGTCTAATATCGCAGATAAGATTAAAGCAAGTTTTCTTAAAAGTTTTATAATTATTGATTTCTTTCAGTTTTAAAGGAAGTTTTTTATAGAGTTTAATTGAAACATAGTCCGGGCCCTTTTCAGTGGAAGTTAACCTATGGGATGGATAATTTAAAGAACTTACTTGTCTTCGTGCTCTAGTGTCGTGGCGGTGGTTAGGTCTCAAGTAAATGAATTTGTCCATGTTTTTTTATATATAATATACATTCATAAATGTACACACCATAAACTGTCAGCAATCTGTTTGCCCTAAAGATGCCTCTGCAACTCTCACCAAACTTCATATTTAGCATGAAACGCACAACCCTTTTTATTATGCCATACTTAATATGCGAGTAATACATTCCATAATAGATAGTTTTTAGTCCCTGTTAATTAAAATTTAGAACTTTGGCCATTACTCTGATAGCATGCTGATAGATACTTGCTTTACTTAATTTCTGACATAGAATCTGTATGTGTTCGAAATAATTTAGATTATTGTCAACTATTACTCCCAGTAGTTTAACACTTTTAACAAAATCAATGTGTTTAATGTTGAATTTTAGAGTATCGTTATGTGCAAGGTGGTTGTTTGAAATAATTATTATTTTAGTTTTATTTTCATTGAGCAACAGTTGATTTCTATCAAGCCAGACTTTTGTTTTGTTAAGTACCTTCAAGCATTTTTCTTCCACTCTTTCATCCTTTGTTATTGGTAGAACGATGTTAGTATCATCAGCATATTTAGTATTTTGGGCTATTTGTTACTACATATAATGAAAAATAAGGGCCCTAAAATACTGCCTTGAGGTACGCCGGTAGATATAGTGCCTTTAGCCGACTCGATATTTCCCGAATTCGTTTTCAAAATCATTTTTTGTGTTCTTTCAGTCAAGTAGGACCTGATGTACGTGCAAGACAAATAATACTTAGTTAATTTTCCTAAATATTAATTATTCCGTTGCACTGAGCCATACAGGTTGTCACGTGACACCGCAAAGTGCGCGGATAGAAAAGTGCGCAACCCACCGGCACGATGAGAGAGAGATCATCGTAGCCTCCATATTGAAACCGGCGTGTTTACTCGGTTTTTCCAAAACTACAATTCAATCAATTACAATTAGTGCCAATCAATTCTAAAATCATTCCAATCCGTTACCTCAACTCCTCACAGTGATTTCGATCAACTCAAGAACTCTGGTAGAAGCCTGGGCGCCCAGTGAATGGAATTTGTACCGCCGAGAAAAAACCAAGGTAGGTGTCAATCGACATTTTGTATGGTTCTCGCGTTATTTTCCATTTTTTTCCTTAATGCGTAAAAGTTTAACCAGTGCCTAAAGCTATCGAACGGGTGTATGTCTTGTGCATACATTTTTATGGTCCTTCGAGCCGGATATTCAAAAAAAATACAACAAAAATCAAAATTCATTTTTCTTAAACCAAAAATCTAAAAATTTTAAGACGCCATTAAGGACCAACCCAAAAGGGGCAGGCTTTATCAGTGACGAAGCGACACGCCTTTCCTAACATGTTTAAAAATTTTATCGATTTCTGCAGTTTAAATGTAAAGGTCGCGGTCGACAAAAACAACTGTTTTTTGTTTACCTACGGGCGAGTGAACGAAGGTACAAAATAAAATAAAATAATAAGAAATTCTGAAAAACGTTTTAGTGTTCAGTGATAATATTTATTACTAATTAATCAATTAAAATGACTAAAACCGGCCTGGATAAGGCAGTGCAAAAACGTACAGTTTATGTTACGAGGATTACCGAAACATACACTGCAGCCATAAAGGCTCAGACTGATTCAAATGTAAAATCTATTTTCAAAACAAGGTATGAGAACTTGGAAGAATTTTATGATGAGTTTAAAAAACTGCACAATGACGTTATTAGCCTAGTGGAGAACGATAACGAATATAAAGTGCAAGACAAGGTGCGAGAAGATACAGACAATTTTTATTTTCAAACTAAAAGTATTTTTAATCAACTTTTTCCAGAACAAAATATTTTACAAGGCAATTTTGTATCTCTTCAAAATCAAACAAACAGTCATGAATACAAGGATCTATTAAAATTAGATGTCCCTTGTTACGATGGCACTTTATTAAAGTGGGTCACTTTTTATGATATGTTTTGCTCATTAGTGCACAACACTAATATGCCTCCAGTAAGGAAATTTAGACATTTAATTTCATATTTAAGAGGTGAACCACTCAGTTTAATAAAACACTTGCCTATTAATGATAATAATTACAATATTGCTTTTCAAACACTAGTAGATCGATACCAAATCAAAAGACTTTTGGCAACAAGCTACTGGAACACCGTAAATAGTACGGTTCCCTTAAAAAATAATTGCTCTTCCAAGGATCTTAGAACTTTACTCGATAGTTTTAATGAAAATATATCTGCTTTAGAGTTATTAGGTTTTCCAACTCAACATTGGGATTTCATACTTTTCAACATGCTTCTTTCACGTTTAACTACCTCAATACGAACTTCTTTTGAGATAGAATATAGTAAAATGGAGCTTCCTACCTACGAAAACCTTACAGAGTTCCTCAAAAATCATAGTAGGGCCTTAGAATCAGTTCAACTCATGCAAAATATTTCTTATTCAACTATGCAATCAGACAATTTACAAAATTCAAATCCAAAACCACCTAAGCGACAATTCAATTCAAATAATAATTACAACAGTTACTCAAAACCATATCAACCACAAGTTTACGTGGCAAATACAACTCAAAATCCTCAAAACTCAAAAATAACTTCATTTAGCAATAATTCGCAATTCCAACCAAATCATTCTAAATTCTTTAATTCAAATCAACAACCAAATCAATCTAGTTTTAGTTTCACTCCAGAAACTCAAAACAACTCAAATTCAAATACAAATCAATTCAACTCAAATTCAAATACAAATCAATTCAACTCAAATTCAAATAGACAACAACAATTAAATAATTCGAATTTACAATTTAATTCGAATCTGTTTCAAAATAAATACAAATGTCGTTTATGTACAAATAAACAATTTCACAATCTTTCACAGTGCCAGGTATTTTTATCAAAAACTATACAGGAGCGTAATGCCTACGTTAGGCAAAATAATGCGTGTAGCAATTGTTTAAGATCGCATCCCTTAAATTTATGTCAATCTACTTTTTCTTGCCGTATCTGTGGCCAGCGTCACCATACGAGTATTTGTAATAACTCGCAAACTACTCAATCGAATTCACAAAACGCGTATTTTACAAATGTACAACCAACCCCAAACTTAAATCAAAATTCAATTCAATCTTCCCAAAACCCCAATCAAACACAAAATGAAACACCCAATGAGGGCATTGATTACATTAATTGTGGGTGCACCTCACTCACTACTCAAAAACCTCAAAGTACTATTTTACTTTCTACAACAAAAGTAGACATCCTAGATAGTCGTGGATACTATCAAACTATACGGGTTGTCCTCGACAATGCGTCAGAGGCCAATTTTATTTCTGAAAATTGTCTTAATCGCCTAGGATTATCTAGGAAAAAATTCATAGTTCCCATACGAGGCATCAATCAATCTACTTCAACCACCAATGGCATAACAAATTGCACAATTAAGCCTGTTGGCCGAAATAATCCAACGCTTTCTCTTGATGTCTATGTTTTGCCAAAGGTAAGTGCAAATTTGCCATCTTTTCAAGTTAATCCTCACAATTGGCATCATATCTCTAATTTAAATTTAGGAGATAATACTTTAAATATTCCCGCACCTGTAGACATGCTTTTAGGAGCACATGTTTATTCTCAAATAATTCAACCTAACATTATTCCTGGAGAAGCGGGGCAGCCAATAGCACTTGAAACCTTGTTCGGCTGGGTGCTCCTGGGAAATACGGAAATATCAAATCAACCTACATACAATTCAACTTCATATTCATGTCACTTTACTTCTTTACAAAATAATTCACTAGATCAAACGATGATCAAGTTTTGGGAAGTTGAGTCTCTCCCAACAAAGAAGTTCCTCTCTCCTGATGAGGAAAAATGTGAATCATTTTATCAAAAAACTGTCACGAGAGATAGTTCGGGACGTTTTCAAGTTTCATTGCCATTTCGTCACTCTAGACCTATTTTAGGAGATACCTACTCACATGCTTACAAATGTTTTTTATCTCTTGAGTCTAGACTGATAAAAAATCCCGAACTATATTCACAGTATTCCGAATTTATGAATAACTACTTAAAAAACGATCATATGAGTTTAATTCGAGAATCAGAATCAAAAAATCAATTCATAAATTATTTACCCCACCACTGCGTTGTACGCCCCGATAAATCAAGTTCACGCGTTCGAGTAGTTTTTAATGGCTCGGCAACAGCGGGTTCAAAGGGTATATCCCTTAATTCTACCCTTCTCCCAGGGCCCAAATTACAAACTGACATCAACTCAATTCTGTTAAAATTCCGATTTCATGAAATAATCATGCTCTCGGATATTACACAAATGTTTTTACAAATAAAATTAGCTCCGGAAGATCGTGATTATCAACGTCTTCTGTGGCGTTTCACTTCAAGCGATCCTATTCAAGAATACAGACTTAATACTGTCACGTTTGGTATCACATCTAGTCCTTTTTTGGCCATCAGAACTATTCAAGAGTTAGCCAAAATCCAAAAAAAAAAACTACCCAGAAGCTTCTAGAGTGCTCCTAGAAGACATTTTTGTCGATGATATCTGCGCAGGCGCAAACTCTATAGAGTCGGCTCTAGCTCTACAGCGAGATTTAATCGCTCTTCTAAAATCAGGCTGTTTTGAGCATAAAAAATGGGCTAGTAATCACCCAAAACTACTATCCTCTCTATCACCAGACGAATGCCAAATTCCCTTTTCTTTTGACAAGGAAAATCCTATATCCATAAAGGTTCTTGGACTCCAGTGGGACCCAAAATCAGACAATATGTTTTTCTCTTGTCAGCCATCGGAAAAACGATGCACAAAAAGAAATATTCTAAGCGCTATTGCTTCTATTTTTGATCCTTTAGGGATGCTTTCTCCCATTTCATTTTTTGCAAAATGTCTTATGCAAAAATTATGGATTTCCAAGATAGGATGGGACGATCCCGTGGACAAATCTATTCTTCAGCATTGGACACAATTTCAAAATGAACTTAAGTGCTTATCAGATATTAAATTTCCTAGGCACATTTTTTCTAAAGATATAATATCTTGTCAACTGCATGCTTTTTCGGACGCATCAGAATTAGGCTACGCAGCTTGCGTTTATTTACGTATCGAGCTGTCAGATCAAAGCATAAAAACTTCCTTAATTATGGGCAAATCAAGGGTCAGTCCCTTAAAAACTATTAGTCTCCCGAGACTAGAACTTTTAGGTACTGTTCTTCTTACTGAACTTCTTAGTTTTGTTATAAAAACTTATTCCCCTTTAATTTCAATAGATAAAACTTACGCTTATACAGATTCTCAAGTCGTCCTCTTTTGGCTTTGTAGCTCACCTCATAGATGGCGCTCTTTTGTTGCTAACTGAGTTAGCCAAGTACAAGAAAAACTCTCTAATGTAAACTGGTATCATGTAAAATCACAAGAAAACCCTGCGGATGTCGCCAGTCGTGGCACAACTCCTTCTAATTTTATAAACCACCCCTTGTGGTTTACAGGGCCTTCCTGGCTTAGTCAACCATGTACTACATGGGACTTAAAAAATCCCGCATTACTCCAAAACTCAGAAACCGATTTTCAGCAAATTTTAAATGAAGAAAAGCCTGAAAAAATAACACTTACTACAAACATCGATTATCATATTCTAGACTTCCTTGTAAATAAATATTCATCCCTTTTTCACATTCAAAACTTAATTTGTCAGATTCTACGAATATTTTATAATTTTAAAAACAAAAAGGAACCACTTACAGGTCCTATTTCTATTTTTGAAATTCAGTATGCTTTAACACTCTTGGTTCGAAGAAGCCAAGAATTACATTTCTCTGACCTCCTAAAACAACTAAAAAACAACGAACTTTTACCCAAGGCTTTTCGAAAAATTGCACCCTTTTTGGACACTACCGGACTGATAAGGGTAGGTGGTCGTCTTAGGCATACGAATTCTATACCTTTTGATGCAAAACATCCTCTATTGCTTCCCAGATCAGGCAGGTTGTCTGACCTTATCATTGAACATATTCATAAGGTAAATAGCCATCCAGGGCTAAATACAGTTCAGTACTTACTAAGACAACAATTCTGGATCTTAGCATCTCGCAGAGCTATTCAGTCAGTTTTATCTCGATGCATAAGATGTTATCGCCTTAGACCAAAGGCTTACATCCCTTATCAAGGTGACTTACCTTATTTTAGAATTTCACAACTAAAGTGCTTTTCTCATGCAACTTTGGACTATGCTGGTCCTATAAAAATTTCACCAGGTCGTTGGTACCGGGGTACCAAAGAATTAAAAGCCTATATCTGCATTTTCGTGTGCGCAAGTACGCGCGCTATCCACACAGAAGTTGCGTCAGACCTTACTTCTGAATGCTTTATAGCCGCATTCAGAAGGTTTGTAGCTAGAAGGGGTCGTTGTAATTTTTTATACAGCGACAGAGGCTCCAATTTTCAAGAGCAAACTCTGAGCTTAAAAAGCTCTTCGAAGCTTCCTCTGAACATCTTCAGATGAAATGGCATTTTTTTCCCTAGTGCTAGTCCTCATTTCAATGGCTTATCAGAGGCTGGTGTTAAATCAGTAAAAACACATCTTTACCGAGTGATCGGAAATCAGAAGCTTACATACGAAGAACTAAATACTTTGCTTGTGCAGATCGAGGCATTGCTAAATAGTCGCCCAATCTCTGCGCAATCATCCGATCCCAATGATTTTTGTCCACTCACTCCCGGACATTTCCTTACCATGGAACCTTTAAACTCTGTCCCAGACCCAGACTTATCACAATTAAAACTAAACACTCTTTCTCGGTGGCAACTTGTTCAGCGATTGAACACTGATTTTTGGTCCCGATGGAAAGAGGAGTACCTACATACTCTACAGCAGAGGTCCAAGTGGACAGGAAAACCTACTAAAGTCGAGTTAAATACTTTAGTAGTCATAAAAAATGAAAACAAACCACCCTTGCAGTGGTCTTTAGGCAGGATTGTAGAATTGCATCCTGGTTCAGATGGACATGTTAGAGTTGTCACGATTAAGACTCAACAAGGGCTATTTAAACGTCCAATTGTTAAATTGTGCCCTTTGCCTTTTAACTGAACACTCAAGCAATGTTCATTCTATGTCAGTGTCGTCATAGAATTATTCTTTTTTTTTATTTTGTTCCTTTTCGGGAAATATTTTTTTTGTTTTATCGCGGCAAAAAATAGAATAACATTTTGTCGCAATTTTTTAATTTTTTTTGGAAATAATAATTGTTATTCCCTAGTTATAATACTTATTATTTTTCCTGGTTCTAAAATAGTATTTTAGGGCGGCCGGGAAAATGTACGTGCAAGACAAATAATACTTAGTTAATTTTCCTAAATATTAATTATTCCGTTGCACTGAGCCATACAGGTTGTCACGTGACACCGCAAAGTGCGCGGATAGAAAAGTGCGCAACCCACCGGCACGATGAGAGAGAGATCATCGTAGCCTCCATATTGAAACCGGCGTGTTTACTCGGTTTTTCCAAAACTACAATTCAATCAATTACAATTAGTGCCAATCAATTCTAAAATCATTCCAATCCGTTACCTCAACTCCTCACAGTGATTTCGATCAACTCAAGAACTCTGGTAGAAGCCTGGGCGCCCAGTGAATGGAATTTGTACCGCCGAGAAAAAACCAAGGTAGGTGTCAATCGACATTTTGTATGGTTCTCGCGTTATTTTCCATTTTTTTCCTTAATGCGTAAAAGTTTAACCAGTGCCTAAAGCTATCGAACGGGTGTATGTCTTGTGCATACACCTGAAAAGATTTAAAGCACTGCCCCTTACCCCATAAACCTCGAGTTTTTAAAGCAATAATTCATGGTTAATAGTGTCGAAGGCTTTAGATAAGTCTAGTAGTGTTCCACATGCGGTTGCGTTTTTTCAAGTATTTGTAGTATTCTGTTGTTAAATTCTAAAATAGCGGATTCTGTGGACTTGTGGGGAATAAAGCCATGTTGGAAAGGTTTTAACAGGTAATTAGTCTGAAAGAAGCTCAAAAGTCTTTGATGCTAAAGTAGTTCAAAAAGTTTAGAAAACGAGGAAAGTAAACTTATTGGTCTATAATTATCTAGTTTATTTGGGTCATCTTTTTTAAATATGGGAATGACACATGCAATCTAATATTATAGTGGTTTTGCGATAAAGGTTATGCATTTCTTTAAAATGCTTGATGGAACTCCATAGTCGCCTGAGCTCTTTTTATTTTTTAGTTTTTTTTGCAATAGAGATGATTTCTTGAACATTAGTTGGTGCAATAAACATGTTGTTATTACTGCTAAAGTCGGGAGCGTAACCAGAACCATCTCGCAATATGCCATTGTTGTCAAGCATTTAAGATGCTGCATTTAAGAAAAAGTAATTAAAATCATTTGCCAGTTGCTCTTGCTTGGAGTGCTCAGAAGGCACAGCCAATGACTTTGTACTCTGAGAGTATTTTTGAACTGCTTCCCATGTGGCTCTAGCTATGTTACTGTGATACTGTAAAAACACGTTGAGTGTCATTTTGTGACACTAATAAAAGCACGTTGGGTGACAATTTATGACCCTGAAAAACGTTGGTCGACATTTGCGACACTAATAAAACGTTGTAATAACTATTAATTACTGAGAAATTATGTGTAATTAAACAAATAATTGGAAGCAGAACTGTACTTCCCAGCTAGGTAAAACATTGACATGCCCGGTAACCTTTATACAATGGGGAAGGGGGGGGGTTCAGAAATAAGAAAAATGTTAGCGCCACATGTGTTTTAATGCCAATGTCTTACAAAAATATCTGAATTGAAATACAGTTCGACTCAAATGTTGTAGCCAAACCATGAAACTCTACTCACTTCCGAGGCTTCCAGATTATTTGTGTAATAAAAAAAAACAAAAAGAATTTGACTTATTGACAAAATAAAATTTTAAAAGATTCCTAAATGAATTAAAATGAGACAAATAGAAAGCACTTTATAGGGAGACGGACATCTCCAACAGGTCATCGTGGACCTACATTTGAGTCAGTACTTTTAATGGTTGTTAAAAAAATACACTCTGAAAGCATTCCATCATAGGGGAGATCCGGACCAAATATCTGCTGTCATCATTCTACGTTGGATAGAATGAGACAGACAGCAACCCAGTCCGACATCTACCCCCATGAGGTAGAACAGTGTCATAAAACCACTAAAAAAAATAACTCTATCTCTCTTTTGTCTCTGCAAAGTTGGTCATTGGGCTGTACAAATAATACAAAAATTTAGTTCATCTTATTTATTGTAAAAGCTAGAGGTGAAAATGAAAACGATCATAGGTGAAAAAAAAAATAGAAGTACAACCAAGTTGTATCGTAATAGCAAGGCACTTTCAATTGCACAGTAAAAATCTAACTTAAATATGCCGCAAAATTTTGGGTTATGACGTCATACCTTTATCTTGCATTCACAAGAAATGCAAAAATTATTATTATTATATGAAAAAAAAATTATATCTAAAGGGGTACTTGCTCCTACCTTGGTCCTATCTTTATTTAATAGTTGTTGTTAATATTTTGTAAACCTGGTGTTGTTCTCAGACATTTTCCTGCCCCTCCAGGTCTTGGGGCAGCACATGTTCTTAAGATGCTAGCTACTTGTCCGAGCGTAAAACCTTGTGGAAAATGAAATATTTCAGTTTCCTGGAATTCGTCGGTTTTGCACGAGGTTCCCCTACCCCGAGTAACCTAAATCAAGAACCCCATGACGACTCAATAAAATAAAGCAGATGAACTAAAACAACCCTACATACCTTTCCCAGGGTTACAGCTGGCTAGAACCTTGTTCCACCAGCACAAATGTCCAGTTGATGGAGTGGACAGCGCTGTAGACAAAGGAGAAAACCAATATATAGTGTTTATCCAAAACGTGGTTTAAAAAAAATATATAAAAGCTCCAAAAATTCCACACGTCTTTTGTAGAAAAATTACATTACACAACGAACAATAGCTATAATTTGGGAGGCAGTCAGAACTTAATATTATCTTAAAGAATCCCCAAAATAAAAAAAAATCAAACTTACCAATTCTTTTCAGTAGAAATGACGCAGGCCGCCTTGAGTCCCTTAATCCAGAGGATGTGAGACCTACGCAAAATACTCACTACACTGCACACGGTCTCACAATTTACCGTTTTTGGTATAATTCTGCAATTCTGCAGTGCCAATAACCAAAAAAAATCAATGGCGATCCCAACAAACGGCCAACGACCCAGCCAATTCTTTAGGAAAAGAGAGAGGACACCTTATCCGAAAAAAAAATGAACAAGCCGGAAATCTTTTCTTAATTGGGTTCATTTTCCCGGTAAAATTCAAATAAAAATGCAAACCCATTTATAAAAACACTCGCAAACAAAAATTCCCTTGCGGTTGGGTTTGTCAGCCTGTCAAAAAACCCGCCAGTTTTAAACTACCCAATGAGAAAGCACTTCAGTACAAGTCTGTAGGGGGCAGCATCAATCAAGGGAATATTCCAAACCCGTCTACTGCGCATTGAGGTGTTGTCGGATCTATTTCTACGGATTTTTATTTTTATAAACGAGGATTTGGGTGCACGTGCACAGATCAAAACAAATGTCAAAACGGACCACTGCCAACATAGCAAGTAGGAGAAAACTAACCAGTTAGACTATAAGAAGTTTAGTATTGAAACCATCAACTGCAAAATCAATTACTGGAAATCAGAGCATGCATCAAACCCAGGAATATTCGAACACTCAACCAATTCCCATAAGAGTAAAGCCATACTAAGTGTAGAATTTAGTTGCATTTTAGTTATGTTTTAAGTCAAAAGTTTCTTTGCTCTTTATATATGTTTTCTCTAAGATTCATATATTTTGACGCCATTATTGTAAAATATTTTTACATTAATACAGTTGTTTCTGAACTTTGAACGTGAACAAACGCCATCCAACCACTGCTTAAACTCGACATGACGATGCTCAGATGTTAAGTTTTCTCACCACTAGCCAGCCCTGCATAACCCTTCGATCCGACTGGGTTAGATAATAACTTTATTTAACTATGATTATATATTAATTTAAATAATATCAAAAACGATTTTGTTTATTCTTTTAGTCCTGGTTTTTATCCCTCGTTTATCCCCAATTTACAAAATTGCATAACTTGTATTTATTTTATTTTCTCCTCTGATTAAAGTAGTAAAGATATCAAAGTGGGCGGAGCCTCAGTTGTTCCTGGTAAAGCCTTGGATCCAAATGTGTTTTCGTGCTACAAAAACTAGCTAATCCTTGGAGAAGAAGAGGTTTGGAAGAGAAATCATTGTCCTAATATTCTCGATAATATAAATAAACGAACGTCCAAATACATGAACGTGTGTTCCCGCTGTTACTGAAAACATCATAAATGATTTGTGATGTGGCAACGCCGCCATGCCCACAGTTTATACCAAGCAGAACAGCTGTTTATTTATTTCATAAACGTCAAAGAAAACTACAAAATTCCAAAGATAAACAAAACAATAAAGAGTTTTTATGTGATTTTTCCCGAAACCTGTGATCTCAAATTCCAATTAGAATGCCTAAATAATGCCGCACAGTCCCTACAATAATACGATGGAATGCCTCCTCTATAAGGTAACTTTTTGGACAATATATAACCTCAAAACCCAGCTCTATAAATTATCCTTAATGTGTGTATAGAAAAACGAGTCGAATAGTTTTGGTTATTTACAGAAATAAAACAAATATGTAACGTGTGCCTTAAGCGTAAAAATGACACGTTACATAATCCCCCCCCCAACTTCAATACGATTAACCTAAAAGGTTAATCGGAGAGGTCCGCTGCCGACTTAAAGTCTTTGGCATGCCAACTCCCTGGTAGTACTTTACCCGATGGCTTAAATATCCATGGAGAAATTTTATTTCTAATCACATAAGGACCAACGAATTTCGGTGCTAACTTCTTCGAGAAAAACTTCGCAGCATCTGACAACACATAATTCTTCTTCCAAACACGCTGACCCACAACAAAGTTGGGTAACCTTGTACGCAAATTATACTGAACTACATTTTTCTCTCCTGCCACCTCTAACCTTCTCTTAACATCAGCATAGAGCTTCCGGACACCTTCGTTCTTACTTTCAGCTGCAGAGTGTACACCATTCTCTTCAGATAACAAAACTGGGTTGGAGTAATCTTTTCCTGACAAACACATATTCCTACCAAAATTAACAAAGAAGGGAGACATCCTGGTTGTCTCATGGGTTGCAGTACGAATCGCACAGGCAAGTTTATGTATTTGTTCGTCCCACTTCCTGTGGTTGTCTTTCACATAACAACATAACATGGGTTATAACGTACGATTCGTCTTTTCTGTTGGATTCGCTCTGGGGTGATAATACGGGTTATACTGAATTTTAAGCTGATAACTCTCAGCAAAACGCTTAAACTCATTACTTTTGTACTAAGGACCATTATCACAAAGTAGCAAACGGAGTACTCCGAAGACCATAAATACTTGCTCCTCAAGATGCTTGACAACAGCTTGAGCTGTTCGCATCGGAAAAAATAAGGAAAACTTACTTAAATAGTCCGTAACGACGAGAATCCAGCAATTAACCTTTGTCGAATGAGGTAGAGGTCCACATAAATCCGTTGAAATAATTTCCAGTATCACCTTTATGAGCTGCACAGACAATGCATTTCTTTACAAAAGTTGCCACGTCCTGGCGCATTTTTGGCCAGTAATATTTTTCTGCCAGTCTGTGGGAGGTTTTATACACACCCATAAGTCCTGCGATAGGAGGATCGTGAGCTCCTCCAATAATTCTACGCCTATGATCTTTGGGGACTACCTCTTTCCAATATTCGTTAGATGGTGAAAGTTTAGGGTATTCTTGTTTGACATATAACTTATTATCAGTGTCTCCAGTTCATAAATTTTAAAGGTGATTCTACGACCCTCTTTACCATCTTTTGATACCATCGATCTTTAATTGCTGTTGAAGCGCCTCTGGGCTGCGAAATTGTATCAATCATGGGTACTGCACGAGACAACTAAATCTTTCCCTTGCCGATGGATCACTTCAAAGTCATATTGCTGCAGTTTTACAGACCAACGAGCAAGTCTTCCACTGGGCTCTTTCAAGCTATGAAGCCATTTTAAGCTAAAATGATCTGTTATGACCTTAAATGAGATCCCTTCAATATATGGGCGGAGCTTCTCTATCGCCCAAACCAATGCCAAACATTCTAGCTCGGTGGTCGTGTAAACACGTTCTTGCTTAGTCAAAGATCGACTCAAATAGTATATGACTTTGTCTCCCTCAGGATAAGGTTGCGTTAAACATGCTTCTATTCCATATCCTGATGCGTCTGTTTGAATGACAATTTCTTTGGTATAATCTGGACATGTAAGAATCGGTGCATTTACTAAAAGTTCCTTAATCTTGATAAATGCTTTTTCGCAGTCTGGAGTCCAATCGAACTTTTGATTCTTCTTAGTTAGCGCTGTAATTGGAGCTATCATCGCTGCTGAAAAATTCTCTATGAAACGTCTATACCAGGATATTGTACCAACAACTCTACGAACTTCTCTGACAGTTCTTGCCCTCTGAAGCTCTGACATGGCTTTAATTTTATTAGGGTCGACTCGGATGCCCCGACGCACAGTGCTTTGTATATATGGGACATTGGGACAAAAATATTATCTCCGAAACCACTTAACGAATTTGAACAAATCTTTCACTACCTGAAAGCATATATTAAGTTTGTCACGTCAGCAGGGGTACAGCCGGGGAAGGGGGGGCGAGGGACCCAGGAGCCCCCAAAACTGCACAAAAAGACTGCAAAATTAACCAAATTAATAATAACCTTCATTTTTCCAAAAAATTGGTATGCCCCCCCCCCAACAACCGAACCGAATCCCCCCCCCGAAAAACCTGGTAAACGGGAAGAGGGGAGCGGATATTGTTTTGTGCTTCAACATGTGTGCCTTAATGCAAAATTTATCAAGAGTTTTAAACCAAATTAAAAATTCATTCATTCATTATGTTTTATTATTATTTACACATTTATTATGCAAAATAAATCTTAAAAATGGTAACAAAGCAAAGTATATTATAAAGTTAAATGAAAACTTAATGGCAATGCTAAGAGCTAATCTTTCGATTTTTTTTCCGATTTAGACAATAGGTCAGGCTTTAACTAGAACTGTCACTTTCGTCGGAATCAGAAAGTGACAGTTGACTAATATTTTCTAAATAATCCTGCTTTTCAGATTCAAAGGAATCTTCGTCAATAATTACATAATCCTCGATGCCCGTTAAATCTGAAGATCTGAAACTGGTCCTTCTGAATGATGCTATATACGGATCAGAGGTTATCAACAATTGGGTCATTAGATCTGTGTTGGTATTAATCCTTGATGATTTCCTAGTGTGTTGGAGTCTGTTTTTTCTTATTTCTTTATGCCTGGCTTCCAAGGCGTCCTCTGACAGCTGCACTATTGGCAGGTCAAAATTTTTATTAATCAATCAAAGCTCTGCACAAGTAATCTGTGAACGCTACTTGGCATATAATACCAAGCATAAAGATTAAGATAGAGATTTCGAGTGTCTTTTAAAAGTTTTTGAAAATTTTCTAAATTAATTTGTTTTCCACTTGATATTGTCCGCAAAATAATTTGAAAATGTTTTATCAATTGTTTATCAACCCCAAGTTATCGAAGAAGATAAAGCTGGATTTTTAAAAAAGGTTTTTGCAGTATTCCCATCATTTGTGGATCCGTAGCCTGGTTTGGGTTTATCTACTATTAGACCCATTTTACTCTTAAATTCAGATTGTATAATTTTTTTTTGTGTATCAAAAATGGCCTTATTTTCTAGCCCTTTCACTTGCCAACATTTCAGTGGAAGTCTATACGCAATATGCAATAAGCATTCAAAGCTACGGATCCACATATGAAGGGATGTCATACCAAAATTCAGATTTTCTATACGAACAGGTTTTTCTTCAATCGAATTTGAATTCATTTCTTTGGGTGTAGCCCCACAAATGAAACACGTCTGATAAATGTTTGTTTCAGATAACGTATTGATTGTTGATCCATCCAACATTGTTGGTAGCAGTTCGTAAGAAATTTTAGCTATTTTTCCATAAATAGACACTTCTAAAGGTTTGAGGTTATTTATATCAGATTTAACTTTAGCGTGTTCTTCGATAACTAGGGCCAAAGTTTCTTTTGCGAACAAAAATTTTATTGGTCGACAAAATAAAGTTGACGATGTTCGCGGGTTAGCCCATAACACTTTTTTAGTTTTATTGTCGCTTAATTGTAGAGGACACATAGCGATAAAAAACACGTATTCATCGGTCATACTACTGTCTTCAAACTTTTGTTTGTAAAGACTATGGCCCGAGCTGCCATCAAAACCATAATTACAAGATAAAGTCAGTTCATAGTTGTCAATCAAGAAAGAAGATTCTGGAATAGTTTTCAAAATGCTATTAGCAGTCAAATTTAGTAATTCTTGCATATTTACTTCCGCCGCAGACTCACTGACAATGACATTTTTACTTGCCTAAAAAGGTTATATTTCCGATCTGATAAATCTAAATCAAGATGCAAACTTAATGCTTGCTCGGCAGATAATCTTTTTCTGACTTCCGACCTATGTTCTAAACCGGAAAGTTTAGCAGATTCTTGCGCTGCAAAAGACAGTTCAGAAAAACTATGATTGGAAACTAAATCAGCCACGCGTCTGCGCTTTGTTTTTATGCTGCATTCTTCAAAACAAGCTAGGGGACGGCCTCGTCCCGAAGAAGTGGGGCGGTCAGAGCTTGTCGTTGGTCTTATAGAGTCCATTAAATAAATTTTGGTTTCATCCATTTTTTATTTTCTCGAAGAAAAATATCCTGCCTTCAATGCGATTTTTTCCATTTTTCTTCAGTTTTTAAACAGAAAAACTTGGCAATATCTTTAATGTTTTTTTCGTCCAAATCAGAAATGTTCTCCAGTTTTAAAAGTAACTGTATTTTTTTTGAAATTTCACGATGGGATTCAGTTTTCTGGCAGGAAATCCAAGTACTAAATAAATCGCCATTTGTGATGAAACGGGATGTTTCTAAAAAAAAAAAAAATTCATCTTATCGCACTTTTTTGCGCTTTCGTTTAATGTTTAAATTAAAGGTTACATACTAAACTCTAAAAAAACAAAAAATTTAAAAAGGGCCTTTTTGGGCTATTTAAGAAAATTACTTTGAAATAAAAAAAATATATAATTTTTTGGAAAAATTTACCCTTCTGTTTAAAACTAAAAAATTCTTACTACGTTTTGCGAATTAAAGTATTTTAAAGTATAAGTTTAAAAGCACTTACCTGGTATATTTTTAGCCATTTGTAAAAATTTAGTAAAATAAAATAATTTGTGAGTAAATTAAGTGTGAACCTTAAGCACAAAAATTAATCTGAAATAAATATTAGCCGCATAAGTTAAATTCCTTTGGATACGATAAGTTTTTCTGAACAATAACAAAAACCTAACATTTTTGCGGGGCCTACTAGATAAGAACGATTAATTCAGATGTCAAAAAAGGCATTTGGTCATTTCTTTCACACACGTCGAAATTTTATTATTATCTTAGGTACAAAGCACTGTGCGACGGTCCACTACGAATCGTAAATAAGTCGTTTCTGGCCTACAAAGTTGGCATTTCTCCCAACTTACCGTTATCTTTGCATTCTGCAATCTTCGTAGGACTTCCTCGAGAATTCTAAGATGTTCAGAAAAACTCTGTGTGACGATTACAAGGTCGTCAAGATATACGTACACGTAGGGGTCTAAATCGTTTCCTATGATGCTATCTATGAGTCTCTGCCAAGTTGCAGGTGCATTATGAAGTCCAAAAGGTAACCATTTAAAATGGAATAGACCTCGTCGACAGATGAATGCTGTTAATGATTCCTGCATTGGTACTTGCCAGTAAGCACTCTTAATATCTAAAGTTAACAAGTATTTAACATATTTTAACTTGTCAAGGGTCTCGGATACGAGTGGTAAAGGATAACTATCACGCGCCGTCACTGAGTTTAATTTGCTGTAGTCTACGCAGAAACGGTATTTCTTTGTGTTTTTCTTTTGTACAGTCGGGGACTTAATAAATGGCCGCTGCCGTTTTCAGAAGAGCTTGGATGAGAATTCCAATACCGGGCGAGGTTTATGAATGAATAAATTATTGAACATTGTATCGCGCGCTTTCATTCCCTCGACTCCACGTCGATCGGCTGTCGCTGTGCACTTCTGTGCAATGCAATTTTTGCTATTGAAATTAATAACTATTTGGAATATTGGCCGATAAACGGGCGAAGCCATACACGTTTTTGGATACATACATTTCTTTTTTTAGCTGATTTCTTGTTTATTAGAATAGGATGTGTGTATTTTGGCGGGATTAATACAGACAGAGATGTTTTCATTTAATACCTGCTTTTTTAATTGTTTAACATAAAGGATGACCCACCGAAAACGTAAGGTATTACTTTTCGAAAAAATCCAAAAACAAAAGTTTGTTTGCTGGGGGCAAATTTTTGAGGATGGGACAATTCGCCGCGGTCAATTTGTTGCGGGACAATTCGCCGCGGGGACAATTCGCCGCGAGATTTTTTGTTTGATGAAATTACCATTGGCAATTGTTTAAACAGTTTTATTTAATATAATATATTTGTTTATTTGTATGTTTTTCAAACTTTTTCAACTAGGTATTTGGTGGTTAGTATACAATCCAACATTTTTTTTTATTAGAAAAATAAATAAAATGGGGGATCCAAAATGGCGGATTTTCCCATTTATGAAGCGATACGCAACAAACTCGGAACTGTGGGACCTTTTAGGTCGCTGATTATTATTTTGAACTTAAGATAAAAAATTTTAAATGGCGGATACAAAATGGCGGACTTTCCCATTTATGAACCAATATGAATCCAATTCGGAACTTTGGGGTGTTTTTGGGTCGCTTATAATGGCGGCACCACAATGGCGCACTTTCCTATTTATAAACTGATTTTCATAAAACTTGAAATATGGCGGCGCTTAAGGTAACTCAATATAATTTTTGACTTAAATTTAAAAACATGAAAATGGCGGATCCAAAATGGCCAATTTTCCCATTTATTGGAACTTTGGGGTGTTTCAGGTCGCTGAATATGATTTCTAACTTTAACTTAAAAAAAAGTCAAAATGGCGGATCCAAAATGGCGTACCTTTTTATTTATTAACCGATTTGCCTCAAACTTGAAACATCGCGGCGCTACCTCAACTCAATACAATTTTTAACTAAAATTTTAAAAAATTAAAATGGCGTATTCAAAATGGTGGATTTTTCCATTTATCAACTGATATGCATCAAACTTGGAACTTTGAGATCTTTCAGGTTGCTAATTATTATTTTTAACTTAAACTAAAAAAAAAATCAAAATGACGGATCCAAAATAATGGATTTTCCCCTGGGATGTTTCAGATCGCTGATTATGATTTTTAACTTGAACTTAAAAATAAATGGATCCATGATGGATCTGATACCTTCCTAGCTAGCCGATTAGCACACATTAAGTGACGCTATGACAAAATCAGCCTTAAAAACAGTTTTCCATGTTCTATGTTCCATTTTCCATGTTTCATTTCAATTTTCAATTTTCAGTTTTCAATTTTCAATTTCCGATTCTCGATTCTCGATTTTCGATTTTCGATTTTCGATTTTCAATTTTCAATTTTCAATTTTCAATTTTCAATTTTCAATTTTCAATTTTCAATTTTCAATTTTCAATTTTCAATTTTTAATTTTCAATTTTCAATTTTCAATTTTCAATTTTCAATTTTCAATTTTCAATTTTCAATTTTCAATTTTCAATTTTCAATTTTCAATTTTCAATTTTCAATTTTCAATTTTCAATTTTCAATTTTCAATTTTCAATTTTCAATTTTCAATTTTCAATTCTCAATTTTCAATTTTCACCGTTTGCCCGTTTCCCCGTTTGCCCGTTTGCTCGTTTGCCGTTTGCCCGTTTCCCCCTTTCCCGGTTTGCCCGTTTCCCCGTTCTCCAGTTTGCCCGTTTGCCCGTTGGCCCGTTTTCCTTTTTCATTTTTCATTTTTCATTTTTCATTTTTCATTTTTCATTTTTCATTTTTCATTTTTCATTTTTTATTTTTCATTTTTCATTTTTCATTTTTCATTTTTCATTTTTCATGTTTCATTTTTAATTTTTCATTTTTCATTTTTCATTTTTCATTTTGCATTTTTCATTTTCCATTTTCACTGTTTGCCCGTTTGCCCCTTTGCCCGTTTCCCCGTTTGCTTGTTTGCCCGTTTCCCCGTTTCCTTGTTTCTCCATTTGCCCTTTTCCCCGTTTGCCCGTTTCCCCGTTTCATCGTTTGCCCGTGTCCCCGTTTGCCGGTTTGCTTGTTTGCCCGTTTCCCCGATTGCCCGGTCCCCGTTTGCCCGTTTGCCGTTTCATCGTTTCCCCGTTTCGCGTTTGCCCGTTTGCCCGTTTCATCGTTTCCCCGTTTTTCTTTTTCTATTTTCCTTTTTCCATTTTTCATTTTTCGTTTTTCATTTTTTATTTTTCATTTTCCATTTTCCATTTTTTATTTTCCATTTTTTATTTTTCATTTTTCATTTTCGTTTCGGTGTTCGACACTGTACTTTGTATTGTAATGTATTTATAAAAAAACTGTTTTTAAGGCTGATATAGCGTGGGGTTGACTTGGAATGTGCCCATGGGCAAGGTAACCGTGGACTTGGCCCACTTAGGTTATACATCGTTTAAAAGATAATTTAATTTTCTTAATTAAACAATTTCTGTAAAATGCTTAGCTTTTGAGAAAATGACATAAAACTGAATAATTTCGGTTTATTTTGCATATACCATGGAAATACATAGGAAACGGGTGTACTTCTAATACTTCACGGTTAGTATCTCAGCAAAAGTACTACCCAGAGAACTTAGTGATGTCTCGTTTTAAGGCTATTAGTTGTTCTTTATTTTATGTTATTACAGATTTTCTCAAAAATAAGCAGTTTTGAAGTTATAGACCATTAAAAATCAAAATTAGTCAAAATCCAAAATTGCGGCGAAATATTTAGCCATAACTCAAAAACCATTCGTCTGACAGAAAAAAACATGCAGAAGTGTTTTTGTAGGAAATTTTTTGTCTTTAACTTTTGTTTAAAACTTTTTTTCTTAAACGTACAGTAACCAAGTAATTTTAAAAATACCCTTTTTATGCACACTAAATCCAAGATGGCGGAGGGGACCGGCCGCCCCCAAGGTCGAAAACTCAAGTTTATTTTTGCAAGCTAAAATTCTATAATGACTGGACTATTTAGCCACCCCCAAAAATAGTGTTCTAGTGCGTCCAGAACTCGGGGTAGTTACACATTTACAACAATTCAAATCTTAAAGTAAAGGCCGTCATCACAGCTGTTTTCGAATCGCCCTTAGTCAAATAACAAATTTTTGCTTGTATTTATTTTTTTTTAGCTTTACACTAAAAACTTACCATTTTAAAATAGCTAAAAATACAAACATGTTGCATGTGTGTTTCTCTATGTAAGTATGTAATAAAAAACATAACAATAAATTAAAATGCTGAAAAATCACTATTATATGTATTTTTATAACCGAACATTTAAACGGACTACAGACCAAAGCTAATTTTTTCCGCAATTATCTGTATTTTTTTAACCGAACATTTAAACGGAATACAGACCGCAGAGAAATTTTTTATGATTGAATTTAACCCAGGAATGCGAATAAATTATATGTGTTGAACGACGCGCCACGAAATCCGGCCGGTATTGGGATTCTTATCCAAGCTCTTCTGAAAACGGCAGCGGCCATTTATTAAGTCCCCGACTGTACCATTACCACTGCTGAAGCCCATGAACTCCATTTTCAGCATTTCGTCGATTTCGTCATCAATAAGTTTTTGAATGACCGGTGAGACCTTATATGAACGTTGTCTTATCGGTGCTGCATCTGTTGTAATCTTATGCTCTAACCTGTCTGTACATCCCAGTGAGTCACCCATAATAGTCTTATATTTATCGACCAATTCCTCTAGTCGTTTTGATTCATAAGGCGTAAGAGTAGTTTGTTGGTCTGATGTTTCTAAAGAACAAATCACATCTTTATTATCGACAAAATGCCACACTCATTAGTACTTAAGTTCGGTACTATACCCCTGGAAATCCAAAAATCTAATCCCAAAATCAAAGTATGTGGCAACTCAGGAACGACGACGACCTCTATTAACCTAAATTTATCCTGAACACGCATAGGAAGCTGCACTGTCCCAATACTAATCGCGCTTTGACCATTTGCCACAGTACAACTCGTCTTCTTCGTGGTATCAAGTGAAAAACCAAACCTCTCGATGATTGACCAACCATGATTCCCTAAAAAGGTACGTGAAGCCGCGGGATCCAACAAACCTAGTAATTTATTTCCAAGCACATCCCCTTCTAAATAAGGTCTCTCATCTTTACGAGCACGACTTATCACATAATCTAAGACGTATGTTAGCCTATCGGTCGATGCTTGTTCAGGCTGACTCGAAGCCTGGGACCGTTTCCCTGACGATTACAATTACGACATTCTCTTATTGTTACCCCGGCTTGACCACAGGAATAATACTGCTTATTTCTAGGTAGTGCACACCCGATCGCCATGTGCCCTGTTTGATTGCATCTATAGCAAACAACGTCCCTGTTCGCCCTGCCAGATCAAGCACCTTGTGTGGATGTCTATCCCTGTCATCCACACTAGACTGACCACTAGCAGGTTGTTGTCTCTCTCTATCAGCTCTCGCAGAGGAACTGCTTGCTGGCTGCTGCCTATCTCTGTCAAATCTATTAGCACGATGATTTGAATTCTGTTGGTTAGATGTCTCGGTACTTGATATCTACGTCAACGTAGGCCAAGTCAGGTTCAATAGATTGGTTTTTCCTAGGTGTAAAATTCGCTTCTTCTAAACCATATCTCTGGTCTATTCTACGACACAAATCTTTTAAATGTGATAGGCTATTGACCTCAGTAGCGATCAACCCATTCTTATAGATGTCCGCGATATTTCTGAAGACGATAGCTAATTTCGCCTCTTCAGAAACAGGACAGCCAAGTCTTTGGAAATATGTGTTCATGACAGCAATGTAGGTCCCTATAGACTCTCCAGGGCCTTGTTTACGTTTTTGAATTTCCTTCAATAGCTTCTCGCCATATGAAGAAGGAAGATACTCTGCCATGAATCTTTGTTCCAGCTGTTCCCATGTATGGACTTCTCTACGAACATCTTTATAAAAGGTATAGGCTGACTTTTTAAAAAGATCAATGCCTGAGTTCAATAAAATCTTTTTGCTAACTCCTCTAGCCTGACTCAACTCGTCCACTCTCTCAAAAAATGCAGTGATGGAGATCGTTCCCCTCTCGCCTGTAAACTTTAAGTTCCATTTATGTGGAGGTACAGGTGCAACGTGATATGCAGTACCAGGATCACTTGACATTGGTACTGGCGACAAACATGAAAATGGTCGTGACTGAGCAATCGGTGCAATGCTACTTTGGAGGGCAGCTAAACTCAATGAAGCTGTAGACGGTTGTTGATAATGAAAAGCTGTTGTACCGTCATTCTGCATTGGGGGTGGTGCCTGTACTGGTGTTTGAGTTAGATTCGTTAGCATTTGCATTTGCACTGGGGTAATGACCGACGGTTGGTTCGTAGGCTGTTGAGCTGTTCTCTGTGTGCTCGAGTGCTGTGGTTGCGGGAAATGAGACTGGTTGGGTGTGTTGCCAACATTTGACGAGTGCTCTGAGCGACTCGTCGATTAGCTTTCAGAAGCTTCATCATCATCTGAGGTCACGCCAACTCTTACTAAGTCTGTTGCTTGGTCCTGCAACCTCCCAATCAAACTCAAGGTTTCCACAACCAGTATGACTTTTGTTTGACTTTCTTCAAAATTAGACGGGTTCATGTTGTTAATCCTGGCTAACACGTATTCCAACCTTACAGCCACTTTCCTAAACTCTCCCCCTTTGCTCGTACCAGAGAACTTCTCTACCAGCGGTACCAGACTATCAAGCTTCTTCATGCAGCTAAAAGCATCCTGGCCGAATTTAAAGGGATACGGAGGGTATCTCATACTTCCATCAGTCTTTTCTCTTTGCTTAATCAGCATAAGCTGTTGTTTCATCTCTCCCACCGATCCAATAGCTATGCCTCTCTCCATGTTAATTCATAGATTAAATCGTCCTTCACTAAGTACCTTATGTCAGACAACCGACTCAAAGAAATAGCCACGGTGCCTTTTATATTTAAACCTTAAACTGTAAAACTTTTAATTATACCTCCCAATTATAAAACTAAACCACGCAATAACAAACACAAAGTTCAGTTTAAATTCACTTGTGAAAGTCACTATAAATTTTCTCACAACTGTAAAAAATATAAAACTTAAATACCTGCAGACGCGAACAAAACCTAAGAACACTGGAGCAGTAAGAATGTAAAATTTATTTGCATTTAAAAATGTAATCATAGTTTATATTAACTATTTGCACAACCAACTATGACGTCCAAACTTGAGAGAAACAACTACTTAAATCCTAAATTAGAATTAACAAGTAGCCATAAAAAATTTTTAGAAAAATAAAAGAGAGACAAGAGATAGGCAGTGTTTAGGTCTTATGCTCCACTCCTGCGTGAGTAAAACCAAAAAAAAATAATTGCGCTTATCCTAGCTGAACTGGATTAAAGTTAAACTTAAGTTATGTTTGTTTAATCCCCAAGCAACCGAATAGGTAAATTTATCCCTAAATGGAACGTACAACAAACTACCTATAACAAAATCCCAAAGCTGTTTTACACAGTTAACGCTAGAATATACTCCTGCTATTGCAGAACGACTCCACAAATAAACTCCTAAAAAAAACCCAAATCGCCGTATAAAATGATTTTCCTAAAAAGATTAAATCAAAACCCGCTTTAACCTGCTTACCTATTCTGAGATCACGCGGATCTTTATTGCTCGAGAAAATAGCATACCTTAATATATAAGTGAATGCAATAAACCTCGGAACAGAGTTTCATGTTATAGAAATCGTAAAATATACTCAAATAAAAAAAATCCGCTAGCTAAAATTGCGATGAATTAGACTAGTAAGGATGTTGGGTGTAATTAAAAAAAATTACCGATGGTAATAAAAACTTTACAGAAATAACGTCTTGGTAGGACTGCAACTCTCTAATTATCGTAAAAATCAAATTCCCAAAATTTAAACTCAATTGATGCAAACCATGGTCAACGCCTATCAGTCAGTAAACAGTCAGTTTGTCAATAATGTTAAAATATAATCAGAACAAACCTGTTCGGACGTAAAAAGGTCACGTGGCCTGACAGCCGGATTATATTACCATCCATCGGTCACAATAAGACGAAACCGTCAGACCATAAAATTACGGTATCCAAGACCCTAGGGTCGGACCGGAAGGTGTCCAAAAAAAAAAAAATTTGGTGTCGACCACAGTAGCCCAACAATAAAAAAAATTAATTAGTGGCTCACTAAAATTTTCAAAGTATTACTCTACCCTCATAGGTATTTTGGAGTAAGGAGTAAAACATTTTTATATATATATTTATCGGTTTCACAACGTTCTACGTCTTCCGATACCCAATCTCCACTCGTTTCTGTTTGCCCATAATTCATCATCTAGGCCTCTTATTCTTATTTCACTATCTATTCCTTCTCTCCAGCTTCTCCTTGGTCTTCCTCGTTTTCTTCGGCCAGTTGGTTTCCATTGTAATATTTGTTTAGGTAGTCTTCCATCATCCATTCTTTGTACATGTCCGTACCACACCAGTTGTTTTGTTCTTATATCATCCACTAGAGTACGTTCACCCACTGTCATAATTTCTCTTATTCTTTGATTGGTAACTCTTTCTCTTTTTGATTTCCCTGCTGCTCTTCTCCAATAGTCCATCTCCGTAGCGGAAAGCATTTTTTCTGTTCTATCTTTGATTGGCCATACTTCTGAGCCGTTGTGGCCTTAAAAAAAGTTAAAAAAAAATGTGGGCGCCAATTTGTGGCCTTAAAAAAAAGTTGGTTGACATTTGTAAAGACGTCGCCGCCATTTTGTGACACTGAAACCCACTGAATAATTAAACAAATATCTGGAAGCAGAACTGTATTTTCCAGCTAGGTAAAACATTGATATGCCCGGTAACTTTTATACAGTGGAGAAGGGGGGGGTTCAGAAATAAGGAAATTTTAAGTGCGCCACATTATTTAATACCAATGCTTTACTAAGAAGATCTTAAATAAAATACAGTTCAACCCAAACGTTGCAGCCAAACAATGAAATTCTACTTACTTCCGAGGCTTCCAGAATATTTATGTAATTAAGAATAACCAAAAAAAAATAAACAGAATAAAATTCTAAAAGATTGAATTAAGATGACAAAACTAGAAATACTTTACAGGTAGATGGACACCTTTAACAGGTCATACTGTACCTACATCTGAGTCAGTAGCGCAGGACTCACTTACATAAATGATTGTAAAAAAAAAATACACATCCAGAATCATTCTGTCATAGGGGAGATCTGGGCCAAATATCTGCTGTCATCATTCTACGTTAGGCAGAATGAGACAGACAGCAACCCAGTCCGAGATCTACCCCATGAGGTAAAAATGTGTAACGAAACCGCTAAAAAAATAATATAATCTCATCTCTCTTTTGTCTCCGCAAAGTTGGTTCATTGGGTTGTACAAATAACACAAGAAAAATTAGTTCATCTTGTTTATTTTAAGGGTAAAATCAGATAAAATTACCGGAAACATAAAAAAAAAATAAATGAAATGGATGAAAACAAGGGCCAAAATAGCAAGGCACTTTAAATTTGACAGTAAAATTATCTTAAATAAATGAAATGAAGGAAAACAAGTCAATGTAGTAAATATGCCGCAAAACCAGGGTTATGACGTCATACCTTATCTTGCGTTTACAAGAAATGTTGAAATTATACTGTGAAAACTTATATATGAAATATATGAAAAGATTACGTCTAAATTATATTAAAAATTTATATATGAGGGAAAAAATTATAGTTACGGCTTGCTCCTACCTTGGTCCTTGATTATTCTGTGTATGTTTTATTTTGTAAACCTGGAATCCTGTTGTCCAGTTGTATCACCACTGCTCTCGGGTCTCCTGCTCTGCTCACGCCTTCCCTCGTGCTCGCTTAGCACATGATGTTAGGCCAGCACTTTGGTCTTAAAAGGGTTGTGGGATTCTTGCCCGAGCGTAAAACCCTGTGGAAAATGAAATGTTTCAGTTTCCTGGAATTCGTCAATTTTGCACGAAGTTCCCCTACACAGTAACTTAAATCGAGAACCCCATGTCGACTCAGTAAAATAAAGCAAATTTAAACAGATGAACTAAAATAACTCTAACGTACCTTTCCCAGGGTACAACTGGCTACACCTGGCTTCACACCAGCGTCCAGCCCCAAATGTCGGTGGAATGGACGGGCTGTAGACAAAGGAGAAAAACAATATATAGTTTTTATCCAACACGTGGTTAAAAGAAAAATATAAAAACGCCAACAATTCCCCACGTCCTTTGTCAAAAAAAAAGTACATTTCCCACGAAAAATAATTACAATTTGGGAGGCAAATATTATCTTGAAGAGTACTCAAATAATAAAAAAAATGAAAAAAAAATAAAATCGAACTTACCGTTGCTCTTTCCCCGTACAAAATGGCGTGGCCGACTTAAATTCCCCTCAAAACAGGGTGCGAGCGTCACTCCAGATTGCCTAGACACGACGGACTCACTTCCACAGTTTCTGGGATATCTCCTACAATCGCTGTAGTGCCAATCACCAAAAACAAAGGCGATCCCAGAAACTGTTGTCGACCCAGCCAAAAGTTGTTAGCAAAAAGAGACCAAGCACTTCGTCGAGAATACCAGAATAATGAATTGGCCGGAAACCGTTTTGTAAATTTGGTGGGGAGTGGGGACGGTAAAACGCAATAGTACCAACCTAATCTTCCCGGTGAAATTCAAATAAAGGATGCAAACCTATTTATAAAAAACTTTTCCGCCAAAAATAAATCTCTACATTCAGTGGCCAGACTGGAAGAAAAAACCCGCTAACCAATGAGGAGATACCGCATAGTTCTATACAGGTATATAGGGGGCAGCACCGACCAAGGGGATAGGAAGTACGTAAAACAAACCTTGAGGTGTTGTCGGATCTATTTCCACGGTTGAAATTTTTATAACAAGGACGTCGAGACACCCTCCATACACATTATTAATATTCGAACACTCAACCAATTCCCATATGAGTAAAGCTATACTAAGTGTAGAATTTAGTTGTATTTTAGCTACAGTTTTAGTCACAAGTTTCCTTTGCTCTTTATATATGTTTTCTCTAAGATTCATATGGTTTGACGCCATTCTTGTAAAACATTTCTACAGTAATAAAGCTGTTTCTGAACCTGAACCCAAAAATACACACTGAACTATTGCTTAAAGGCACAAGAGTGTTCAGATGTTAACTCACACGATTTCGTTTATTCTTTTAGTCTTGGTTTTTATCCCTCGTTTATCTCCCATTTACAACAGTGCATAACTCGTATTTATTTTATCCTTTCCCTATCAAATTAATACAGATATCAAAGTGGCGGAGCCTCGGTTGTTACTGGTCAAACCGTGAACCTAAATATGTTTTCGTGCTATCAAAACTAGCTAATCCGTGAAGAATATGGGGTTCGGATTGTCCCAATATCCTCGAGAATAAACGTAAGGGAATGAAATGTTCATCTAAATGTTTCCTTCCTGTTACTGAAACCATTTGTGATGCGGCAACGCCGCCATTCCCCAGCATAACAGCTGTTTAACTTTATGAACGTCAAGAGAATCACAAAATTCCACAGATAAAAACAAAACAATCAAAATTTTTATGTGATTTTCCCGAAGCCTGTGATCTTAAATTCCAATTACGATGTCCAGATAATGCGATGTGCGTAGTGTCCACAGTAATTCGATGGAATGCCTCCTTTTAAGGTAACTTCCTAGACCCTATATAACCTCCAAACCAAGCTCTTACAGAAAGACGAATCAAAGAGCCTAGATTATTTACCTAAATAAACAAATATGTAACGTTGTCTTAAACGTAAAAATGACACGTTACATAATCCCCCCCCAACTTCAAGACGATTAACCTAAAAGGTTAATCGGAGAGGTCCGCTGCCGACTTAAGGTCTTTGGCATGCCAACTCCCTGGCAGTACTTTACCCGATGGTTCCTGAAGCTCAAATATCCATGGAGAAATTTTATTCCTAATCACATAAGGACCAACGAATTTCGGTGCTAACTTCTTCGAGAAAAACTTCGCAGCATCTGACAAAACATAATTTTTCTTCCAAACACGCTGACCCACAGCAAAGTTGGGTACCCTTGTACGCAAATTATACTGAACTACGTTTTTCTCTCCAGCCACCTCTAACCTTCTCTTAACATCAGCATAGAGCTTCCGGAAACCTTCGTTCTTACTTTCAGCTGCAGTTTGTACACCATTCTCTTCAGATAACAAAACTGGGTTGGAGTAATCTTTTCCTGACAAACACATATTCCTACCAAAATTAACAAAGAAAGGAGACATCCTGGTTGTCTCATGGGTTGCAGTACGAATCGCGCAGGCAAGTTTATGTATTTGTTCGTCCCACTTCCTGTGGTTGTCTTTCACATAACAACATAACATGGTTTTTAACGTGCGATTCGTCCTTTCTGTTGGATTTGCTCTGGGGTGATAATACGGATTATACTGAATTTTAACCTGATAACTCTCAGCAAAACGCTTAAACTCATTACTTTTGTACTGAGGGCCATTATCACAAAGTATCAAACGGGGCACTCCGAAGACCATAAATACTTGTTCCTCAAGGTGCTTGACAACAGCTTGAGTAGGGGCTGTTCGCATTGGAAAAACTAAGGAAAACTTACTCAAATAGTCCGTAACGACGAGAATCCAGCAATTACCCTTTGTTGAACGAGGTAGAGGTCCACATAAGTCAGTCGAAATAATTTCCCAAGGACGAGTTGGTTTTGGGTGAGATATCATCTGATCAGATACACCTTGTGTATCACCTTTATGAGCTGCACAGACAAAGCATTTCTTTACAAAAGTTGCCACGTCCTGGCGCATTTTCGGCCAGTAATATTTTTCTGCCAGTCTGTGGAAGGTTTTATACACACCCATATGTCCGGCGGTAGGAGGATCGTGAGCTTCTCCAATAATTCTACGCCTATGATCTTTGGGTACTACCTCTTTCCAATATTCATTAGATGGTGAAAGTTGAGGGTATTCTTGTTTGACATATTTATACAACTTATTATCAGTGTATCTCCAATTCATAAATTTTAATGGTGATTCTACGACCCTCTTTACCATCTTTTGGTACCATCGATCTTTAATTGCTGTTGAAACGTCTCTGGGCTGCGAAATTGTATCAATCATAGGTACTGCACGAGACAACATGTCCGGGACAACTAAATCTTTCCCTTTCCGATGGATTACTTCAAAATCATATTGCTGCAGTTTTACAGACCAACGAGCAAGTCTTCCACTGGGCTCTTTTAAGCTATGAAGCCATTTTAAACTAAAATGATCTGTTATGACCTTAAATGAGATCCCCTCAATATAAGGCCGGAGCTTCTCTATCGCCCAAACCAATGCCAAACATTCTCGCTCGGTGGTCGTGTAAACACGTTCTTGCTTAGTCAAAGATCGACTCAAATAGCATATGACTTTGTCTCCTTCAGGATAAGGCTGCGTTAAACATGCTCCTATTCCATATCCTGAGGCGTCTGTTTGAATGACAAATTCTTTGGTATAATCTGGACATGTAAGAATCGGTGCAGTCACTAAAAGTTCCTTAATCTTAATAAATGCTCTTTCGCAGTCTGGAGTCCAATCGAACTTTTGATTCTTCTTAGTTAGAGCTGTAATTGGAGCTATTATCGCTGAAAAATTCTCTATGAAACGTCTGTACCAGGATATTGTACCTACAACTCTACGAACTTCTCTGACAGTTCTTGGCCTCTGGAGCTCTAACATGGCTCTAATTTTATTAGGGTCAACTCGGATGCCTCGACGGTCCACTACGAAACCTAAATAAGTCATTTCTGGCCTACACAGTTGGCATTTTTCCCAACTTACCGTTATCTTTGCATTCTGCAATCTTCGTAGGACTTCCTCAAGAATTCTAAGATGTTCAGAAAAGCTCTGTGTGACAATTACGAGGTCATCGAGATATACGTACACGTAGGGGTCTAAATCGTTTCCTATGATGCTATCTATGAGTCTCTGCCAAGTTGCAGGTGCATTATGAAGACCAAATGGTAACCGCTTAAATTGGAAGAGACCTCGTCGACAGATGAATGCTGTTAGTGGCTTCGATGATTCTTCCATTGGTACTTGCCAATAAGCACTCTTAATATCTAAAGTTGACAAGTACTTAGCATCTTTCAATTTGTCAAGAGTCTCGGATACGAGTGGTAAAGGATAACTATCACGCGCCGTCACTGAGTTCAATTTGCGGTAGTCTACACAGAAACGATATTTCTTTGTGTTTTTCTTTTGTACCATTACCACTGGTGAAGCCCATGAACTACTACTACGTTCTATCACATCCATTTTCAGCATTTCGTCGATTTCGTCATCAATAAGTTTCTGAATGACCGGTGAGACCTTATATGAACGTTGTCTTATCGGTGCTGCATCTGTTGTAATCTTATGCTCTACCCTGTCTGTACATCCCAGTGAGTCACCCATCATATTCTTATATTTAACGACCAATTCCTCTAGTCGTTCTGATTCATAAGGTGTAAGAGTTGTTTGTTGGTCTGATGTTTCTAAAGAACAAATCACATCTTTATTATCGGCAAAATGCCACTCATTAGTACTTAAGTTCGGTACTATACCCATCGAAATCCAAAAATCCAATCCCAAAATCAGAGTGTGCGGCAACTCAGGAACGACGACGACCTCTATTAACCTAAATTTATCCTGAACTCGCATAGGAAGTTGCACTGTCCCAATACTACTCGTGCTTTGACCATTTGCCACAATACAACTCGTCTTCTTTGTCGTATCAAGTGAAAAACCAAACCTCTCGATGATTGACCAACCATGATTCCCTAAAAAGGTACGTGAAGCCCCGGAATCCAACAAACCTAATAACTTATTTCCGAGCACATCCACTTCTAAATAAGGTCTCTCATCTTTACGAGCATGACTTATCACATAATCTAAAACGTACGTTAGCCTATCGGTCGATGCTTGTTCAGGCTGACTCGAAGGTCGACCACCTACGAGCGCCTGGGTCCGTTTCCCTGACGATTACAATTTCGACATTCTCTTACTGTTACCCCTGCTTGTCCACACGAATAGCACTGTTTGCCTCTAGGTAATGCGCACCCGATCGCCATGTGCCCTGTTTGGTTGCATCTATAACATACCACGTCCCTATTCGCCCTACCAGGTCTAACACCTTGTGGTGGTTGTTCATCTCTGTCATTTACACTAGACTGACCACTAGCTGGTTGCTGTCTATCTCTATCAGCCCTAACAGCAAAATTGCTTGCTGGCTGCTGCCTATTTCTGTCGAATCTATTAGCAAGATGATTTAAATTCTGTTGGTTTGATGTCCCAGCACCTGATATTTGAATTGCATCAACCCCTGTTGAAAAATCGTCACTGTCGCTCTCTACGTCAACGTAGGCCAAGTCAGGTTCAATAGATTGGTTTTTCCTAGGTGTAAAATTTTCCTCCTCTAAACCATATCTCTGGTCTATTCTACGACACAGATCCTTTAAATGTGATAGGCTATTGACCTCAGTAGCAATCAACCCTTTCTTATAGATGTCCGCTATATTTCTGAAGACGATAGCTAATTTCGCCTCTTCGGAAACAGGACAGCCAAGTCTTTGGAAATATGTGTTCATGACAGCAATATAGGTCCCTATAGACTCTCCAGGGCCTTGTTTACGTTTTTGAATCTCCTTCAATAGCTTCTCGCCATATGACGAAGGAAGATATTCTGCCATGAACCTCTGTTCCAGCTGTTCCCATGTATGGACTTCTCTACGTACATCTTTGTAAAAAGTATAAGCTGACTTTTCAAAAAGATCGATGCCCGAATTCAGTAAAACCTTTTTGCTGACTCCTCTAGCCTGACTCAACTCGTCCACTCTCTCGAAAAATGCGGTGACGGAGATTGTACCCCTCTCGCCTGTAAACTTTAAGTTCCACTTATGCGGAGGTACAGGTGCAACGTGATATGAGGTACCAGGATCACTTGACATTGGTACTGGCGACGAACATGAAAATGGTCGTGACTGAGCAATTGGTGCTATGCTACTTTGGAGGGCAGCTAGACTCAAAGGAACGGTAGACGGTTGTTGATAATGAAAAGCTGATGCACGGTCATTCTGAATTAGCATTGGGGGTGGTGCCTGTATTGGTGCTTGAGTTGGGTTCGCTAGCACTTGCATTTGCACTGGAGCAATGACCGACGGTTGGTTTGTGGGCTGTTGAGCTGTTCTTTGTGTGCTCGAGAGCTGTGGTTGCGGGAAATGAGACTGGTTAGGTGTGTTGCCAGCATTTGTTGAGTGGTCTGAGCTTCGACTCGTTGATTGAGTTTCAGATGCTTCATCATCATCTGAGGTAACGCCAACTCTTAGTAAATCTGTTGCTTGGCTCTGCAACCTCCCAATCAAACTCAAGGTTTCCGCAACCAGTATGCCTTTGGTTTGACTTTCTTCAAAGTTAGACGGATTCATGTTGTTAATCCTGGCTAACACGTGTTCCAACCTTACAGCGATTTTCCTAAACTCTCCCCCTTTACTCGTACCAGAGAACTTCTCTACCAGCGGTACCAGACTATCAAGCTTCTTCATGCAGCTAAAAGCATCTTGGCCAAATTTAAAGGGATACGGAGGGTATCTCATACTTGCATCAGTCTTTTCTCTTTGTTTGATCAACATAAGCTGTTGTTTCATCTCTTCCACCGATCCAATAGCTATGCCTCTCCATGTTAACTCATATATTAATTCGTCCTTGACTAAGTACCTTACGTCAGACAACCGACTCAAAGAAATAGCCATAGTGCCTTTTATCTTCAAACTTTAAACTTTAATTAAAACTGCCAATTATACCTCCCAATTATAAAAACTAAACCACGCAATAACAAACACAAAGTTCACTTTAAATTCACCAGTGAAAATCACTATAAATTTTCTCACAAATGTAGAAAATATAAAACTTAAATACGGGCAGACGCGAACAAAACCGAAAAACACCGGAGCAGTAAGAAAATAAAATTTATTTGCATTTAAAAATGTAATCATAATTTATGTTAAGTATTTGTACAACCAACTATGACGTCCAACCTTACAGAGAGAAATAACTACTTAAATCCTAAATTAGAATTAACAAGTAGCCATAAAAAAAGTTAAAAAAAAAATAAAAGAGAGACAAGAGTTTTGGCAGTGTTTAGGTCTTATGTTTCACTCCTGCGTGAGTAAAACCAAAAAAAAATAATTGCGCTTATCCTAGCTGAACTGGATTAAAATTAAAGTTAAGTGATGTTTGTTTACCTCAGCAACCGAGTAGGTAAATTTATCCCTAAATGGAACGTACAACAGACTACCTATAACAAAAATCCCAAAGCTGTTGTACACAGTTAACGCTAGGGTATACTCCTGCTATTGCAGAACGGCTCCACTAATAAACTACTCAAAAAACCCAAATCGCCGTATACAATGATTTTTCTAAAAAGAATAAATCAAAACCCACTTTAACCTGCTTACCTACTCTGAGTTTACACGAAACATGCATTGCTTAAGGTCACATCATCCCTTAATATATAAGTGAACACAATAAACATCGGAACAGATGTTCATGTTATAGAAATCGTAAAATATGCTCAATTAAAAAAAAAATCCGCTCGCTGAAATTGCGTCGAATTAGATTAGTAAGGATGTTGTGTGTAATTAAAAAAAATTAAAAAAAAATACCGATGTTATTAAAAAATTTACAGAAATAACGTCTTGGTAGGACTGCAACTCTCTAATCTTCATTAAAATGAAATTCCCAAAACTTAAACTAAATTGATGCAAACCATGGTCATGGTCAAAAAGACCCTAGGATCGTACCGAAAGGTGTCCAAAAAAAAAATTTTAAAAAATTTTTTTTTGGTGAAGCCCACAGTAGCCCAATAATAAGAAAAAAATTAAATAGTGGCTCACTACAATGTTCAAAATATTACACTACCCTAATAGGTGGTTTGGAGTAGGGAGAAAAAAAAATTAAAACAAATGATGATAGGTTGTTAAAACGCGAGGTTTCGAAATGAAATTATATTTTAATTCACAAAAAAAAATATTTAAATAAACTGGTAAAATCATTGTAGGGCCAGGTACTACTATGCACAAAAAAAAAATTTCAACAAGAAAATCAAGTTTCCTTCCTTAAAAAAAATATTAAAAAGAAAAAATATTTAAAAAATATTTTCAAAAAAAAATGCAAAATGTTTAAGTGGGGTTGCAGCTCCTATTAGTGAACCTTAAAAAAAAATTAATAAAACCAGCACCAGAAAAATCTTATTCGAGTTGTCATGCAACAGTTTTTGTTCTTTTCCTTTAAAAAACAGTTGTCAATTCCCTTTCCTCTCCCAAAACTGTGGCAATGTGAAAAGTCAATGAGCTAGAAAAATTTATTTACTATAAAAAAAATGTTGAAAATTAAATTTACTTAAGAATCATAAGGTATAAAAATCGTGATTGAAAAAAAACCAATCAGTTTAGGAAAAGTTTTAAAAAAAAATGTTTATGTTACAAAAAACAAACGATGTTAGTATATTTGTTTAAAATTATTACTAAAGGAAACAACCAACGTGAGTACTCATTTACTGTACCCCTATATTAATGTGAACCTAAGTCTTAAACTTTGCACTCAACCCCGTAAAGAATTATCCCGTGTGCCCTTTCGAAAAACCAAATATGAAAACAATTCCAAGGTTCACCTATAACGTTGTAAAACTAAATCTGCCTACTTAAGTGTCTTTACACACAACATCTAATCAAAAAAAAATTTTACTGCTTAATGCATTCTCAGATCCTTATTCCTGGTGTTCACGAGATATAAAGTTAAGTTGGGCCCTTTCCGCAACTATTAGTCAAAGCAAAATTACCAAATGTCCAAGGGCTAATGAGACCCTATCACCAACAAATGATATTTTGAAATGAAACAGTTGGGAATCATCCTGCGTAAAAACCAGAGAACAAAATCAAGAACCAAAAACTATTACATTAATTTTAAAAGAGCATAATAAAACTCCCGGCCCCAATTAAACTTTTGTTATCTCAACAAAGTAGGCCTAAAACCAAAAAACTTTTTATTAGACATTTCCCCTATTCCCTAAGTATAATGTCAATAAAACCCAAAAACTTGTGATTTCCATTCCAATCCCATCTGTACCCTATATATTTTTAAACAGTTAAACACCCACAGGCGAAACAATATCTTATTTCAAAGAAAGGGTGAAGATATTTTGAGTCACCCTGTAAAAATAGGACACTATTATGGAAAACCGTTCAGATCAGTGTTCTTACTACTGTTTAACCTAAATATATCTAGTCCCCTCATGTGCATGTTACTATTTTAATTCCTATCATAACTAAACAGATCACAAAAATTGTCTTTCTCCGCGAATCTGCAAGGTCCTGGAAGATGTGAGATTCACCCTGTAGGCCAAATTTGGATGTATTTCAATTTAGCGAAAACCGAAGTTGCGAAATCCTAAAAAAGATTAGCAGGAAGTCCTCGTTCCTCGATTTCTACACTCCGAACCAAACATTTTTTCCATTTCCACCCAGCTCGCGGGAGGAAAACCCCTAATTATGGCAATACAAAAGGTACTACTATCATATTATGCATAACAAAAAAAGTATATGCCCTCATCGTTGTTTAGTCTCATCAAAGAAAACCTATTGTCTTTAAATTTATTCTTAGATTGAAATCTTTTTTTTTTTAAATCAATCATCTTAAATTTATTGTTTAACCTGAACACTTTCCCATTTATTCCACAACAGTGTATTGTAATTTAAAAATTTGCTTCATTATTTGAGGTCACCAGTATGAAACTATTTTAAAATTAAAAAAAAAATTAAATAAAAAAAAATTATTTCCCGATTGTCCACAACTTCCAAGTTTTCATCCCTAAATACCTAAGTACTTTCTTAGTCTAACACCATCCATCGTTATCCAACATAACGCTTTAATTTCAGAAGCAACAAAACGGAGATTAAGTGAAAAGCTAAGCAAGTAAGTTGGAAGTTGCTTTACAATGGGCGCAGATGTAAGGCCCCTTTAAGTACACGCCACTGTCCTGAACTGCAAACTAACAAAAAACTGAAGACTAGCATATCTGCCGTCAACCAACCTTTGGCATGAAATTAAAATAATTCCATATCATACCAGTATCCTCAAAACAAAACGTTTTTTTTCTATAAGACCCAAACACTTAACCAATAAATCTTGATATTTAAAATTATGATTCGGGAGTAAAAAATTTATTTATTCCTGCCTGATCAACTAAGACAAAAAAGTTCACCTTTTTGTAACTCAAGAAGTTCCCGTTTGGTCCCCTAAAAAATATAACCTGTCTGGTCACCCTTTAAAACTACGACCACTATACAAACCGTTTTGACCAAAACAAGAATTCGAGAAGTTATGTTAACAGAAAGGAAATAATCTTTTGCGAAAAATTAAATTATTTAAAAAAAAGAAGCAAAATTTGGAAATATTTTTACCAATTACCACCGCCTAGCATTTATATTTAGTTGAAAGTCTCTCTTAAATTCACTGACTCAAAATGACATTACTTAAAAAAAATTACTGAACTTTACAAATGAACTAAAAAAAAAATCAAAAAACTTATATCTATATCTGTCTCAGTTAAACATTTCTTTTGTGGTATTATATCTAGTTGGGCTTCAAATTCATTTTCTCTGTATTCAATCTGGAGCAGGCAAAACTTCTCAAGGCTCAAACATAAATGTTTGCTCTCCGTTGGCCATGACCAAGCTATGACCTGAACGCAGAAAAAAATACAGAAAAAAATAAATGTGTACCAGAAAACTTTAATTGATAGAAATACCCGTAGGTCATTTTTAAAAAATGCACTCCAAAGCCCAACGCTGTATTTTCTACCAAAAAAATTGACCAGTCACAAAAACACAACTAGACAACTAAACTGGCAACCAAAGACCTAAAAAAAACTGCTCCAAAAAAAAATACCTCAAAAAAAAATGTTAACTGGACCTCTGGCGTTGATCTTCAGCCAATATGTCGCTCTAGGGTTTTAGCCTTGTGTTTCCTAACTTCCCGAGCCGACACTAGTAGTGTACCCTCCTCTGACCCGATGTAACTGAGTGACGTAAGTTCTTAATTGTCATCAACAGTTACCTCCAAAAAACAAGAAAAGAAAATGACAAAGCAAAATAAACTCATTTTCTTTTCCTTTATTACTAATTAATACTTTCAACTAAACAAAGCTACCAGCTGTTAAGCTATATTTACCCTAAAACAACCTAGCCAAGAAAAATTTGTGTGAAACCCTGTAAAAATATTCCAAATACCAAGTGGTGATATCCCACAAAAATTAAAATCACCAAAAAAAAACTTGTTGACCTAAATAAATCGACTGCACTAAAAAATAATCTGTGAAACAATTTCTATCTTATCACAAGCAGGAAATAATAAAATATAAATACATGAACCTGCAGAAAAAAAATTGTTAGAAAAAAACACAGTACCTATGTCATATATTTAAAACATAAAAAAGACCATGTCTGGAAATCCATCCACCTATAATTTAAATAAAATTGAAGTAAATTTACATTGTTGTATTTATTTTTCTTAAAATAAAATATTATAAAAAAAAATATTTAAAAAGTGTTTTTTTTCAAAAAAAAACCAATGATGATGGAAAATCCTGTTTTATAGTAAAAAAAAATGATTGGGTGTCAAAAAACCACCGACAGCCACTGAAAGCTTTTAACCTGGCTTTGGCTGTAACACAGAAAAAACAAAAAAAATTCAAAAAAAATTCAAAAAACTTTTTTTCCTTTTTCCAAATTTAAAAAATAAAATAAAAAAATTACATCAGATGTTAAAAAAACTAGCCAAAACACACGTAGGGCGCCAATTTGTGGCCTTAAAAAAAGTTAAAAAAAAATGTGGGCGCCAATTTGTGGCCTTAAAAAAAAGTTGGTTGACATTTGTAAAGACGTCGCCGCCATTTTGTGACACTGAAACCCACTGAATAATTAAACAAATATCTGGAAGCAGAACTGTATTTTCCAGCTAGGTAAAACATTGATATGCCCGGTAACTTTTATACAGTGGAGAAGGGGGGGGTTCAGAAATAAGGAAATTTTAAGTGCGCCACATTATTTAATACCAATGCTTTACTAAGAAGATCTTAAATAAAATACAGTTCAACCCAAACGTTGCAGCCAAACAATGAAATTCTACTTACTTCCGAGGCTTCCAGAATATTTATGTAATTAAGAATAACCAAAAAAAAATAAACAGAATAAAATTCTAAAAGATTGAATTAAGATGACAAAACTAGAAATACTTTACAGGTAGATGGACACCTTTAACAGGTCATACTGTACCTACATCTGAGTCAGTAGCGCAGGACTCACTTACATAAATGATTGTAAAAAAAAAATACACATCCAGAATCATTCTGTCATAGGGGAGATCTGGGCCAAATATCTGCTGTCATCATTCTACGTTAGGCAGAATGAGACAGACAGCAACCCAGTCCGAGATCTACCCCATGAGGTAAAAATGTGTAACGAAACCGCTAAAAAAATAATATAATCTCATCTCTCTTTTGTCTCCGCAAAGTTGGTTCATTGGGTTGTACAAATAACACAAGAAAAATTAGTTCATCTTGTTTATTTTAAGGGTAAAATCAGATAAAATTACCGGAAACATAAAAAAAAAATAAATGAAATGGATGAAAACAAGGGCCAAAATAGCAAGGCACTTTAAATTTGACAGTAAAATTATCTTAAATAAATGAAATGAAGGAAAACAAGTCAATGTAGTAAATATGCCGCAAAACCAGGGTTATGACGTCATACCTTATCTTGCGTTTACAAGAAATGTTGAAATTATACTGTGAAAACTTATATATGAAATATATGAAAAGATTACGTCTAAATTATATTAAAAATTTATATATGAGGGAAAAAATTATAGTTACGGCTTGCTCCTACCTTGGTCCTTGATTATTCTGTGTATGTTTTATTTTGTAAACCTGGAATCCTGTTGTCCAGTTGTATCACCACTGCTCTCGGGTCTCCTGCTCTGCTCACGCCTTCCCTCGTGCTCGCTTAGCACATGATGTTAGGCCAGCACTTTGGTCTTAAAAGGGTTGTGGCGTAAAACCCTGTGGAAAATGAAATGTTTCAGTTTCCTGGAATTCGTCAATTTTGCACGAAGTTCCCCTACACAGTAACTTAAATCGAGAACCCCATGTCGACTCAGTAAAATAAAGCAAATTTAAACAGATGAACTAAAATAACTCTAACGTACCTTTCCCAGGGTACAACTGGCTACACCTGGCTTCACACCAGCGTCCAGCCCCAAATGTCGGTGGAATGGACGGGCTGTAGACAAAGGGGAAAAACAATATATAGTTTTTATCCAACACGTGGTTAAAAGAAAAATATAAAAACGCCAACAATTCCCCACGTCCTTTGTCAAAAAAAAAGTACATTTCCCACGAAAAATAATTACAATTTGGGAGGCAAATATTATCTTGAAGAGTACTCAAATAATAAAAAAAATGAAAAAAAAATAAAATCGAACTTACCGTTGCTCTTTCCCCGTACAAAATGGCGTGGCCGACTTAAATTCCCCTCAAAACAGGGTGCGAGCGTCACTCCAGATTGCCTAGACACGACGGACTCACTTCCACAGTTTCTGGGATATCTCCTACAATCGCTGTAGTGCCAATCACCAAAAACAAAGGCGATCCCAGAAACTGTTGTCGACCCAGCCAAAAGTTGTTAGCAAAAAGAGACCAAGCACTTCGTCGAGAATACCAGAATAATGAATTGGCCGGAAACCGTTTTGTAAATTTGGTGGGGAGTGGGGACGGTAAAACGCAATAGTACCAACCTAATCTTCCCGGTGAAATTCAAATAAAGGATGCAAACCTATTTATAAAAAACTTTTCCGCCAAAAATAAATCTCTACATTCAGTGGCCAGACTGGAAGAAAAAACCCGCTAACCAATGAGGAGATACCGCATAGTTCTATACAGGTATATAGGGGGCAGCACCGACCAAGGGGATAGGAAGTACGTAAAACAAACCTTGAGGTGTTGTCGGATCTATTTCCACGGTTGAAATTTTTATAACAAGGACGTCGAGACACCCTCCATACACATTATTAATATTCGAACACTCAACCAATTCCCATATGAGTAAAGCTATACTAAGTGTAGAATTTAGTTGTATTTTAGCTACAGTTTTAGTCACAAGTTTCCTTTGCTCTTTATATATGTTTTCTCTAAGATTCATATGGTTTGACGCCATTCTTGTAAAACATTTCTACAGTAATAAAGCTGTTTCTGAACCTGAACCCAAAAATACACACTGAACTATTGCTTAAAGGCACAAGAGTGTTCAGATGTTAACTCACACGATTTCGTTTATTCTTTTAGTCTTGGTTTTTATCCCTCGTTTATCTCCCATTTACAACAGTGCATAACTCGTATTTATTTTATCCTTTCCCTATCAAATTAATACAGATATCAAAGTGGCGGAGCCTCGGTTGTTACTGGTCAAACCGTGAACCTAAATATGTTTTCGTGCTATCAAAACTAGCTAATCCGTGAAGAATATGGGGTTCGGATTGTCCCAATATCCTCGAGAATAAACGTAAGGGAATGAAATGTTCATCTAAATGTTTCCTTCCTGTTACTGAAACCATTTGTGATGCGGCAACGCCGCCATTCCCCAGCATAACAGCTGTTTAACTTTATGAACGTCAAGAGAATCACAAAATTCCACAGATAAAAACAAAACAATCAAAATTTTTATGTGATTTTCCCGAAGCCTGTGATCTTAAATTCCAATTACGATGTCCAGATAATGCGATGTGCGTAGTGTCCACAGTAATTCGATGGAATGCCTCCTTTTAAGGTAACTTCCTAGACCCTATATAACCTCCAAACCAAGCTCTTACAGAAAGACGAATCAAAGAGCCTAGATTATTTACCTAAATAAACAAATATGTAACGTTGTCTTAAACGTAAAAATGACACGTTACACCGTATGTAATAATACTTTTTACAATGGTGTTATATATAAGCTTTTTGTTATGTTTTGATATACTTTGGTCCCAAATTATTCCATTTAATAAAGTTATTGCTTTTCTTCCTTGTACGTTTCTATCTTTTATAGCTTTGTCTAGTGTTCCGTCAGCTGTAATTTTTAGACCCAAGTATTTATACTCATCACAGGACTGAATTCGCTGCCCAGTATTTAAGATTAGATCCTGTTTCGTTCCACCAATACACATATACTCTGTCTTATTGATATTAACCTCTAGTCCCCACTTATTGTACTCGTCTATTAGTTTTCGTGTCATATATTCGAGGTCGTCATAATCCTGAGCCACCACGATCTGATCATCGGCGAAACATAAATTATACAAGGTGGTTTCATTCAACGGAATTCCCATGTTTTGGCATTTTCTCTTCCAGACTTTAAGGACTTTTATTTTAACTTTTGCCTTACTATTGCGGTATAACTCTTTGATGGCCTTAATTAGTTGTACGCTTATTGTTGTCTTTTCCAACGCTTTCCAAAGTAGATTTAGTGGTATACTATCATATGCCTTCTGCAAATCTACGTAAAGCAGATGGAGCTCTTGTCCGTATGCCATTTTCTTTTCAATAACTTGGGTTATACAAAAGAGATGATCTGAAGTCGATCTCCCGCCCTGAAACCAGCTTGTTCTTCTGCCTCCATATCTTTATATTCGCTCTCCACTTTATTTCTTATTATTTTGCCATATATTCTGCTTAGCGTACTAGTTACAGATATACCTCTATAATTGTCACATATATCTTTCCTTCCTTTTTTGTGTATTGTGGATATATATGACGTTTTCCACTCAGTTGGTACTACAGCTCCATTTAAATATCTTTGGAAAAGATTCCGTAATCTACAAAACAATTCTTCAGTGCCATATTTAATAAGTTCCGCTGGGATATTTCCGGGTCCGGCAGATTTACCGCTTTTTAAGGTTTTGCACACGTTTTTGACCTCAGATATTGTGAGGGGTACTGGAGATCCCATCGTTCTAATGATATTGTCTCTTTCGTCTTCCTTGAATTCTGCTCTATCTTCAGTTAAAAGTTTTTTAAAATGCTCATCCCATTCTTTGTCTGGTATTGGTGAAATAATATCTCTGCATGTTTCTTTTTTGATCGATCTTATAGTTTTCCAGCTTTCGGTACTTCTCCTACCTCCTAAGTAAGAATCTATTTTCTGACACTTTTGCATCCATGATTGATTCTTCTTATCACTGATCATTCTTCTCACCTTTGATTGCGCGATTTTGTATTCTTCTCTGCTTCTATCTGTCTTTTGGGATAAGTACGTGTGATATAATTTCCTTTTTTCCTCTATTTCACTTTCAATCTCAGCATCCCACCAGTATGGTTTTGTTCTTTTAGGAGTTTCTTCCACTAATCCTAGTGCTTCTTTTGCAGCTTGATGGATGCTTAATGTGATACATTCGTATTCCTCATCTGGGGTTTCACCTGAGCTTGAATTAAGTTTTTCGTTCAGTCTCTTTTTGTATAAGTTTTTTACGCTGTCATGTTCTAGGCTTAGTAGATTATATTGACAGTGATCAATTTCCTCATTCACTGTATCATCAAGATGTTAGCTCCCGCTAAATTTCGCGGTTGTTTATATATATTTTTAAAAACACACAACTGTATGAAGGACAAAGCGCATTCCGCGTATTTGGACATGCGCACCAACAACCAGGGAGATCCTTGTCAATCGCCTAGAGAAAAAGGCGTGTTAATTTCGTTCTCCAACAATTTCAAATATCTACACCTGGAAGTGCTCGAATTTTGTGTACTGAAGCATAGAACTAGAAACTTCAACCCTTCAGCTACGTGGTGACATCATTAGATCCTTCAGGGGCCCCTTGGAAACGAGGAGAATTTGGCTGCAAAGGAGGTGAGTGCACTTATCTGATTACCGTTGTGTGGTTCCAACAATTTTACCTATGGACGTCTGATTATTTCGTAATTCATATCAATACATTTATGTTTGCTCGCGATATCATTAATTAAAATATTTACAGTCCACTGCCTTTAGCGTTTTTTCTATCCGTGGGCTAACATAAAGTGTTCCTTTCGAGCCGAATTATTTTTAAATAATAAATCCATACGACGGTATTAATAATTATTTTCACGCAAAGCCAAACAACGGCCTTGAATCGAGTCGAGAAAGTCGTCGGGCAGGGCACGTGTCTTTCGCATGCTCAGTGCATGATTCAGTAAACAAAGCGAAGGGATCAAAACAAAACAAAACAAACAAAACAAAAGTTCAGTGGTGTACTATATCATTTCGATATTTAAAATAATTTTCATCAATTGCGATAAATTAGTGCATATTTTCGACAATTCGTCATTTTTCTATTTCAGAAGCATTAATTTAGCGTTAATTGTATATTTACCGACAATTTCGTCATTTCAAAGGTAAAATCATGTCTGTCAAAAAAGCCGCGCAAAAACGCAAGGGTTTTTTATCTGCGATCACCGAGTGTTATGTGTTGTCACAGAACGCGGAAAAGGATGAAAGAGCGAGAAACGAGTTTCAAGTGAGGTATGCCGATTTGGATGAAACCTTCGATAAATGCATGCTGGCACATAATGACGTCATTATGTTGCTAGACGACTCGGACGATGAGGAATTTAAAACGCAGGATGCGATCCTTTCAGAAGCTCGTAAATATTTTTATGCGTGTAAGGGGGTTTACTCTAAAATATTTCCGGTTGAGGCCCCATCCTTTTCGGGATCATATGTTCGACAAAACGAAACTCCAAAACTCAAAGAGTTAGGTATTCCCATATTCCGAGGTGATAAAAAATTATGGCCAAGCTTTTTCGATCTTTTTAATAACATTATAGATCAAAATCAAAGTCTAAGTAACGTTCGAAAACTTCAATATTTATTTTCATATCTCGAGGATGAGCCTTTAAAATTGATATCAGGGATTAGCTTATCTGATCAAAATTATAAAATTGCTTATGACAAATTAGTCAATAGATATCAAAACAAGCGAGACCTCGCAAATGATGCTTTAAGCTCAATTATGAACTCCACCTTAAAAAACGAGTCAGCTAAAGAATTGCGTAATTTAATTGACACCTTTTCTGAATCCCTAGAAATTTTAAAATCACTTAGCTTTGACGTTGACAGTTGGGACTTTATTATTTTTTTCATTTTATTAGAAAAATTAGATATTCCAACGCGTTCAAATTTCGAAATGAGTCACGCCAATACTAATACCGAAATTCCCACTTTTCAGTCACTTTTTCAATTTCTAGAAAAAAGATGTAAAGTTTTGGAATCACTTCCTCAATCAACAGCACCCAAAAAGGTGCCTATATATCAAAAATCAAATTTTATGCAAAATCAGTCTGGGCAAAAGCCTACCTATCAAAATTCAAATTCTATGCGAAATCAGTTTGGGCAAAAGCCTACCTATAAATCATCCAATTCGCCTTTTATAGGACTGGCTGGCACCTCAACTAATTCGAGTACGGGAATAAAATGTTTCCGGTGTAATCAAGGTCACGTGCTTTCGAAATGTCAAACATTTCTTGATCTCTCACCTATCGATCGCCTATCTTTCGTCAAACAGAAAAAATTATGTCTAGCGTGTTTTCATCCCTTGCATAATGTAGATACGTGCAAATCAAAATATTCATGCAGGACTTGCAATAGTAAAAGGCACCACACTTTAACTCATATCTTAGAAACTAATCAAGAGTCTGGAAGCCAAGATACTAGTCCTGTCATTCACACACCACCTGTCAATAATCTTCATGTGTCATTAAATGCCTCAGGACCTTCAGGTACCTTTCTTTTATGCACCGCCATAATAGATGTTATGGACGGTTGCGGAAATTTTCAACCTGTAAGGGCACTGCTTGATTCTGGATCACAGACAGGATTCATCAGTGAAAAGTGTATTCAGCGTCTTAATCTTCCTAGGCGAAGTTACACCACTGAAATATTCGGATTAAATCAGATGTCTTCTTTTACTTCCAATGGGCTCGTTCAATGTCACATTAAGCCACAAGGACAAGTCACTCCTTTACTTAATTTCGAAGCAATTGTTGTTCCACAACTATGTTCCAATATGCCTACATTCTCTTTGAACGATAATCAGTGGAAACACTTGGGAAACCTTAAACTTGCCGACCCATCTTATTTCAAATCTAGACCTGTGGACCTGGTTATTGGTTGCGAGCTATTCGCACAGATATTCAAGGAGGGCAGGGTTCTTGGACATGTAGGGCAGCCTTCAGCCCTTGAAACTATCTTTGGCTGGGTCGTCATGGGAAAGGTTGACGAAGTAGGTAGTCTTACGGAACGAACCAGTTGTTTTTTAACGAGTCATTCACCTCCTTTAGAGGTCATTCCCCCTAGGTTTTGGGAAATCGAACATTTGCCTAAAAAACAAATCTTATCAAAGGAAGAAAAACAGGCAGAATCAATTTTTACTGCTAGTGTAGTACGGCAACCGAGCGGTAGATTCATGGTAGATCTTCCGTTTAAAGATAAAATAAACCCTGACCTAGGAAATACTTATCCGCAAGCTTATCGTAGATTTTTACTTCTAGAAAATAGATTAATCAAAAATCCTGATCTGTACACTGCCTATTCAAGTTTCATGCAAGACTATATCGATTCTAATCATATGAGTTTAGTTTTATCTAGCCAACCAAAGGTCGACGTATCGTGTTTTTTAGCCCATCATTGCGTATTAAAGCCGGAAAGCTTGAGTACAAAATTAAGGGTAGTCTGGGATTGTTCAGCAGTCACCCCAAAAAATATTAGTCTCAATGACACATTGTTATCTGGACCGAAACTTCAAAAAGATATTGCTTCTTTACTCCTTACGTTTCGTCTTAATCCTATTGCCTACATTGCTGACATCAAACAGATGTTCCGTCAAGTCCTTATCAATCCTTATCACCGTCCTTATCAAAGGATATTGTGGAGGTTTTCTCCACAGGACCCACTTTCAGTGTGGGAACTTTCTACTGTCACTTTTGGCATGACATGCTCACCTTTTCTAGCCATGCGTACCTTAAATGAGCTGGCAGAGAGAGAAAAGGAACGTTTTCCTATGGCTAGTACTGTTCTAAAAACGTCAATCTATATCGACGATATCTTGGGAACTAGCCCTTCGCTTTCTGAAGCTCTCTCCCTTCAAACAGAACTCAATGATTTGTTGAAGTCGGGAGGATTTGAACTTAAAAAATGGGCAAGCAATTGTCCTGAGTTATTGGCAACATTGCCAGAGTCCGATCGTCAAATGCCTCTCTCTTTCGACAAGGAGGAACCCCACTTTATCAAAGTTTTAGGACTTCAATGGCATCCAAAAAACGACATTTTTTCTTATCAATGCCGAATGAAGGACAAACCCCCAACCAAACGTTCTATTTTATCTATCATAGGAACAATCTTCGATCCCTTAGGTTTTCTTTGTCCCTTGTTGCTACAAGCAAAATTTATTTTGCAACAGTTGTGGATATCGAAAATAGGCTGGGACGAAGAACCAGATTCTTCTATCATCGACTCTTGGAACAAACTTCGTTCTGAATTCCCGCTTCTTTCCAATTTTCAATTACCCCGACAAATCAAACTGTCAAAAACCAACACCTGTCAAATCATCGGCTTCTGTGACGCTTCAATTCGAGGCTACGCAGGCGTCGTATATTTTCGTGTAGAAGAGAAAAACAATATATCTGTTTCTCTCATATCTGCAAAATCTAGGGTCGCGCCTATAAAGTCACAAACTTTGGCTAGGCTAGAACTCCTAGGCGCATTTCTTTTAAGCGAATTAATTGACTTCGTTTTATCTAGCTATGAAGGAAAGATAACTTTTACAAATATCGTTACTTTCTGCGATTCGCAAGTCGTATTGCACTGGCTTTCATCCCCTCCTAATCGCTGGCAAACCTTTGTTGGAAATCGAGTCAGTAGAATCCAAGAAATCATTCCTTCAAACTCATGGCGCTACATTCCTTCTGCTTTAAATGTAGCCGATATTGCGTCACGAGGGGCCACCCCTTCACAACTCATGTCACATGACATGTGGTGGAACGCACCGTCGTTTTTGTGGTCTCCCGAAAACGAATGGCCCGATTTTCATAAACCAAAAATGCCGATTGATTTCGGAGATATTAATCTGGAGGAAAAGCCAAAAGTCTGTTGCAATGCGATAATTGATGTCAACTTCTTAGATCAACTTCTTATCAAATATTCCTCTATATCAAAAATTCAACGTATCATTTGTTATGTCCTTCGAATAGTTAACCTTTTTCAAAAGCATTCCTATCAAAAACCCACTAAGCCGCCGGACCAAAAAGTTATTTTTGAGAATATTGTTTTTCCTACCACCGGTGAGATGCAAAGTGCGTTACACCTTCTTATCAAACGCGTGCAAGGTTCTTGTTTTTCTGAGCTTTTTTCCGCGTTATCTAAGGATAAACCAATACCGAAACCTTTGCGAAAACTTTCACCTTTTCTTGATGAGAATAATATCATTAGAGTCGGTGGCAGATTACAAAAATCTGACCTTTTGTCTTATTCTGCAAAACACCCCGTCTTACTTTCGAGTGACCATCGTTTAACTACTCTTCTTATCGAGTCCGCTCATCGACAATATCTTCATCCTGGGTTTAAAACATTACATAATCTGCTTTTACAGCAATTTTGGATATTATCTGCCAGACGGGCAATTCAAAGAACCATATCCAAGTGCTTGCAATGTTTTCGAATCAACCCTAAACCCTATAGACCGCCCATAATGAGTTCACTTCCCGCTCATCGAATCAATCAACTAAAACCTTTTTCGAGTGTAGCTATCGACTTTTGTGGACCTTTCTTTGTGATTCCTCATCGTTACCGTGGTTGTAAAGCTTTCAAATCGTATGTCTGTGTGTTTGTCTGTACGGCCACACATTGCGTGCATTTGGAATTAACCATGGAACTGTCCACCGAAGGGTTCGTAGGTGCATTCCATCGATTCATTTCTAGACGCGGAAGCGTGACGCAATGCTGGTCAGATCAAGGCAGTAATTTTATAGGGTTTCGTAACCAATTACTGGATTACGCAAGAAGTGCTGCCACCAGACTTTCTATTCGTTGGCATCTGGGACCTCCTCTCAGTCCACATTTCAATGGCCTGGCAGAAGCTGGCGTCAAAAGTTTTAAAACTCACTTTGTACGAGTCGTCGGCGACCAGAAGTTGTCTATCATGGAGATGTCCACCCTTACCTGTCGCATAGAAGCCGTACTTAATAGTCGCCCTTTATCTCCTGCCTCTTCCGACCCACACGATCTTCAACCTCTTACCCCTGGGCATTTTTTGACACTTGAACCCCTTAATTCAGAAATTCCGGAGTCAGATTTGTCCGAGGTTCCCCTAAATCGGCTCTCGAGATGGCAACTAATCCAAAAACTACATAATGATTTTTGGAAACGGTATTCTATAGAGTATTTGCATACGCTACAACAGCGACACAAGTGGACTGATTTGTCCCCAAATATCAAATTAAATGATTTGGTTATCATAACAAGTGATCACATTCAATCGCCTTTGAAATGGCCGGTCGGTCGGGTCATCGAACTGCATCCCGGCGGGGACGGTCAGGTGCGTGTTGCGACGGTAAAAACGGTTACCGGTGTTTATAAGCGGCCAGTTGTAAAACTGTGCCTCTTGCCAAATTAAAAGTAATTTTAATTTTCTACCTTTTACCGGGTATTACAATAGGTTTTTTTTATTTTTAATTTTTTTTGAATTTTTTGTTTGTTTGTTTTGCCTTTTTTCGGGATTTCGTTATATCTAAATAAACTTACGATACTTATCTGTTTTCATTCATTTATATTTATCGGTCGATTCTTCTTCTTATATCTATATCTGTCCGGTTGAGATTCTAAATTTGTGTGTTTTGGAGGGCAGTTATGTTAGCTCCCGCTAAATTTCGCGGTTGTTTATATATATTTTTAAAAACACACAACTGTATGAAGGACAAAGCGCATTCCGCGTATTTGGACATGCGCACCAACAACCAGGGAGATCCTTGTCAATCGCCTAGAGAAAAAGGCGTGTTAATTTCGTTCTCCAACAATTTCAAATATCTACACCTGAAAGTGCTCGAATTTTGTGTACTGAAGCATAGAACTAGAAACTTCAACCCTTCAGCTACGTGGTGACATCATTAGATCCTTCAGGGGCCCCTTGGAAACGAGGAGAATTTGGCTGCAAAGGAGGTGAGTGCACTTATCTGATTACCGTTGTGTGGTTCCAACAATTTTACCTATGGACGTCTGATTATTTCGTAATTCATATCAATATATTTATGTTTGCTCGCGATATCATTAATTAAAATATTTACAGTCCACTGCATTTAGCGTTTTTTTCTATCCGCGGGCTAACATCAAGATTTTGTTGATGGAGGCTTCGGCCTTGATAAGGAAAGAGAATTTTGGTCTCCAGAAAATAGTGATCACTTCCGCATGTTGATCCACGCTTTGTTCTGACATCTTGAATTTTTAGTTTTGTCTTTTGTTTAGTGATAAGATAATCAATGACGAATTTCAGGTTTTGTGAGGGTTTGGTCCAGGTATATTTGTGTATTTTCTTATGTTGGAAAAAACCGTTTTCGATTTTTAGGTCTAATTGCTCACATACTGTGATAAGCCGGTTTCCATTGTCATTAACAACATCTTCTCCATATTGGCCAACTGTCAGATCATTTACTCTGTTACCTGTTCTACTATTTAAATCTCCCAATATTACAATTTCTCTAGATGTACTTACTGCTGATATTTCATTGTGGATTTCTTCAAAAAAAATTGTCTTTCACGGCTACATTTGCATCGTCATTATACGCATAGATTCCAAAAATCGTAAGTCTCATTCCTTTTATTGTTATATTCATTCTTATTAGCCGTTCATTTACTGCTTCCCAGTTGGTGATATATTTTCTAAATCTTTTGTTGACCAAAATAGATACTCCTTGTTGCGCATGTTTTTCTTTTGCCACTCCGCTATAGAAATGGTCATACTGTCCTAGGTTTTCAGATCCTTTTCCTTTCTTCTTCGTTTCTGTTAGTACAGCAAGGTCAACCTTCATTCTGCTGCACTCATGGACTATATCATTCACTTTTCGACTCATTCCTTGTACGTTCCATGTACCAAAAATCATATTCCTGTTTCTTTGCTTGGTTCGTCTTAGGTTTTTCATTTCTTTCCGAGGCGTTTGATTGGGTTTTTTAACAGTGTACGTTTTTTCCGGGTATCAGAGAGTTAGTCTAATGCCCCAACCCCCAACCTGGAGGACCAGGTGATTTTTGATCGAGGTTTTCTTCCCCTAGCCTTTGACGATTCCAACGCCGGTACTACAAGGCAGCATCTTCTTCTTTTATACTATCCCTAAAAGAAAGGGTTGCCACCTGCGCTATGATCACCGTACCGAGGTCCATCCTCTCCGCCTTTCATACCGATGTGGTCTTCTCCCGTAACCATGGGAATGGGACCCTAAACAGGTGCTAACTCTCCGGGTCAGAGAGTACCTGGAATCTACGGAGGGCAGGGGTCGATTCATTTCCCCTGATAGACATCTGACGAGGTCTACCCCGTACCTAAGTAAAACATTTTTAAACAAATAATATTAAGTTAGTGAAACACGAGGGTTCAAAATGAAATTATTAGCAAGAATTTTATTTATTTAATTCAGTAAAAAAAATCTTAAATAATCCGGTAGAACAATTGCGGGGCACGGCACTACTAGAAACCAAAAAAAAAATTTTCCACAAGAATACTAAGTCCGTTTTAAAAAAAATACCAAAAAAATATTTAATTTTTTTTTTTTAATTTTAAGTAGGGTTGCAGCTCCTATTAACGATCCTTAATAAAAAAATTATCACTAGAAAAATCTTAATTTATGTTATGCAACAGTCTTTGTTCTTTCCCTTTAAAAACAGTTGCCGATTCCCTTTCCTCTCCCAAAACTGTGTTACTTGTTACTTGTGTTAAGCAAAGTGAATGAGCCAGGAAAAATTAATTAATTATCCGGGAAAAAAAATTATAGAAAATTAAATTTACTTAAAAATCATGGGGTATAAAAGTATAAGAAAATCGTAATTGAAAATAAACCAATCAGTTTAGGAAAAGTAAAAAAAATATTTATGTTCCAAAAAAATAAACGATGTTAGTATATTTGTTTAAAATTATTACCTAAGGAAATAAGCAACGTTAGTAATTATTTACTGTACCACTATAATAATGTGAACCTAAGTTTTAAACTTTGCACTCAACTCAGTAAAGAATTATCTTGTATGCATTTTCAGAAAACAAATATGAAAACAATTTCAAGGTTCACCTATAAGACCGTTGTAAAACTAAATCTGCCTACTCGAGTGTATTTACACACAACGTCCAATAAAAAAAAATTACTGCCCAATGCATTCTCAGATCCTTATTCCTGGTGTTCACGAGATATAAAATTAAGTTGGGCCCTTCCCACAACTATTAGTCAAAGCAAAATTACCAAATGTCCAAGGGCTAATGAGACCCTATCACCACAGAAGAGCCACACAGAAGCGACAAAGCGCCCTGCTTCCAAAATCGAGTGGTGGGGATGGACAACATATCACACTGAGAGAAAGTGCGTGCGAGGTGTTAAGTACACTAAAAAAACAGCGTAAATCTGCTTATGTGGGAAAAAATGTTATACATTTTTATTTAAATGATTTAAATGAGATGTACTAATGTAAACTTTTGCACGCATATATAAAGAAAATAATGTTCTTTTAAGGTGCAAACTTCCCGTATGTAAGCAGCAAATTTTTTTAAATTGAATTTGACAGATTAAATGATAGAGAATATTATTAAATGCAACAATAAAAGTTTTCGGAGAGGGCGGGGCTGTACTTAAGCATTTTTATTGGAGACAAAATTGTTTCGAGCCAATAAAAACGCTCCATTTTGAAAAGTGCACCAAGACCATTATATTGACGTTATTAAAACGCCGCGACGTCCACGAGTTGTTCTAGTCGTTAACGTCTGTTAAACGCATATTTTGGCAGTTTTAAGCTTTTGAGTTTTTGTTACCTTTGTGCTTTATTAGAGTGATAATGAAAGGATATCATTGTGCTTTTCGTGAGTATCAATCCAAATATCTATTAATATAAAAATTAATGTCCACGGTTGAGTTCGGGTAAGGTATAAATGACCAAAAAATTTCGATTTAGATTCTGATTTTCTAGGAATCGCTCCTGCTTGGTCTTAAACTAACATGTTAAGAAAATGAGCCAAATCAATTAATATACAGGATGGTTTAGTAGGTTAATTTGATAAAAAGTGTTAAGAATAAAGTAGTATCAGAAAAGCTTATTAAGAAAAGTTGTTTATAATTAAAAGTTACGACAGATTCTTATTTTTCACACTTTTGCATCTAAACAACTTTTCTTAATAACATTTTCCGATATCTTTTAAAACAAGGGTATTTTACTCTTAACACTTTTTATCAAATCAGCCTACTAAACCACCCTGTAGATTAATTAATTTGATCCATTTTTTTAACATCTTAGTTTCAGACCAAGCAGGCGCATTCGCAGAAAATCAGAATCTAAATCGAACAATTTTTGTCATTTATACCTTACGTCATCAAATCAGCATACTAAACCACCCTGTATATTAATTGATTTGGCTCATTTTTTAACATCTTAGTTTGAGACCAAGCAGGCGCAATTCCCAGAAAATCAGAATCTGAATCGAAATTTTTTGATCATTTATACCTTACCCGGACTCAATCTGTGGACATTAATTTTTATATTAGTAGATATTATATTAGTTTAAAAAGATGTAATTTTATATATAATAGGCATATATTATTTAAAAAAATGCATTTTTTGTATTTATATATGCGTGTACATAAGAATTTGGGGACGCCCTGTACATATTCTAATATTAATAACTGAAATAAATTAGTCGTGACAAATAAAAACTTTATAATGCATTTTTTTTATCAACATAATTTTATAAGAGTATATACACAATATTAGGACTTTTCGTAAACCCTGTATGTAATTATTCTATCTAATATAATTAAGCATACAAACTGCTAGTATGACGTAATTATTATAGCTTTTTAACTTTTTACGTTGTCCAAAATTCACTCGCCTTTGTAAATATACTTTTGGGTATAAGAATTTTGTTTTATTTTAATATTTTTCTCGCGTTTATACGTTCGTATTTGTCTTTAAGAATTTTGGCGAATGCGATTGAAAACTTTATTTTATTTTACTTTCTGAGCATGTTCAATTGCATCTTCGCGCACTCAACCAGTTGAATTTGTACATTGGGGGTGTGCGCGCTTCGATATATGACAATTGCTGTCGAAAAATCACTTCTGTGTGAAAGACGTCACGAACAACACGCTGCAAAAACAGGGGTAAGTGCATCTTCAACTGTTCGTAATTATTTTCAGTTCAGATTTCATAATTAATTAAATTATTCGCAGGTGATTGGTAAACTAATTTTATGAACCAGCAATCTAATTAATTTTTCGCTTTATACCAATCATTTTTGGTCCTTCGAGCCGGATGCGTTTGAAAGTTTTTATTCGCTTCGCTAATAATAAAAGTATAATAGGTTTTTTTCATTTTTCAACGTGTTTTGGTTTTCCGTCTTTGACGATTTATAAATAGATAATTTGTTTCGGAGAAATAAATTCAAGGTCATTGAATATGAGCTTATCATTCCAGTTTTTTTCTTTAACATTCTTTCCTAAAATGAGTAGTAGGTTTTAGGCAGGTTACATATACATAAACAATTGCACGTAATTTATCGGCATATGATATAGGCTTACCAGTAGGTCCTATCTGCATTTTATTTTATTACTGCTGCTTTAGTTTAGAACTTTTATTGCAGCTTTATGGGTGCCATAGTATTATTTATTGTGTAAAGAGGTTTATAATTTAAGCTTCTTACTTGCCTATATTTACAAATTATTGGGATCGCTAGTAGATAACTCGCTATTGCATGTCGCTAAGTTAATTAATTATCGCTTATTCGCACCGCGCAATTCCCCTTAACTATTAAAAATATTTCGCTTTTATTTATTAGTAAATATAAATAAATAGTTCGTTTTCGCTCTTATTAACTAACAAAGGTAGTTACTTAATTTATAAAAATTTATTAATTCGCTAAAATAATATGGTTAAATTTAATTAAAAATTATATTATTAATAATTCGCTTTCCCTTTTATTTATTAGTATCAAAATAAATTGATAATTTTACCAATAATTGATTTTAATAAATTGATTTTATTTGGCTAAATTGTTAAAATTACCGCGTAATATCCCTAAATTGCTAAAAATAATTAAAAATTTAGTTTTGCTTTTCTTTATTATACCCATCTGCATTAAATAAAGGATCATCATGTCCGCGGCTAAGATTAAATCGTATAAGACCCTTCGCACAATGTGTCATAATCAAATGAAAGAATTAAAAACTTTTGCTGACTCGGCTTCTGATGCTGACGAGACGGCTAAACTTCAGTTTAAAATTATGTACGCTCAAATTGATCAAGTGGTTAACGGTTTTGCTAAATATCATCAAAATCTTATATCTTTAATGTCAGCGACCGACGATTTTGAAATTGATACCGAAGAAGGAGTGAGAAAAGACTTTGAATACTTACGATCTTACAATTACGCTAAGTATACCGCGCTGTTTGAAAAGCCAACACTGAAGGTTGAAACCGACGCATCCTCTGCTTCGGGACTATCTAGTGGTAATCGACCGCCAAACTTGACTAATTTGAAAGTTCCAAAATTTTCCGGCGATATTAGACAATTTAGAAATTTTATGGACATGTTTAATGCGCTAGTTGACAACACAAATATTTCGAATATAGAGAAATTTAACCATCTTTTAAACTCCCTAGAGGGACCCCCGCTAGCACTGGTGCAATGCACACCTTTAGCCGCCGCTAATTATTCAATTGCTCTCGAATCGCTAAAAAACCGCTACGATAACAAACGGCTTATTGCTTTTTCACATTTAAAAACAATGGATAATGTTCCTTACGTAACAAATTCTAAAAATTCAAAACAATTGCGCACACTAGTTGACGTATATAGTGAAAATCTCTCCGCCCTTAAGGTACTTGGTTTTCCCACAGATGATTGGTCTTGTTTGCTATACTATAATTTCAGTAAACATTTAGATCAGGAGACCATGACGCGATTTGAACTTGAACTTAATGATCCATCTCAAGTTCCTACTTTTGACGATTTAAAGAATTTTGTACTAAAACGATGTAACGCTATAGAAGCGGTAGAATTTTCAACTAAACCTGATTTTTCTTCACCTTTAAAAACAGACACAAAAAATAGATTTTCTTCTAATCAGTCAAAACCTAGACAAACTTCTGCATTTTTTGGTAATGCAAGTCGAAATAATAATACAAAGTTAAATAATTCAAATCAATCTTGTCTTTTATGTCAATCACGTGACCATAATATTTACAGATGCTTAGAATTTAAAAATAAAAATTCCTCTGAACGTTTTCAGTTAGCTAAAGACAACAACTGGTGTCCTAATTGTTTAAGTGGGCAACATAACCTAGCTTTATGTCAATCGCAGTCTGTTTGTCGTTACTGTCAATCTAATAGACATCACTCTCTTTTACATATTTTTAAAAATAACAACAATTACAGTCCACATACTTCTAACCGCACGAATCTTGAAAATAATTACAATTCTAATGTACGACCCCCCTTTTATAATTCGCAATACAATAACCCGCAAAGTTCTTCACAAAATAATTCGCCTGCTCTTAATGGTAATATCTCGCCTTAGCAAAATAATTCGCCAACCTCTCGCGCTTTTCAGCAACCGCCACAAACAGGTATGGAAAATTTACCTCAAAATTCGCAAAATACCTTAAATTACTTCTCCAATTCGCACGCTCAGAATACAATTTTATCTACCGCTATTATCGAGGTTATGGATTTTCGTGGCATTTTTCAAAAAGCTAGGGTTATTCTTGATTCTGGCTCAGAATGCAGTTACGTCTCTTTGAAGTTTTTCAAAAAACTTTCACTTCCACGCTATAGTTTATCCCTTTCTATTCAAGGATTAGGATCTATGAATGAAGTTACCTCTCAGGGAGGAGTAACTTGTATTATCAAACCGTATAATCAAACGGAACCACGCATGTCAGTCGACGCTGTGATCTTACCCAAGTTGTGTTCGGAAATTCCTAGCACTTATTTAGGTAATATAGATACTTCTGATTTTCAAAATGTACCCCTCGCGGACCCTACGTTCCAAGAACCCGCTAATATTGATTTTCTTTTGGGCGCTGATATTTTTCCCTATATTTTACGCGAAGGGCGCATTGATAATGGCCCCAACAAACCAATTCTTCTTAATAGTATTTTTGGCTATATTATTATGGGAAAAAATAAAAATAATAAAATTAAATCGCAATCACATTCAACCGCTTTATTTTGCTCTGTAAATGAAACCGATTCACTATCGCTAGACCACGCTTTAAAACGCTTTTGGGAATTAGAAGAGCTACCTAAAGCAAATTTTTGCTCGCCCTCCGATATTCTTGCCGAGAAAAGCTTTGTTGAGACTCACTGTAGAGACGAAACAGGGCGATACATGGTAGAACTACCTTTCCAAGATAATACGCCTCCGCAATTTGATTTTCATGCAACGCGCTCATTGGCTTTAAGAAGATTTTTTTCGCTTGAAAAACGCTTAATTTTAAATCCTAATATTTATAAAAAATATTCAGATACTATTCAAGAATATATTAACAATGATTATCTTGAAATTATTCCTGACGAAGAAATAAATAAAAACTCTTTTTACTTACCCCATCATTGCGTAGCCAAGGGTGACAATATTCGAATTGTTTTCGACGGATCGTCTCGTCCAAATCAAAATTCACCCTCGCTTAATGACACCCTTCTTACGGGGCCAAAACTTCAAAAAGAAGTTTTTGCTCTACTTCTCAGTTTTCGTATTTCTTCTGTGGTCTTTACTTGTGATCTTAAAAGCATGTTTACACAAGTTTTAATTGCCCCTATTCATAGGGATTTTCAAAGAATAATATGGAGATTCACTCCCAACGAGCCCATAAAAGACATGCGTTTTAAACGGGTCACTTTTGGTCTGAGCTCTTCTCCATATCTCGCTAACCGCGTCATTGCTCAATTAGCACAGGATGAAGGAAACAAGTTTCCTCAAGCTCGTGAGGTACTCAAAACCTCAATTTACGTTGATGATTTAATTTGTAATGCAAATAACCTCTCAGAAGCTAGAAATTTACGCGATCAACTTATAGAACTATTGGGAAACGGTGGGTTCGAACTTAGAAAATTTGCAAGCAACAATAAGTCATTTTTACAAGACCTTCCGGAGTCTTACTTGCACTCAAACTCGTTTAATTTCGATTCAGAATCTGAAACAATAAAAATTTTAGGCTTACAATGGATTCCTTGTAAAGATATTTTTACCTATCGCGTAGATCCATTGGAACGAGAATGTACAAAACGCACGATTCTGTCAGAAATTGCAAGATGCTTTGATCCACTAGGATGGCTCTCACCTCTGAGCCTGTTCTCCAAAGATCTATTGCAGCTTCTGTGGAAACAAAAATATGACTGGGACCAGGAAGTTTCCCCCTTTATACGCCAACGTTGGTTAAAATATAAATCTGAGTTAGGCCTTATTCAAAACTTTTCTTTACCGCGACGTTTTATTATTGATAATTTTACAGAATGTCAACTTCACGCTTTCTGTGATTCGTCAGAAAAAGCTTACGCTAGTATAGCGTATTTTCGCGTTTTACAAAATAATAAAATCTGCACTTTTCTCATTGCTGCTAAATTTCAATCCCGAGATTAGAGCTAGTAGCCGCTATTTTACTGGTTGATCTTGTTTCCGCAATTTTAAAAATTCTAGGAGATAAAATTAAAATTTCTAAAATTTTCGCGTGGTCAGATTCCACAATCGCTCTTAGCTGGATTAAAAATCCCCCTTATAGATACAAAACATTTGTCGCCAACCGGGTTGCGAAAATTCAAAATAAACTACCAGCTGCAATATGGCAGCATGTACGCACAAATGATAATCCCGCAGACTGTGCAAGAAGAACTTTGTTGCCGTCAGAATTGTTAAATACGCCCCTTTGGTGGTGCGGTCCAGATTGGCTTTCAATGCCCGATGAGCATTGGCCACCAAGCATTTATTCTGAACCATTGGATTCGGACGAAGTTCTTGGTGAAGAAAGGAAAATAACTTTGGTCGCATTTACAGAAAACACGTTTTTTGATATTCTTTTAGACAAATATTCTTCGCTTTCTAAAATTCAAAGGATAATCGCTATCTGGTATCGTTTTATCTGCTTTAAAAGAAATCTTGCTTATCGTACTGGACCCATAGTCCTGTCAGAACTTAATCTCGCTCTTATTTTTCTGATCAGGCATGTTCAAACAGTCACATTTTCTCAATAAATCTCAAATATTAATGCGAAAAAACGCATTTCAAAGCCTTTTAGAAAGTTAGACGCTTTTCTTGATAATAAAAATATATTGCGGGTTGGAGGTCGCCTCCGATATTCTGATCTTTCATATGACCAGAAACACCCGATTCTTTTACCACGACAACATAGATTAACTACGCTCCTCATTGAACACTATCATAAATCTTATTTGCACCCAGGTTTGCAAACTTTACAGTTCTTAATTTTTCAAAATTTCTGGATATTATCTCCTAAGCGGGCGATAAGAACCGTTATCGCTAACTGTAAAAATTGTTGGCGACTTAATCCGAAACCTTTTGAACCAAAAATGGGAAACTTACCCAAATTACGCATATCTGCTGTCAAAAGTTTTACCGTAGTCGGTTGTGACTATGCGGGTCCAATATCCATATCATTAAGCAGAAAAGTTCGCGGAAATAAAACGCTTAAGGCTTGGATCTGCATATTCGTTTGCTTCTCTACCAAGGCTCTTCATATCGAATTAGTTTCGGATTATTCTAGCGAAGCTTTTCTGTGTGCTTTAAGGCGTTTTATGGCACGTCGAGGAAGGGTCTCAAAAATAATATCAGACCAAGGAACTACGTTTAAGGGTGCAAATAAGGAATTACAGATAATATTTAAACAAGCGGCAGCCGCGGAATCCATTGAGTGGTTTTTTCACCCCCCAGGGGCGCCACACTTTTCTGGATTAGCAGAAAGTGGAGTAAAGGCGGTAAAAACGCATTTGTATCGCGTTATCGGAAGCCAGATTTTAACGTACGAAGAGCTTTATACGGTCTTAGTACAAGTGGAAGCGCTATTAAATTCTAGACCATTGTCTCCTTTATCTAGCGACCCCAATGATTTGTCTGCGTTGACACCAAATCATTTTTTGACTCTAGAACCTGTTTGTAGTTTACCCGATCCTGATGTAACCAGTATCAAACTAAACCGCCTCTCTAGATGGCAGATGATCCAAAGATTACATCAGGATTTTTGGGCGCGTTATTCTAAGGAATATTTACATACACTGCAGCAGCGGTCCAAGTGGCTGGAACCCACTTGTCCCGCCCCTGCTATAGGTACTATGGTACACATAAAGTCGGATAATTTACCACCGACAAAATGGTCGATTGGTAGAATTATTGCCCTTCACCCAGGTGAAGATCAAATCTCACGTGTTGCCACTGTGCGCACTGTCTCAGGAATATTTCAAAGACCTCTGGTAAAGCTATGTCCTTTACCGATGGACTTTGAACCTGAAAACATTTAAAAATTACATCAATGTAATTTTTAGGCGGGCAGAATGTCCAAAATTCACTCGCCTTTGTAAATATACTTTTGGGTATAAGAATTTTGTTTTATTTTAATATTTTTCTCGCGTTTATACGTTCGTATTTGTCTTTAAGAATTTTGGCGAATGCGATTGAAAACTTTATTTTATTTTACTTTCTGAGCATGTTCAATTGCATCTTCGCGCACTCAACCAGTTGAATTTGTACATTGGGGGTGTGCGCGCTTCGATATATGACAATTGCTGTCGAAAAATCACTTCTGTGTGAAAGACGTCACGAACAACACGCTGCAAAAACAGGGGTAAGTGCATCTTCAACTGTTCGTAATTATTTTCAGTTCAGATTTCATAATTAATTAAATTATTCGCAGGTGATTGGTAAACTAATTTTATGAGCCAGCAATCTAATTAATTTTTCGCTTTATACCAATCATACGTTTTTTAAGCCAAATTTAATTTGTTTTTATGTATCACAAATTTTAAAATCCTCAGTATATATTCTTAGATTAATATTATAATAAAGCATACATATGATATAACTAGTCGTTTCTTTTCAAATTAAATAATTTACGACTTTCTTGTCTTACGAGGTAAATATAATTTTTTTTCCGTGTAAAGTTTCGTGCTTCTTCTCTCATTGTAAAATGTTGGGTTAGTGTCAAGTGACGTCACGAATTCGATATCCATAAGAGCAATGCTTTATCTGTCATGTTGTCGCTTCTGGTGTAACTCTTCTGAGCTATCACCTACAAATGACATTTTGAAATGAAACAGTTGGGAATAATACTGCGTAACAACCAGACAACAAAAATCAAGAAACAAAAAAAATACCGTATTACATTATTTTCAAAAGAGCATAATAAACTCCCGGCCCCAATTAAACTTTTGTTATACTCAACAAAACTTGGCCTAAAACCCATGTTATTAGACATTTCCCCAATTTCCTAAGTATAATGTCAATAAACCCAAAAACTTGTGATTTCCATTCCAATCCCATCTGGACCCTATACATTTTTAAACGGTTAAACCCCACAGGCGAAACAATATCTTATTTCAAAGAAAAGGTGAAGATATTTTGAAGCACCCTGTGAAAATAGGATACTATTGTGGAAAATTATTCAGATCAGTGTTAACTTACTAATTCCTAACCTAAATATATCTAGTTCGTTCATGTGCATGTTACTATTTTAATTCCTATCATAACTAAACAGATCACAAAACTTGTCCTTCTCCGCAAGTCTGCAAGGTCCTGTAAAATGTCAGAGTCAGCCTGTAGGCCAAATTTGTGGATGTATTGTAATTTAGCGAAAACCGAAGTTGCGAAATCCTAAAAAGATTTGTAGGAAGTCCTTGTTCATCGATTTCTACACTGCGAACCAAACATTTCTTCCCTTTCCACCAAGCTCGCGGGAGAAAAACCCCTAATTATTGCAATATAAAAGGCAGGTAGTTCTTTTATGGCATATACTAATATCATATTATGCATAAAAACATACGCCCTCAAGAATATTTAGTCATTAAAGAAAAAATATTGCCTATTAAATTTATTCTTAGATTGGAATTATTTTATTCCAATATATAAAATAAGTAAGAAACGTATCAAAAATCAATGATCCTAAATTTATTGTTTAAACCTGAACATTTTTTCATTTATTCCACAAAATGTATTGTAATATAAAAATTAGTTTCATTATTTGAGGCCACTAGTATGAGATTATTTTAAACTTAAAAAAAAGTGAAATAAAAAAAAAATATTTCTTAATTGTCCACAACTTCCACATTTTCATCCCTAAATAGGTACTTTCTCAGTCTAACACCATCTATCGTTATCCAACATAACGCTTTAATTTTAGAAGCAACAAAACGAAGATTAAGTGAAAAAACTAAGCAAGTGCGTTGGAAGTTGAGATACAATGGGCGCAGATGTAAGGCCCCCGAAATCTAGCATCAGATGTCTCTAAATCTTAGTACCCTTTAAGTACACGCCACTGCCCCGAAATGCAAAATATCAAAAAAAATTATGCTATGCTAGTCAGCTGCCCTCAACTAAAATTTAGCATGAAATAAAAATAATTCATATTATACCTGTATCCACAAAAACAACACATTTTTATTTTTATTTTAAGACCCAAACACTATACCAACCGATCTGACCAAAACAAGAACTCGAGATGTTATGTTTACAGATAAAATAATCTTTCCAAGAAAAATTAAATTATTTACAAAGAAGTAAAATTTTGAAATATTTTTACCAATTACCACCGCACAGTATTTATATCTAGTTGAAAGTTTCTTTTAAATTTACTGACGAATTTCACGGCCTCAAAATGACATTACTTAAAAAAAATTACTGAACTTTACAAATGAACTAAAAAAAAATCATTTCATATATTTGTCTCAGTTAGACATTTCTTTTGTGGTATTATATCTAGTTGGCCCTCAAATTTATATCGGAGCAGGCAAAACTTCTCATTGCTCAGACTTTGCTTGCTGTGACCTGAACGCAGAAAAAATAATTGTTAACCAGAACAACTTTAATTGATAGAAATACCCGTACGTCATTTTTAAAAAATGCACTCCTAATCCCAACGCTGTATTCTACCAAAAAAAATTTGACCAGTCACGAAAACACAACTAGACTCGACAACCAAAGACCTAAAAAACTGCCCCAAAAAAATACCCCAAAGAAATGCTAACTGGACTTCTGGCACATTGATGTTCAGCCAATATGCTGCTCTAGGGATTTAAGCCTTGTGTTTCCTAACCTCCCGAGCTAACACTAAGTAGTAGTACCCTCCTCTGACCCGATGTAACTGTGTGACGTAAGATGTTAAATGCCATCAAAAACCTCAAAAAAAAACAAGAAAAGAAAATGACAATGCAGAATAAACTCATTTTCCTTTTCTTTCATTTTTATTAATTTATACTTATACAGCCAAATAAAATCACTAGCTGTTAGGCTATATTGACCTTAAAACAACCCAGCCAAGAAAAATTTGTGTGCAAGCCTGTAAAAATATTCCAACCTTCAAGTGGTGATATCCGACAAAAAATTAAAATAACCAAAAAAAAATATGTTGTTGACCTATATAAACTAAATTGACTGCACTTTTTATTGAAAAGGAGGAAATCTAAAAAAAATAATTGGCGAAACAATTTCTATTTTATCACAAGAAGGAAATAATAAAATAATATTAGTAGTAGGCAACCTGTGGAAAAAAAATTGATAGAAAAACACACTACTTATGTCATTTATTTAAAACTTAAAAAGACCATGTCTGGAGGTCCATCCACCTATAAATCAAAAAAAAATTGAAGTAAATTAACATTAATGTGTTTTTTTTCCTTAAAAACATGTTTTTCCTACAAAAAACTTCAAAGAATTAACAACGTGATTTGGACTCCGTTCAATAAAAACCCCATGTTTTTTAATCTACTTTCCTTTCTTGATAAATAAAAATGATTCTTTTTTTGTCCAAGAAAAAACTTGTGGAGATAAGCTAATAAAAAAAATCATGAGAATTATTAAAGCAACAAAACGAATTTCAAATCCACGCTTATTATTATTATATTACCAAAAAATATAAAAAAAAAATGTTATTTCCAAACCCAACGATGATGAAAAATTTTGTTTTTTTATTAAAAAAAAGATTGGGTGTCTTTGGGACAAAAAACCACACGTTGAGATGCCAATTTGACACTTAAAACCATGTTTTATCCCAGTCAACCGAAGGTGTTAATGGAAATTTTTCAAAAACAAACCAACAAAAGAAACCTACGTTGGGTGTGATTGCGAGGAACTTTTTCTAAAAAATAACCTAACCAAAAAACACACGTCGGGCGCCATTTGTGACACTGTAAAAACACGTTGGGGGTCATTTTGTGACACTAATAAAAGCACGTTGGGTGACAATTTGTGACGCTGAAAAACGTTGGTCGACATTTGCGACACTAATAAAATGTTGTAATCACTATTAATTACTGAGCAATTATGTGTAATTACAAACAAATAACTGGAAGCAGAACTGTACTTCCCAGCTAGGTAAAACATTGACATGCCTGCCTGTAACCTTTATACAGTGGAGAAAGGGGGGGTTCAGAAATAAGAAAAATGTAAGCGCCACATGTGTTTTAATGCCAATGTCTTACAAAAGGATCTTAATTGAAATACAGTTCGATTCAAATGTTGTAGCCAAACCATGAAACTCTACTCACTTCCGAGGCTTCCAGATTATTTGTGTAATTAAAAAGAACAAAAAGAACTTGACTTATTGACAAAATAAAATTTTAAAAGATTCCTAAATGAATTAAGATGACACAAATAGAAAGCACTTTATAGGTAGACGGACATCTCCAACAGGTCATCGTGGACCTACATTTGAGTCAGTACTCTTAATGGTTGTTAAAAAAAAATACACTCCAAAATCATTCCATCATAGGGAAGATCCGGACCAAATATCTGCTGTCATCATTCTACGTTGGATAGAATGAGACAGACAGCAACCCAGTCCGAGATCTACCACATGAGGTAAAACAGTGTCATAAAACCACTAAAAAAAATAACTCTATCTCTCTTTTGTCTCTGCAAAGTTGGTCATTGGGCTGTACAAATAATACAAAAATTTAGTTCATCTTATTTATTGTGAAAGGTAGGGGTGAAAATGAAAACGATCATAGGTGAAAAAAAATAGAATTGAAACCAAGTTGGATCGTAATGGCAAGGCACTTTCAATTGCACAGTAAAAATCTAACTTAAATATGCCGCAAAATTTTGGGTTATGACGTCATACCTTTCTCTTGCGTTCACAAGAAATGCAAAAATTATTATTAATATATGAAAAAAAAATTATATCTAAAGGGGTACTTGCTCCTACCTTGGTCCTATCTTTATTTAATAGTTGTTGTTAATATTTTGTAAACCTGGTGTTGTTCTCAGACATTTTCCTGCCCCTCCAGGTCCTCGTTCTGCCTGCGCCTTCCCTAGTGCTCGCTTAGCACACCATGCTGGGGCAGCACATGTTCTTAAGATGCTTGCTACTTGCCCGAGCGGAAAACCCTGTGGAAAATGAAATAATTCAGTTTCCTGGAATTCGTCGGTTTTTTCACGAGGTTCCCCTACCCTGAGTAACCTAAATCAAGAACCCCATGATGACTCAATGACATAAAGCAGATGAACTAAAACAACCCTACATACCTTTCCCAGGGCTATAGCAGGCTCGAACCTTGTTCCACCAGCACAAATGTCCAGTTGATGGGGTGGACAGCGCTGTAGACAAAGGAAAAAACCAATATATAGTTTTTATCCAAAACGTAGTAACGTAAAAAATATATAAAAACTCGTTTTTTCCACACGTCTTTTGTAGAAAAATTACATTACACAACGAACAATAGTTACAATTTGGGAGCCAGTCAGAACTTAATATTATCTTAAAGAATCCCCAAAATAAAAAAAAATCGAACTTACCAATTATTTTCAGTAGAAATGGCGCAGGGGCCGCCTTGAGTCCCTCAATCCAGAGGATGTGAGACCTACGCAAAATACTCAACACTGCACACGGTCCCACAATTTACCGTTTTTGGTATAATTCTGCAATGCCAATAACCAAAAAAAATCAATGGCGATTCTTTAGGAAAAGAGAGAGGACATCTTGTCCGAAAAAAAATTAACAAGCCGGAAATCTTTTCTTAATTGGGTGGGACAACAGTACCAATCAAATTTTCCCGGTATAATTCAAATAAAAATGCAAACCCATTTATGAAAACACTCGCAAACAAAAATTCCCTAGATAGCGGTTGGGTGAGAAAGCACACTAGTACTTCAGTACAAGTCTGTAGGGGGCAGCATCAATCAAGGGAATATTCGAAACCCGTCTACTGCGCATTGAGGTGTTGTCGGATCTATTTCTACGGATTTTTATTTTTATAAACGAGGATTTGGGTGCACGTGCACAGATCAAAACAAATGTCAAAACGGACCACTGCCAACATAGCAAGTAGGAGAAAACTAACCAGTTAGACTATAAGAAGTTTAGTATTGAAACCGTCAACTGCAATATCAATTATTGGAAATCAGAGCATGCATCAAACCCAGGAATATTCGAACACTCAACCAATTCTCATACGAGTAAAGCCATACTAAGTGTATAATTTAGTTGTATTTTAGTTATATTTTTAGTCAAAAGTTTCCTTTTCTCTTTATATATGTTTTCTCTAAGATTTAAATATTTTGACGCCATTTTTGTAAAATATTTTTACATTAATACAGTTGTTTCTAAACTTTGAACGTGAACATACGCCATCTGGACATGACGATGCTCAGATGTTAAGTTTTCTCACGACTAGCCAGCCCTGCATAACCCTTCGATCCGACTGGGTTAGATAATAACTTTACTTAACTATGATTATATATTAATTTATATAATATCAAAATACGATTTTGTTTATTCTTTTAGTCCTAGTTTTTATCCCTCGTTTATCCCCAATTTACAAAATTGCATGACTTGTATTTATTTTATCTTCTCCTCTGATTAAAGTAGGAAAGATATCAAAGTGGGCGGAGCCTCAGTTGTTCCTGGTCAAACGTTGGACCTAAATATGTTTTCGTGCTACAAAAACTAGCTAATCCGTGAAGAAGAAGAGGTTTGGAAGAGAAATCATTGTCCTAATATTCTCGAAAATATAAATAAACGAACGTCCAAATACATGAACGTGTGTTCCCGCTGTCCGCTGTTATTGAAATCATCGTAAATGATTTGTGATGTGGCAACGCCGCCATGCCCATAGTTTATACCGAGCAGAACAGCTGTTTATTTATTTCATAAACGTCAAAGAAAAGTACAAAATTCCAAAGATAAACAAAACAATAAAGAGTTTTTATGAGATTTTTCCCGAAACCTGTGATCTCAAATTCCAATTAGAATGCCTAAATAATGCCGCACAGTACCTACAATAATACGATGGAATGCCTCCTCTATAAGGTAACTTTTTGCACAATATATAACCTCAAAACCCAGCTCTATAAAATACCCTTAATGTGTGTATAGAAAAACCAGTTGAATAGTTTTGGTTATTTACAGAAATAAAACTAATATGTAACGTGTGCCTTAAGCATAAAAATGATACGTTACATTACTACTTGCCTGAATATTACTAACAATGTGATCAGCTTTAGCTTTGTTAAGTTCGAAATCATAAATTGATACATATTCTTTGTAAAGTTTGTTATATTCATTATTTTTTTGCGCTAAGATTTGCAGAGATATAACAGTTCATGTGTAAACCAGGGATTATTTCGGTTTGTTTGTCTCGAAGTATTCATTTTTTTTAAGGGAAAGGTTGAATGGAAAATTGACAAAAAATTGGGATTAAATTAAGGAACAGTGTCAAAATGGCGGCGCCATCTTGGATTTTTGACTATTTTTCCTTAATTAGCCTTTTAGTCAAAAAGTACTGCCCTTCCAAAGATACGAACGCTTAAGCATCCACAGTATGGCAATTTCTAGCACGTCTAATTTAAAAAACCTTTTTAAAAAAAAGTGTGATTTTCTTTTTTGTAGAAAATAAAATTTCCATTTAAACCATATAATATTCAGCTTGGTATGTGTTGTGGGTCAAGCTCCAGTGGCGTCCCCAAACTGGGAATCTTTTTAAAAAAATCATTTTTATAAATGTTTTTTTGCAATTTTCCTAAAAACTAAGCATTTTAGGAGAGGAATCTTCAAAAACCTAGTTTATTTATTAGTTTTTATTTAACAAATTAACTTTACTGAATTAAGTTTTACAGCGTTGAAAAGAAAATTTCATTACCTATTACCTAGCATAAACCGTTTTCGCACAAAGTACTTTATTTTAAAGAAAATTGATTAAGAACTTAATAATAAAACATATTTTTAACGATTTCTGTAAATCACCCCTATTTATGGACCGCACTGTAGCGTTAGGAGTAAACTAAATTCTAGAAAGTTATACATCCTTCGAAAATAAATTTTATTCTATTAAAAAACTATCGTTTAGTGATAAAGATTTTGGGTTTTCAGAAAATTTTTAAAAACCTATAATAAAAAATATTTTTTCGTAATTTTTAAAAGGCACCTTTCTTTACAAAAGCCACTGAAAGGTTAATTGTTAGAAATCTGAGCCCTGAAGGGGAGAAAAATTAGAGATATCCCAAAAAAAATAACCCCAAAAATTAAATTCGCCCCGCCTGGGAAAACAGAGTTTATTAAACTAAAAAACAATGGAAAAAATCGGCAACACGCTAGAAGCTTACCTTCTGTGATTCTGCAACATTCTCTGGCGGCGCCGCCCGTTTCTTGCGTCTGAAATTTCGGTCTTCAACCCGAAAACACATGCGATTTCTTCCAGTTTTTTGGCGGAAGTGAAATCTTCATTCCCCTGTCACACACAGGGTGGCGCTTCAAATTCCCAGCGTGGGCAAAAAAAACGCGAATGATTTTAATAAAGTGATCAGGTGATCAAAAAGAAAATAGCTTTCAACAAAGCGAGAAATTATCACCTGATCGGAATTTTCCCAAACAGGACTTTCCTCTTTTGAAGGTTTTTGCAGAAAGCCCAAAATATCAAAACAAACTTTAAGGTTAGGTTTTCCAAAAAATTCAAAATAAAACAATAAAGAAAAAATAATTGGCAGCATTAAACATTCCGCCCACCATAAAAATTCCCAATTTTTATAGAAAAACCCAAAAACAAAAAATCAAAAAAAAAAGGTTATTCAATTACCCAAAGGGTCTAAACAATAAATTAGCATTTTTGCAACAATAATTTTATCGCAATAACTGTGGACGTCATACTTAAGTTAATTCAAATAAGCATGATTCACGCTACACAAGGCTTTGAAGGTTGGTTACTGGCTGGGTAACGGACATACCTTCACCAAACTACGGTCAAGTAATCCTTTCGCGGTTTTTACTTGCACGACACGGGGGATTCTATCTGGACTCGAGTAAATTTTTTCAATTCTACCGAGTAACCACTTCAATGGGGGTAGGTTTTCGTCTTTCAACGCTACTAATGTTCCAACTTTTGGAGGGTTATCGGGGGTATTCCATCTTTCGCGTTGTTGCAACGACTGTAAATACTCCATATGCCAGCGGCGCCAAAAATGCTGCTGGATCTGCTGAACAAGCTGCCAGCGATGGAGACGGTTTAACTTAACATTGGTTAGATCTTCATCGGGAGGGGCTGTCAAGGGTTCCAAAGTGAGGAAATGTCCAGGAGTAAGACTTTGAAAGTCATGAGGATCAGGGCTCATAAAACACAATGGTCGACTATTTAAAATAGCCTCAATCTGAACCAATACAGTCATCAACTCTTCAAAGGTTAGGATTTGATCCCCCACAATTCTCTTCAGATGAGTTTTTGTGGACTTTACCCCAGACTCATGGAGTCCACCAAAATGCGGACTGGCGGGTGGATTAAAACACCACTTAATCGCTAAAGTCTCAGCAGCTTGCTGACAATAGGACACAAGGAGGTTATTTGCCCCAACAAAATTAGTGCCCTGGTCACTGTAGAGGGCAGCACATCTGCCACGTCTACCAACAAATCGGCGGAGGGCAGCCAAAAATGCATCAGTGGACAAATCAGAAACAGCCTCCAGGTGAATGGCCTTTGTTGGGAAACAAACAAAAATACACCCATAAGCCTTTTGACTTTTTACACCACGACGCTTGGTTAACGTGATGGAGAATGGACCCATAAAATCTACACTAACATGGGAAAAGGGCTTCACCTGGGACACTCTAAATTTAGGAAGGTCACCCATGAATGGGTGCAATGGTTTGGGATTTACCCTGGCACAACAAAAACACTTGGAAACAACACTGTGAATGGCACTTTTCACCGACAAAATCCAAAACTGTTGATTTAGGAGGTACTCCAATAAGCGAGGACCTGGATGTCCATGCTCATTATGGAATTTTTCAATAATCAAAGTGGTAAGCCTATGACTACGAGGCAACAACATGGGGTGTTTCACCTCATATGCTAAATCAGTGTGACGTAGTCTACCGCCCACCCTGAGAACACCATGGGAATCAAGAAAAGGAGCTAACTTTCGAAGAGGCTTAGCACAACTCTCCCCCTTACGTATCCTTTTCAAATCTTCAAAAAAAACTTCTTGTTGTACAACTCGCACAACAACTAAAGTAGCATAATAAAGATCTGCCTCATTGAGGGCTTTAGTAGGAAAAGATAAAGAAGGATCTTTTTTCACTCGAAAAGGTCTCAAACAAAAGGCAACAATGCCCAAGATTTTACGTAAAGAGGAGTACTTAGTGAGTAACAGCTGTACTTCATCAAGGGGTATTTCTGTTGTCACAAAAACAAAACGATTTTCCTCAGGGGGTAGATCAGCATCAAACGCATCAATTTTATGGTTCATAGGCCATGTTTCACTAGACTGGGCCAACCAGGATGGTCCAGTAAACCAAAGAGGATGGTCTATCAATTGACCAGGAAGTAAGCTCCGGGATAAGCAATCAGCTGGGTTCTCCTTACCATTTACATGGTACCAACAGCTGGGGGGAACTTTCTCTTGAATAGTCGTTACACGATTGGCTACAAAAACCTTTCGTTTTGATGGACACGATTTTATCCAAGCAAGCTGGAGTCAGACCACGCAAAAATCTTATCAATCGGGATGCAATCAAGATGATTGCCAACAAACTCCAATAGCTCTACCAACAATACAGCAGCACACAATTCTAAGCGTGGAATAGAAATACTTTTCAAAGGGCACACCCTACTTTTCCCACACAAAAGGGAGATAGAAATATTTCCATCCAACTCAATTTGTCGAATATATACTGCACCACCATATGCACACATTGAGGCGTCACAAAAGCCATGCAATTCAGTGGTGACAGCATTTTGCTTCACAACATAACGAGGTATTGATATCGAAGATAATAATGGTAGTTGCGATACATAGAGTTGCCACTGTGCAACAATATCACTGGAGGGGGTATCATCCCATGAAAGACCCTGGACCCACAAACGTTGCATTAAACATTTAGCAACCAAAACAACTGGGGCTAGAAACCCGAGTGGATCATATATCCTTGCAATCTCAGAAAGAATGTTTCTCTTGGTACAAGGTCTTTCCATGGGCATCACATCATAACAAAACGAATCCAATTTTGGACACCACTTTAGTCCAAGGATTTTTAAACCAGCAGATTCATCATCAAAGGAAATGGGTTGCTGATGACTGGCTGGAACCGATTCTAGTAACTCAGGAGTGTTGCTAGTCCACTTACGAAGTTCAAAACAACCCAATTTTAACAACGCAATTAGCTGTTTCTGGCTTTCTAAAGCTTCAGCTACAGAATTAGCTAATCCGATGGCATCGTCCACATAAGTAGTATGCATCAACACCTTGCTCGCTAGTGGAAAGCCACTGCCATGATCTTTAACGAGCTGGTGAAGAGTACGAATAGCTAGGTATGGGCTCGAATTCACACCATAAGTTACTGTTTGAAGAGAGTACTCTTGAATCTCCTCGGTTGGGTCGAACCGCCACAATATCTGTTGATAACACACATCAGCCTGATGCATATCAATCTGCCTGAACATTTGACGTATGTCACTAGAATATACAACACTATAAAGGCGAAAAGTAAGCAATATTGACACAATATCTCTTTGGAGTTTAGGTCCTACCAATAAAATAGAATTTAAGCTACGACTATTTGAGGTTTTGGCAGATGCATCAAAAACAATTCGAATTTTTGACAAGTCACCATCTGCCTTCACAACTGGGTGGTGTATATGAATGGAAGTCAGGGCTAGAATTGGCCAATTTCATATGCCCCTGGTCTAGGTAATCCTGAACAAAGTCTTTGTACGCACTATACAAAGCAGGATTTTTCAACAATCGGTTTTCCATCATATTAAATCTACACAACGCTTGACCTTTAGAGTTACCAAGTTCTTGTCGAGGCTCTCTGAAAGGCAAGCGAACAACATATCTGCCGGACTCAGTTCTTGAATGAGTGGTAGCAAATATTTTTTCACACAAATCCTCATCAGAGGAAAGAGGGATTTTTTGAGGGGTCGATTCTAGTTCCCAAAACTTTTGTAAGGTACTATCCAATCGAGATTCTATAGGGGAAGACACTGAGGTCAACAAACTAATGGGTTTTTGAGTTTTACGAGGACCATCAATACCACCAAGGAGTATCCAACCAAATATTGAATTAATGGCACAAGGTCCTCCATTTTCTGTTTTTTAAAGCCAGGCACAAGCATCTGACCAAACAAATCAACACCAATTAAAAGGTCCACACTACTAGGTTGTCCAAAATTAGGATCAGCAAAATCTAAATTTTTTAGGTATGGCCACTGAATAGAATCATATTCTACAACAGTCACAGGTATGGTTCCACAAATTTTAGGAATAAGAATGGCATCACAGGAAAACAAACTATCAGGAAACTTGGACGAGCTTATCTGCAATGTTACATTGCCATCTGATGTACTAGAAATCATGCCATTTATTCCTTCAATAGGAGTTTTATTCGGAGCTACTTTAAGTCCTAACCTCTCAGCCAAAGAGACGGTTACAAAGGATGCTTCACTAGCGGAATCTAAAATTGCCCGACAAGACACAAACTTTTTGTTGGCATCTACCACTAAAACTTCGGCAGTTGCAAAAAGCACAGGTCTCCTCTTACGAGGTTCAAAATGGTTGCTACTGGGTGTAGCGGTACACAATGCCTGTTGGGCACCTTCACTATTAAGTATAGGGGGGGTCTCCCCTGGACGATCAACTTGGGGGCTCGGAGAGCTTTTCACAAAGTGCAACAGGGAATGGTGAAGACCCTGGCACTGACGACACGTGGCATTTGTAGGGCATTGAGATACACCATGTTTGCCAAAGCAGTTAAAACACAATCGTTCACGCTTAACAAATTGATGGCGCTGACCTACTTCTAATTCCAGAAATCTGGTACACTTCACAAGGGGATGGTAGGGCTGTTGCTGGCAATAAACACATCCTTTATTACCAGACTGGCCCGCTCCAGTCAATAACACAGGATAGGGTGGTTTGCCACCCTTCCTAGGGGGTAGAGAAGGTGAGACCTCCTTCGGCTTATTCAAAAGAGAACTATTTTCCAAAGCCCGACAATTTTTCTCTAAGAATTTAAACAAATCTTTATAGGACGGGATTTCCTTATCACTATACTCAATCTCAAACTGAGTTTTCAATGGGGTATCAACTTTTTGCAAAAGAAGAATCATTTTAGCAAAATCTAAAAGGTCTACATCATCATAGTTTGACAATGCTTCCAAATGTTCCCGGAAAGTGGACAACAATAACCTCAAATCATGTGGGTTGCTCGATTTTGCAGAAGGGGCTTGACAAATAGACGTCCAATAATTTGTTACCAAAAGTCTTTTATTATTAAAGCGTCTAATCATTGCATCGAAGGCTATTCGATAATTATCAGAGGTTAGCGGTATGTTCCTAATTACAGATGCAGCCTCTCCCACCAGAGCGGTATTCAAGGCTTGAAATTTAGCTATTTCACTCATGTCAGCTTTTTCGTGCACAAGTGACTTAAACATATCAAAAAAGGTGGGCCATTTTTTAAGATTACCGTCAAAATGGGGTACCTCTATTCTTTTAATTTCAAGACCCCTGTCCATATTTACCAGGGAATGGTTCAAAATTGTCTGTGAGGCATCTTGGTAATCCTCTGGATAGAACTCACGACAAATCGATCTAATTGTGTATTTCATTTCATCAAATTCCTGCACTAAAATTTCCTGACTTTCTTGTATCTGATCACTACTATCCAAGCTTATAATTTCAAAATGCAATGCATCGAAGTGACTTGCCAAAGAAGGCACATCTTCCCATCTGGGTTTTAACTTTTTTGCCTTCTCTGCATTGCCTTGGGCTTCGACGGCTCTATTATAAGTTGTTTTTAATTTATTAAAAACGCTATTTTGTTGTTTTTTCAAAACTTTTATGTCAGACATGACAAAGCGGTTTTTATCAGATACAAAAAAGTAGGTTTTTCGCTATCAACACCCGAGTACGGTTCGCTAAGAACGCGGCAACAATCTCGCGCTTAACGAAAGCAAAAAACGAAGGTAAATTTCGACGGATTTCACACAAACAAATTCGAAACCCGACGAATAATCAAAAATTTTCTAACCTCGGAGGTAAACAAAACAACACGCGAAGTTGTGAGGTTAGAACACACAAACGTCAATGAAATGTCAGCCAGCAAGAAAAAAAAACGGGCGCCCGGGTTGCTGCCAAATGTCGAACGGGGGTTTTTTTTTATCGCCGCACGAGGTAATAAACCAAACTCAGGGCAACCAACCTTCAAAACCATGCGGACTCTAAAAAAAAACCGGTACAAAAACAACAATGTCCGAATCTGGCAAAAAAACGATAAAATATGGTTGCTGCAAAAAAAACTATAATTACCAATTTTCTGACAAAAAACTGTAAAATCCAAAGGGCTTTTTCAAAACATCCGGTTCGAAGGACCAAATAGAAATCTGAGCCCTGAAGGGGAGAAAAATTAGAGATATCCCAAAAAAAATAACCCCAAAAATTAAATTCGCCCCGCCTGGGAAAACAGAGTCTATTAAACTAAAAAACAATGGAAAAAATCGGCAACACACTAGAAGCTTACCTTCTGTGATTCTGCAACATTCTCTGGCGGCGCCGCCCGTTTCTTGCGTCTGAAATTTCGGTCTTCAACCCGAAAACACATGCGACTTCTTCCAGTTTTTTGGCGGAAGTGAAATCTTCATTCCCCTGTCACACACAGGGTGGCGCTTCAAACTCCCAGCGTGGGCAAAAAAAACGCGAATGATTTCAATAAAGTGATCAGGTGATCAAAAAGAAAATAGCTTTCAACAAAGCGAGAAATTATCACCTGATCGGAATTTTCCCAAACAGGACTTTCCTCTTTTGAAGGTTTTTGCAGAAAGCCCAAAATATCAAAACAAACTTTAAGGTTAGGTTTTCCAAAAAATTCAAAATAAAACAATAAAGAAAAAATAATTGGCAGCATTAAACAATTGTAATGATGACATAACCATTTAAAAGAAAATTTTATTGTCTATAACATAGCATAAATTGTTTTTTTCTCAAGAAGTTTTATTTATTTATTTATTTTTTTTTAATTCAGAAAAACTTTTCATTAAAATAGATTTTGCTGATTTCTATATATAACCCCCATTTAAGGACGTCACTGTGCATTCAGTAATAAATTTAATCCTACTAAATCATACATTGTTGAAAAGGAAATTTAGTTTTATTAAAAGTGTTTTAGATGTTATTTCCTAGAAAGCATAGTTTTTGCAAAAGTTGCAAAAAATAAATAAATAAAAAGTTTTTTTTGTGATTTTTGAAACTGATCCCAGTTAAGGGACAGCATTTAAATGTTAGCCATAATCTTTAGCAAAATATGTTACACATCATCGTAAAAAATTTTTAACATCTAATTAAGCGGGTAAAACTTTTTTAAAGGGCTTTGTTTTTAAACAAATTGGATAAAAACCTAAAAATGCAGTAGATTTTTGACGATTTCTGTAAATCACCCACATATATGGATGCCACTGGGCCGCTAGGAATAAAGTTATGCCTACTAAGGCGCGATTCACATTATACGTACCGCCACCGTCACGTCACCGTACCGTCAAGCCGCCGGCAACACGTAAAATATTCTCCTCGAGAAAACTAGCCGGTACGGGGTAATGTGAAAACGTAAGAATATTTTACGTGTCGTTGACGGTACGGTGACGGTACGATGACGTTACGTATAATGTGAATCGCGCCTAAGTGGTATATAGTTAAAATGGAAATTTTATTGTCTACAAAAATGTATATAATCGCTTGGTTTCTAAGAAAATTGGTTAATTTAAAAATTTTGCTATATTTCTTTTGAATAAAATGTGCAAGAATTCAGCATGTTAGGTATGCTTTAAGGTACGTATCTTTGCAACTGTAGCACTTAGGTAGCTCGCAGATACCTTGTTCGATAGGTTTTGTAATGAGCTTTATAAAAAATCCAAGATGGCGGCACCATTTTGACCATGTTCCTGAGGGGAAGAGGGTCGGGGCTTTTACTATATTCAATGGGATCCCAACAGCTATTGAATACGGCCAGCGTTGGTTTATATTTTTTTAAACAATTTTTTTTTTAATTTTTATTCCCTAATCGACCGCTATCTTGAATATCTTAAAATGCTCAAGGGTGCCAGAGTGGCATCAACCGGATCTTTAAAGATGAGTTCTTGGGCTGTAAGAATCAGCAATAAAATTTTCTATATACCTCAAATCCAGGTCCTTTGAAAATCATCTTGTAGGTCAACAATAATAAGAAAATTTCGATCGAATATCATGATAAATGAAAAATACCCATATCCAAGTATGTAAGGGCACACACAAAAAATATGCCAGATTTGTTTGGTAGCCATATTTGTTTTAATTCGCGATTAAACTCTGATTTTGTTAAAATTTGCAAACTGCCCCGCAACTTTGGCGCGCCGTAAAGCAAAAACTATTGGTAGAGCAAAAAAATACATAAAACCAAAATCGTGCGCAATTTTGTTCTCTACATATTTTATTTAAACTTTTTTATAGCACCTACTCCAACGCCGCGATGCAGGTTTTCACACCCCTCCCCCTCCCTGGAGCGGCAACCACCGAGGTCGCAAACTTAGATGTACTATCACGGGACCTATGTCTATCATCGCACCAAATTTCATTTCTGTTCGACCTTTTGCAAATAGAAATCCTCTGACGCTTGAGCTATAACGCAGTGGTCATTACCAGTGCCTTCAACCTGGTAACGTCTCCGGTTCAAAAAAGCGATATTCAAAACGGCGACATTTAAAATGGCGATGTCATTTGAGCGACATTTAAAAGAGCGACATATTAAAACAGCGACATATTAAAACGGCGACATATTAAAACAGCGACATATTAAAACAGCGCGATTTAAAACAGCGACATATTAAAACAGCGACATATCAAAAGGACGACAGTTTGAAATGGCGACACATTAAAACAGCGACATTTAAAAGAGCGACATATCAAAACACCATATATCAAAAAGAGCGACATCTAAGCGTCATTGAAAACAGTTCGACTAAAGGGTTCTCAGACTCGTGTATCTCGAAAATGGTGCTAACTTTTTTCATATTTTTGGACGAACATCTTGCATTTTAAAGAGAAAACCTTTTTACATCGGAAATTTATTAATTGTGGTTGTAGGTAAAGGATGTCACGTAACGCGACCCAGGACACCCCCACCCCTATAACGCTGCATAATGCGACGACTAATCCCCACCCCCCTAACTCTTCCCCTTAGCAAAACAGCGGGACTTCTAAAAAATCGAACTTTGTCTTTATATCTCGCTTATTGAAGCAACCCACAATGGCACAAAATGTCAGCATTTTTACAAAAAAATAACCTTCCTAGCCAGCGCAGCAATGGCTAAAGCTTCTAAACCGATTTTCGTTAATTTTTTAGGAAAGAAGAGTGCATTACTATGAGCTGATTAGATTTTGAACAAAATCCATAAATGTCAATGACAGTTTAAAAATTGAAAATATGTTAACTTTTTAACGGAGCATCACATCAATTTTTTACAATCATTTGTGTTACAACCAAAAAGCTTTAGTTTCTGAAATATTTACAAAAAACTGTTTCAAGGCTGATATAGCGAGTGTGCTAATGGGCTAGGAAGTTATCAGCAAGGATCACTTATTTATTAGGTGATCCGTGGTATCTATTTATTTTTCATCATATCCACAACAATGAACCGACAGCACCATTTTTTTCGGTTTTTTTATAATTTTTTCCCCCGCGCAATTTTTTCGGAATATTACTAGTTAATTTTTCTATGCCACTTTTTTCAATTTAGATTTTTGCCTGTACCTACACTCAAAGTTATCGTTTCTATTCGCTGCGCTACTATAGTTTTCAGCAATTATTTGCATTTTTATTCTTATATAAAACTGCGGGATGTGGATTAATTGAGGTAAATGTCTATGTGCCATGAAGGGGTAATTGATGAAATACCTATACTAAATTATATTTCTGATAAAATGACCACTTTTATTTAATTTAATATTCCATTGCATCTACATTTTAAAGTCCACCATCAAACAGGTTCGTCGCATATTCAATGCCGAAATTAGGTACTTAAGTAGCTTTCTATTAATACGTTCATGGTAGGTAAATTTAAATTCTTTAGTTTATTTATAAGTTATCGACAGGCTGCAGTTTTTTGCACATTGAAGTTTTTCACGTGGAAACGATAAAAATAGGTAGGTGTCAGTGAAATTCATAATTAAGTAAAAACTACAATAACTGCAGTCGTATAGGCAGTATATTTATTCTTTAATGGCAAAACAATTTTTTTCAGGAAAAAACATTAAACATTAAATTGGTTATCCTAATAAAGACTCTTCACACAAACAAGATAAAACTCTATTACCTATAAAAATACTCTGCCAATCTATGGGCACCTAAGCTCACACTAGGTACTATAGTTATAGTGTGAGCTAATATAATCAAAAACTGAAATATATTTTATTCAACTCCAGACTCAATTACCTTTCGTTTGATACCACACAAGCCATGTTTTGACTTAAACTCAAATTTTTTAAATCTACCCCCACCCTTTAAAAAAAAACTAAAATGTATTTTGTTTAACTCCAGACTCAATTACCTTTCGTCTGATATCACACACGCCATATTTTCACTTAAACTCTAATTTTTGACATCTACCCCCACCCTTTTTTTTAAATAAACTAAAATTCATTTTGTTTAACTCCAGACTTAATTACCTTTCGTTTGATATCACACACGCCATATTTTCACATAAACTCTAATTTTTGGAATCTACCCCCACCATTTTATTTGGCTTGCGTGCGGTGGATTTTGTTCATTTTTGAATGGGACCATCACGGCCCAAGACCCAATTTAGGTACCAAATTTCATTAAAATCGGACAAGCGGTTTTTGAGTTATGCGGGTTGGTCGTTACAGACAGACATACAGACAGACAGACATACAGACAGACAGACAGACAGACAGCAAAACAAAAAAGTTTCAAAATCATCTGAAACGCAAAGATATATAAAAATTTTTGAAATCGGAGCAACTTTTTTTTTCTCGAAAAAATTAGGATCACCATAGCTCACACTACTTATATAGTAGTAGTGTGAGCTAAAACAACCTGACCGGAGCCCCCTAGCGAAAGCCTTTTAGATAAAAAACATGAGGATGCAACAGAGGTCGCAACCGTCGACAAAATGTCTTGTTCAAACAGAAAATTGTTTGAAACATTTTAAACCGAACCGAACGAAGATTTGTTGGAAAAAATTTTCCTTGAACGGAATGTTTTAAAACATTTCCATAAAAAAATTATTTTTGGAATTTTTTTAAACAAGGTACAGTTTTCCTTAAAATTATTTTCTTAAATTAGCTTTCCTGTCCTCCTTTTTGGAGGTCGATGTCGGTTTTCCTAACTTTATCAATTGATCACAAACGTATCCTAACCTGTTTAGAAACGTCTCTAAACTTTTTCAACAAATTTTTTCTTCCCAATGGACAAGTTGGGATACGTCCCAAAAGGAGGACCGGGGAGCTAATTTAAAAAAATAATTTTTTTTCATTCAAAAACAAAATTTTTTACAAAATTTTTTCGAACAAATTTTCGTTCAAAGAAAATGTTTTTAAAGAAATTTCCGTCTGCGAAAAAAAGTATATTTGAAGTGTTTTTGTTAGGTATTTTTTTAAAGGTAGTTTAGGACTGTTTGAGAAACATACAAAACTGCCGGCGCAAAACAAAAAAAAAATCGATTTTACATAAATATTTTTCAAAAAACAAATTTAGATTGGGTTACTATTTTTGTCCCACGAAAAATATAAAAAAAAATATACAGGGTGTAATATAAATGATGCAACAAACTTTAAGGGATGGTGGGGAAGGTTAAAGACCCTATATGTATGAAATATTTTAAACATTGTTTTAAAGAAATATATATTTTTTAAATATGTCATACATACAGGTCTCTAGGTCAACTTTAGTTCAAAAGATTTTTGTTTTTAACCCTCAAATGCACCGTAAGAACGTAAGCGCGATTATGGGTTTAATCGCGATTAAATCCTTGTTGCTCATATACAAAACAACAAAGAAAGAGAATAGATTAGCTAAGCCAAGTTACGGTGCATCTGGGGATCTATGGGTTACACCCTCAGATGCACCGTAAGAACTTAAGCGCGATTATGGGTTTAATCGCGATTAAGCTCTTGTTGCTCACATACAAAACAACACAGAGAATGGATTAGCTAAGCCAAGTTACGGTGCATCTAGGGATTAGCCCTAGATGCACCGTAACTTAGCAATTATTAAGTTTGAAAAGTGGGAGAAAAACTGTGAATTTTCAAAATGACAAATTTGACAACATCAAATAATTTTGCGGTTTATTATGATCAGAATTTATACCTATTGCAAATAATAACCTTTGCAATAGGTATAAATTTGTCAATATTTTTAGGATTTAATTTTTTTAGGACCTACTAACTTCACAAAAAAAAATTGAGAGAGCTTTTTGTAAGTGGGTAAAGCCCGAGAAGACCATATCGCTCTTCTCGGATAAAGATAATTATTTTTTTTAATTTTTTTTGAAAAAAAAAGGTTTTTGCCCAATAATTTTGAGATTATGGTTTTTTAAATAACTTGATATAAAAAAAAATCGAAAATTGTTAAGTTTGACACCGTGTATCTAAAACACAGAGGTTTGATGCAAAATGTAATAGGAAACAAATTCTTCTTTTGGCCTTTTCTACTACGTCAGGCTTCCTGAATGCAGTGAGTCTAGCATACACCGCTGCTTAAGCCAAATCGCAAGTGACGTTGACACATATTTTGTGTAAGAAAAAGATATAATAGCCAAGTTTAGAAAAATATTTCCAAACTAGTAAGAACCTTTCATTTTGAAATTTGTATTGGAGAACTTGGCTTTACTTTTATCTCAATTCTTTTTACGGAATGCCATTTTCGCGTACTTAGCTTTTCTTTACATGAAATGTTTTTGTTATGATTTCACTTCTTTTTTAAAGGAATTGGATAATACTTAATTTCTAAAGTAGTAAAATAGCCGGAATATTGTTCAAAACTTTTGCAATGCCTAACTTAAATTTTTGAGGTTTTTTAATTTTTTTCCATGGTTTTATCATAGTTCCTATCAGTCTTCCAATGCTCAGCTCTCTAGCGTTTCTGGATGTGGGTAATGTTAATTTTACATAACTTTACATTTATAGGGAATGAGAGTAAATGAAAATATTGAACTTTTAAATTTTTTTCCCATGGTTCTATCATAATTTCTATCAGCATTTCAATGCTCAGCTCTCTAGCGTTTCTGGAAGTGGGCAATGTTAGTTTTATATAAATTTACATTTATAAGAGAGGGAAGTAAATTAAAACGTGTTTTTAAATTTTTTCATATAGTTTTATCATATTGTCTTTCAGTCTTAAAAAGTTCAGCTCTCTAGCGTTTCTGGAAGTGGGCAGTCTTACGTTTAGATAACTTTAAATTTATTGGGGAAGGAAGTAAATTAGAATTTTGGGGTGTTTTAATTTTTTCTATAACTTTACCATAGTTACTATCGGTCTTCCAAAGCTCAGCTCTCTAGCATGTCTGGAAGTAGGCAATGTGACTTTTACTTAACTTTACATTTATAGGGGAGGGAAGTAAATTAGAATTTTCGGGTGTTTTAATTTTTTCCTATAGTTTTATCATAGTTCCTATCAGTCTGCTAAAGCTCAACTCTAGCATTTCTGGAAGTGGGCAATGCTACTTTTACATAATTTTAAATGTATAGGGGAGGGAGTAAATTAAAATTGTGGGGTTTTTTGATTTTTTCCTATAGTTTTATCATAGTTCCTATCAGTCTGCCAAAGCTCAACTCTCTAGCATTTCTGGAAGTGGGCGATGCTACTTTTACATAACTTTAAATGTATAGGGGAGAGGAGTAAATTAAAATTTTGGGGTTTTTTGATTTTTTCCAGGGGTTTGGTCATAATTTCTATCAGTTTGCCAAATTTCAGCTTTGTAGCATGTCTGGAAGTACAGTAGAATATTGATGATCTATACATGAGTGAGTGAGTGAGTCAGTGAGTGAGTGGCAATTTCGACGTTTTTTGAAATTTCGTAACTACTTAACTATTTTATGGAATTCCATGAAACTTGGAGGCGTTGTTAACTCCATAGAGATCTACGACTGTGCAACGTTTGAGATTCGTAGCTCATTCCGAAGTAGAGTTAGGTCAAATATCGGCTGAAATGTTTCAAGAAATGATGGTTACGTCGCGCGAACTTGGCGAGGCACTGCCGTGCTCTCAGATAGAATATAATATATGGGACTTTCCCGAGGGCTTTCCATATCAAACCGGCCACTTTTTGCACTTAAAAATTTTGATTTTATTAAAAATTAATTTTTTGGTTTCTCTATGAGTTCCGATTACACCGTGATAAAAAATTTTGAAAAAATGTTGCGATTACTTAAATCTACAGGGCGTGTTATCTTCTTAATTGGCCAAAACATATCTTTGATTTATGATTTTTCCTGTAAAAATACGAACTTTGCAAAAAAGGTTTAGAAATAAAAACAAGAGGCTTTAGGAAAAAAATTATTGTGTGTGTTAAAGACCACACGACAGGATTTTTTAGGATTTAATTTTTTTAGGACCTACTAACTTCACAAAAAAAATTGAGAGAGCTTTTTGTAAGTGGGTAAAGCCCGAGAAGACCATATCGCTCTTCTCGGATAAAGATAATTATTTTTTTTAATTTTTAAAAAAAAAAAAAGGTTTTTGCCCAATTATTTTGAGATTATGGTTTTTTAAATAACTTGATATAAAAAAAAATCGAAAATTGTTAAGTTTGACACCGTGTATCTAAAACACAGAGGTTTGATGCAAAATGTAATAGGAAACAAATTCTTCTTTTGGCCTTTTCTACTACGTCAGGCTTCCTGAATGCAGTGAGTCTAGCATACACCGCTGCTTAAGCCAAATCGCAAGTGACGTTGACACATATTTTGTGTAAGAAAAAGATATAATAGCCAAGTTTAGAAAAATATTTCCAAACTAGTAAGAACCTTTCATTTTGAAATTTGTATTGGAGAACTTGGCTTTACTTTTATCTCAATTCTTTTTACGGAATGCCATTTTCGCGTACTTAGCTTTTCTTTACATGAAATGTTTTTGTTATGATTTCACTTCTTTTTTAAAGGAATTGGATAATACTTAATTTCTAAAGTAGTAAAATATCCGGAATATTGTTCAAAACTTTTGCAATGCCTTACTTAAATTTTTGAGGTTTTTTTATTTTTTTCCATGGTTTTATCATAGTTCCTATCAGTCTTCCAATGCTCAGCTCTCTAGCGTTTCTGGATGTGGGTAATGTTAATTTTACATAACTTTACATTTATAGGAAATGAGAGTAAATGAAAATATTGAACTTTTAAATTTTTTTCCCATGGTTCTATCATAATTTCTATCAGCATTTCAATACTCAGCTCTCTAGCGTTTCTGGAAGTGGGCAATGTTAGTTTTATATAAATTTACATTTATAAGAGGGAAGTAAATTAAAACGTGTTTTTAAATTTTTTCATATAGTTTTATCATATTGTCTTTCAGTCTTAAAAAGTTCAGCTCTCTAGCGTTTCTGGAAGTGGGCAGTCTTACGTTTAGATAACTTTAAATTTATTGGGGAAGGAAGTAAATTAGAATTTTGGGGTGTTTTAATTTTTTCTATAACTTTACCATAGTTACTATCGGTCTTCCAAAGCTCAGCTCTCTAGCATGTCTGGAAGTAGGCAATGTGACTTTTACTTAACTTTACATTTATAGGGGAGGGAAGTAAATTAGAATTTTCGGGTGTTTTAATTTTTTCCTATAGTTTTATCATAGTTCCTATCAGTCTGCTAAAGCTCAACTCTCTAGCATTTCTGGAAGTGGGCAATGCTACTTTTACATAATTTTAAATGTATAGGGGAGGGAGTAAATTAAAATTTTGGGGTTTTTTGATTTTTTCCTATAGTTTTATCATAGTTCCTATCAGTCTGCCAAAGCTCAACTCTCTAGCATTTCTGGAAGTGGGCGATGCTACTTTTACATAACTTTAAATGTATAGGGGAGAGGAGTAAATTAAAATTTTGGGGTTTTTTGATTTTTTCCAGGGGTTTGGTCATAATTTCTATCAGTTTGCCAAATTTCAGCTTTGTAGCATGTCTGGAAGTACAGTAGAATATTGATGATCTATACATGAGTGAGTGAGTGAGTCAGTGAGTGAGTGGCAATTTCGACGTTTTTTGAAATTTCGTAACTACTTAACTATTTTATGGAATTCCATGAAACTTGGAGGCGTTGTTAACTCCATAGAGATCTACGACTGTGCAACGTTTGAGATTCGTAGCTCATTCCGAAGTAGAGTTAGGTCAAATATCGGCTGAAATGTTTCAAGAAATGATGGTTACGTCGCGCGAACTTGGCGAGGCACTGCCGTGCCCTCAGATAGAATATAATATATGGGACTTTCCCGAGGGCTTTCCATATCAAACCGGCCACTTTTTGCACTTAAAAATTTTGATTTTTTTAAAAATTAATTTTTTGGTTTCTCTATGATTTTTCCTGTAAAAATACGAACTTTGCAAAAAAGGTTTAGAAATAAAAACAAGAGGCTTTAGGAAAAAAATTATTGTGTGTGTTAAAGACCACACGACAGAAGGGTAAACTTCAACAAGGCGAAATTAATAATATTGGCTTATAACATATTCTGCATAACTCTTCTGTGTACTGGCCTTCATCTGCATCATCATATCGTTCACTGAATGTTTCTCACAGTTAGTCGACTCGTGCCGATTTAACCCGAATGAGCGTTACATAGCCGAGCCTGACGGCTCTGTTCAATTCACTACCCACAAAAACTGCTAAACGCGCCTAAAGAAGTTTACACTTCAAAAATATTGAAAATGACAAATAATCGCATCAGTCACCTTAGTAAAAGACAATAAATTTTAAAAAATGTAATTTTGAAAAAGTGACTCCTTCGATTTTTAATATTTTTTTGAAAAAAGATGCTCTATTATCTTGCCTATTGCATTTAAACATTTTAGAGTGGGCCGAGAAGTATAAATTCCAAAAATAAAAATTCTTGTTTAAGTGTGCGGAGTCCTTGACTCTACTTATATCAGCGGCGTCACATTGAAGGGCCAAGACGGGCCTTGGTCTTCCACTGTTTAAAACCTTATCGGCCACCTACATTATGATGTGTGTGAAGACAGATTCGTTTTCAGATTCAGAAACGAATCTGTCTTCACACACAAACATTATGACACATTTTTCTAATTAGAATACCTAGGCCTGCACTATTATGACACTCGACGCGACTTTACAGGGTGTCCCAAATTCGATTTCTTTGGGAAGTCTCGACCCTCACTTCCGAGTCTGTAACTCTGCGTTTTGGGAGGGGGGGGGGGGGGAGCTATAACTTTAATGTTTATAAAAATTACATTTTTGCTCAGATCGCTTTTGTATAGTTTTATACTTAATTTCTAAAGTAGTAAAATATCCGGAATATTGTTCAAAACTTTTGCAATGCCTTACTTAAATTTTTGAGGTTTTTTTATTTTTTTCCATGGTTTTATCATAGTTCCTATCAGTCTTCCAATGCTCAGCTCTCTAGCGTTTCTGGATGTGGGTAATGTTAATTTTACATAACTTTACATTTATAGGAAATGAGAGTAAATGAAAATATTGAACTTTTAAATTTTTTTCCCATGGTTCTATCATAATTTCTATCAGCATTTCAATACTCAGCTCTCTAGCGTTTCTGGAAGTGGGCAATGTTAGTTTTATATAAATTTACATTTATAAGAGAGGGAAGTAAATTAAAACGTGTTTTTAAATTTTTTCATATAGTTTTATCATATTGTCTTTCAGTCTTAAAAAGTTCAGCTCTCTAGCGTTTCTGGAAGTGGGCAGTCTTACGTTTAGATAACTTTAAATTTATTGGGGAAGGAAGTAAATTAGAATTTTGGGGTGTTTTAATTTTTTCTATAACTTTACCATAGTTACTATCGGTCTTCCAAAGCTCAGCTCTCTAGCATGTCTGGAAGTAGGCAATGTGACTTTTACTTAACTTTACATTTATAGGGGAGGGAAGTAAATTAGAATTTTCGGGTGTTTTAATTTTTTCCTATAGTTTTATCATAGTTCCTATCAGTCTGCTAAAGCTCAACTCTCTAGCATTTCTGGAAGTGGGCAATGCTACTTTTACATAATTTTAAATGTATAGGGGAGGGAGTAAATTAAAATTTTGGGGTTTTTTGATTTTTTCCTATAGTTTTATCATAGTTCCTATCAGTCTGCCAAAGCTCAACTCTCTAGCATTTCTGGAAGTGGGCGATGCTACTTTTACATAACTTTAAATGTATAGGGGAGAGGAGTAAATTAAAATTTTGGGGTTTTTTGATTTTTTCCAGGGGTTTGGTCATAATTTCTATCAGTTTGCCAAATTTCAGCTTTGTAGCATGTCTGGAAGTACAGTAGAATATTGATGATCTATACATGAGTGAGTGAGTGAGTCAGTGAGTGAGTGGCAATTTCGACGTTTTTTGAAATTTCGTAACTACTTAACTATTTTATGGAATTCCATGAAACTTGGAGGCGTTGTTAACTCCATAGAGATCTACGACTGTGCAACGTTTGAGATTCGTAGCTCATTCCGAAGTAGAGTTAGGTCAAATATCGGCTGAAATGTTTCAAGAAATGATGGTTACGTCGCGCGAACTTGGCGAGGCACTGCCGTGCCCTCAGATAGAATATAATATATGGGACTTTCCCGAGGGCTTTCCATATCAAACCGGCCACTTTTTGCACTTAAAAATTTTGATTTTTTTAAAAATTAATTTTTTGGTTTCTCTATGATTTTTCCTGTAAAAATACGAACTTTGCAAAAAAGGTTTAGAAATAAAAACAAGAGGCTTTAGGAAAAAAATTATTGTGTGTGTTAAAGACCACACGACAGAAGGGTAAACTTCAACAAGGCGAAATTAATAATATTGGCTTATAACATATTCTGCATAACTCTTCTGTGTACTGGCCTTCATCTGCATCATCATATCGTTCACTGAATGTTTCTCACAGTTAGTCGACTCGTGCCGATTTAACCCGAATGAGCGTTACATAGCCGAGCCTGACGGGTCTGTTCAATTCACTACCCACAAAAACTGCTAAACGCGCCTAAAGAAGTTTACACTTCAAAAATATTGAAAATGACAAATAATCGCATCAGTCACCTTAGTAAAAGACAATAAATTTTAAAAAATGTAATTTTGAAAAAGTGACTCCTTCGATTTTTAATATTTTTTTGAAAAAAGATGCTCTATTATCTTGCCTATTGCATTTAAACATTTTAGAGTGGGCCGAGAAGTATAAATTCCAAAAATAAAAATTCTTGTTTAAGTGTGCGGAGTCCTTGACTCTACTTATATCAGCGGCGTCACATTGAAGGGCCAAGACGGGCCTTGGTCTTCCACTGTTTAAAACCTTATCGGCCACCTACATTATGATGTGTGTGAAGACAGATTCGTTTTCAGATTCAGAAACGAATCTGTCTTCACACACAAACATTATGACACATTTTTCTAATTAGAATACCTAGGCCTGCACTATTATGACACTCGACGCGACTTTACAGGGTGTCCCAAATTCGATTTCTTTGGGAAGTCTCGACCCTCACTTCCGAGTCTGTAACTCTGCGTTTTGGGAGGGGGGGGGGGGGGGAGCTATAACTTTAATGTTTATAAAAATTACATTTTTGCTCAGATCGCTTTTGTATAGTTTTTCCACTGGCTATTTCAGTTTATTACTCAGTATACCTTAAAAATTAAAAGTTCAGATGAAATTCAACTAATAAGTTATACCCAAGAAAAACTATACAAAAGCGATTTGAGCAAAAATTAAATTTTTATAAACATCAAAGTTAAGCCCCCCTCTCAAAACGCAGAGTTAAAAAAACACTCGGGAATGTCGAGACCATAGACGAATGACAGAGATAGACCAGACACTTACACGGTGGGAGTTGTATTACTAAATTGGCGCAGTATACCGGGGTGTCGTGCACGAATCAGCGCCTCTCCAACTTTGTGCTCCGTACTAAACATTTACAGGGGAATTTGAAACAATATAACGCTTGCGCAGTTTGTCTCTAAGCTACAGGATGGCTTTTCAAATTATTGTATACCGGATGCTCATAGCCATTAATGAAATCGTTCTCCAATCAAGCTACATCTTATAATATAGTGTTGTGAACAGTTTTTATCAAATTAAATTTTAACACCAAAAAATTCATTCTACGCGCGCGCTGATAAGAATGAGTTATTTCGTTTCAAAGCTCAATTTGCTTAAAAAGACTCTATAAACACCAATCAATAAGGAAGCTTAATCAAAGAATGTTAAAATTAATGACTACTAGCAATGAAAAAAAGGAAAGTTAAATTTTTAGTAACTCTATAAGGTTTAAAAGTTTGTTTCCCATTCATTTAGGTACATAAATTTCCTTGAGAGGCTAATCTTCTAGTTAAAAAAAGACTGGGCTCTTTGACGAATGTTATGCAGTAAATTCCTTTTTATTAGTGCATAGAAAATATTTACATATTCTGCATTAACTTAAATTAATAATGTATTCTTTTACAATGCTTTATACATAATAATGTTGCAAATATAGGTTATGTTTCTATAAACGGAAACTTTTTTAATTGTTTTTTCATGAAAAATTAGAACTAATGGATTTGGAAAATTTTGTTAGTATTAGCTAGGTGATGTAAAAATGTATTTAAATTAAACATTATATAAATTTACACTCTTAACCTATATTAACTAGGTATTTAAAATGGGTATGGGTGTTTAAAAAAATGTAACGTAAGCCTTTTAAAGTAAAGTGAATATTGCCGGTTATTCATTTAATTAATCAGGGTCCGGCATAATGATCTCCCATATTTTGCGTTGCCACTGTGCCTGAATCACTGAAGAGAGGGGAAGCTTAGCGTAGTCAGTTGGTAGCTCGCGGCTTGCCATTTCCTTAATTCATTACTCAAAATTAGGTAACGAATCTGTGATTACGACACAAAGAAGCTTTAGTTCCAGATACTTTGGGAATATCTGAACACCATTCCCGAACCATTGACGAACTGAAAGCAGCAATACACCAAGAAATTACAGGAATATCGCTTTAGAGTTAGTGCACGAGTGAAACTTTCAGAAATCAGCTTCGACTGTGTACCGAAAAAAATGGCCGCCACATGGACTCTGTAATTTTCAAAACTTAATAAAAACAAATGGTATAATACAATGGCGTTTTTAATGTGGGAGTCATCATTCAGGGTACGGGTAGGCCTCGTCAGATGTCTATCAGGGGAAATGAATCGACCCCTGCCCTTCGTAGATTCCAGGTACTCTCCGACCCGGAGAGTTAGCACCTGTATAGGGTCCCTTTCCCAGGGTTACGGGAGAAGACCACATCGATATGAAAGGCGGAGAGAATGGACCTCGGTACGGCGATCATAGCGTAGGTGGCAACCCTTTCTTTTAGGGATAGTATAAAAGACTTCAGCTGTTGCCTTACAGTATGGCGTTGGCTCGTCAAAGGCTAGAGGAGTAAAACCTTGATTAAAAATCCCGGTCCTCCAAGTAGGGGGTTGAGGCATTAGACTGGTTCTCTAATACTTGTAAAACAAAGCAGTTACCAAAAAGCCTAAACAAAGCCTCGGAGCAATGGATGGAAACTCTCGAAGACGAAAAAAGCAAAGACAAAGGACTATGAATATAGCTACATGGAACGTACAGGGACTGAATCAAAAGTTGGACATTATTGCAACCGAAGTGCAGAATTGTAAGATCGATATTATTGCACTCACTGAGACAAAAAAGAAAGGAACAGGTACGAATAGTGTCGGTAATTTTGTCCATATATTCACTGGAGTCCCAAAAGAAAGAGGAGCAGCCAGAGGGGTATCCTTGTTGATAAAGAAAAATCTAAAGAATAAAATTACAGACTACAATTGCATTAGTGAAAACATACTTCGAGTGAACATGAAGATGCTTGGACAATATAAATAGTAGCAGTCTACGCACCATCAGATGGCGAAAGAGTAGCTACAAAACAAATGTTCTTTGATCAACTTGATGAGACTATCACAAAAATCGGTAATACCAGAGAAATAATTATGCCTAGCGATTTTAATAGCCGAACTGGTAGGCAAACCCAGAGCAAAGTGATAGGACCATTTGGAGAGGAAGTAACAAATGATAATGGCTGAGGACTGATGCAATTTTGTGAAACCCACAACCTAAAAATAAATAATGGTTTTTTTAAACATAAGGATATTTATCGATATACCTGGATTCAGCCAACAAGAAATCTTAAATCAATTATTGATTATGCTATAGGTGGACAACACTCGCAATTAAAGTGGTATGATGTGCGAGCACTTCGTGGTGTTACCTGTGGATCTGACCACCATCTGGTAAAAGCAAAAATATTATTCCCTTTAAGAAAAACAAATAAGGACGAAAGTATTAGAGAAAATGAAAACCTAGAATGCATCGAAGACAATCAAAAATACAACTTTAGAAGTCTCGAAATCGAAAGTACTCAAAGATTGTATCAGAACCGATTAGATGAAAAATTAATAAACACAAATCACTCATTTGAAGAGATATATACAAACATAATAAAAAGCTTAAAGGAAGCAAGCAACGAAGCTGTTGGGTACGAAGATAATAGAAATAACAGGAAGATGTGGTGGACGGACAAAATACAGGAAATGGTCAAAGAGAAAAAACGCACATACTTGAAATGGCTCAGTACTAAACAGCAAAGAGAACTAAAAATCTACAGGGAAACCAGAAGACAGCTAAGAAATTTGATACGCACAGAAAAAAATGAAATGTTCGAGCGCAAGTGCCACGACATAAACACACACGTAGGAGGTAGGCAGAGTTCTGAAGTATGGAAATTCATTTCTACAGTAAAAAACACAACAGAAGAAAAAGTAAACATCCAGATAATCTAAACCAGAACAATGGACAGAACACTACAAGGGACTGCTGCAGGAGACGAGACCCGAATATCTGGCAGCTTCTCCGAGAAGAGACATAGAAGTACATGGAGAGGAAGTAATCATCGAAAAAGAAATGATAAAGAATAATATTAAAAAACTTAAATCCGGAAAAGCTAGCGGACCTGGGGGAATATATGCTAAAATGCTCAAATATGGATCAGAGAAACTACTCGAAAATCTCACATATATTATTAATCAATGCATAAACGGACATCCAGTACCTAATGATTGGAAAACTGCATTCATATCCTCAATACATAAAAAAGGAAACAAGCTGGATTGCAATAATTACAGAGGAATTTCGGTAACCAGTACTCTAAGTAGATTGTACGGTAGGATTCTTAGAGATCTAATAGAGAATGATTTTCATGAACAAGAAGAAGAAGAGCAAAGTGAGTTTCGCGCAGGCAGATCTTGTAGTGATAATGTTTTTTGTCTTAAACAAGTAATTGAGAAAAGGAGCGCCAGAAATATAGAGACTCATGTTACCTTTGTGGACCTAAAAAAAGCATATGATACCGTTCCAGTAGAAAAATTATGGACACTTTTAGAGCAAGCATACATAAAAGCGATAAAAGAACTATCCAAAGGGTCAAAATCTAAAATTAAAATTGGAAATCGACTTTTAAAAGAATTCCTGGTAACAAAAGGCTTAAGACAGGGCTGTTGTATCTCTCCAACTCTTTTTAAAAGATATATCGCAGTAGCTCTAAAAAACTGGAAACGTAAAGTGCACGGCATGGGAATACAACTTAACGACCGAGTTACCATATACACACTACAGTTTGCTGACGACCAAGTAATTGTGGCTAATGATAAAGAAGACATGGAGTATATGATGAGAATGTTAACAGAAGAATACCAAAAGTGGGGACTAACAGTGAACGTGGACAAGACACAGTACTTATGTATTGGAAACGAATCCAGTGAGTTAGTACTAGAAAATGGATAAACAATATCTCCATGCAATGAGTATGTATACTTGGGTGTCACATTTGATAAGACAGGAACAGACTGTAAAGAATTGGAAAAAAGAATAGTAAAAGCAAAAAAAGTTATTGGATGTCTTAACAGTATTTTATGGAGCAGAGAGATAAAAAAGAATGTAAAATTTAACACATATGAAACAATGGTCAAAAGCACGCTGTTGTATGGAATAGAGACTTGTCGCGTAACAGAGAAATACAAAACAAAAATGGAAAGTGTCGAAACGGATGCAATAAGAAGATCAATGAGAATATCTAGAATAGATCACATAAGAAGTGAGATCATAAAAGAAAGAATGGGAATCGAGGAAGCATAACGGATGACATCACTAAAAGGCAACTGATATAGTACGGCCATGTACAACGGATGAACGACGAAAGATTACCAAAGCAGGTCGTAGAATGGCAACCAATAGGGCGCAGAAAAAGAGGGCGTCCTAAACTAGAATGGCAACAGTCAATCCAAAGATCAATGAGTCAAAAGAATCTGACAGAGGATTTGTCAGGATCGAAGAAGGTGGAGAATAGGCGTCGGACAACGTAGAAAAACGTTCTAAACCGACATAGTAGTGGTCATCATTCTGCCGGACCCTGTATATAAGTATAGTGAAACAATCTAGGTTTTTCCAAATATTAAAAAAAAAACACACACTATATATTTAACGTGAATTTCGTCTTTTGTTAAAGTTAGTTTTTTTGCCGAAGTATTTTTAGCCTCTTATCAAATAGCTTTAGGTTCAGTTTGGGAATGCGATGGCGCTTGCTAACATAGTCTTCGCACCCACGAATACAAAATTGTTTTCTCTTAAATTTCTTAAATACCGATAGGCCACAATTTAGCAAAAAACACTTTTAAAAACAAGGTGAAAAGTCGAAAAATCACGAAAAACTGCAACCACAAATGAAAAATGCCGTATTACATTACCGTCATATTTTTATCTATTTTGCCAATGTCAGTCATAATCAAAAACATATACCGATAGTAGCGGTTAATGTCCATGGCGACAGCACAGAAGTCTGTACATAATATTTTTATACCAGGGGTGACGGTCTGTAATAAGCTCCTCTCGAACTTTGTATTCCGAACTAACGTATACAGGGGGTATGTATAACAGTATTATGACAAGACCGGGGTGCTTTTCTTACTATAAATAATTAGTATACTGTGGTCGAGACTTCCCAAAGAAATCGAATTCGGGACGCCCTGCATAGTGGCGTCGAGTGTCATAACAGTGCAGGACTAGGTAGCCTAATTAGAAAAATGTGCCAAAATTTGGTGGCCGATAAGGTTTTAAACAGTGGAAGGTCAAGGCCCTTATTCGCCCTTCAAAGTGACGCAAATTGAAGGGGTCACTTTTTCAAAATGGCGATTTTTTAAATTTATTGTCTTGTACTAAGGTCACTGATGCGATCATTTGTCATTTTCAATACTTTTTCTTAAAGGCTCTTGTTTTTTTCAGGAAAAATCATAAATATGTTTTGGCTAATTAAGAAGATAAAACACCCTGTAGATTTAAGGAATCGCAACATTTTTTCAAATTTTTTATCTCGGTGTAATCGATACCCTATAGGGAATTCAAAAAATTAATTGTTATTAAAATCAAAATTTTTAAGTGAAAAAGGTGGCCGGTTTGATATGGAAAGCCATATATTACCAACGAAACCAAACCAAAATAATACATTAATGGGTTTTCTGTCAGCATAAGTTTTCCATTCAAAATGAGCCTTTGATATAAATTGGTGCTTGGAATGGGTTGGGAAGTATTATGACTTAATTTAGCAGGAACCATTCAAACGTAATTTTTAGCTTTAGCTATATACATATAATCCGTATCTATAATTTTTACATATTTAACATATAACCGTATCTGTAATTTTTATTTTAATTAATTAATTAAAAGAAAACTTAAAGATAGAGCAATTTTTGGAATTGGCGAATCTTGACGAGAACCGTGGTATCTCAGTTGGTAGAGCGTTAGCCCAGCAAGATGTTCAATCCAGGCTGAGGTAAATCTTGTTGTCAGTGTAGGAGAGTGGAAAAATTGCCTGTTTCAAAATAATTCATTCCTATTATACCCATCTACAAGTGCATATTGTTATTAAAAAACTAGATAAAAATTATATAACCACTCAAGGTAAATATAGTCATTTTATTTATCAATTATATATTTTTATACCTACATACAGATTGTTTATAATTTCAAAACACCATCTAGTTATTTTATCATTAATACTATGTTATATAATACATATACCAAGGGATAAAGTGGCCTTTTTTTATAGCGAGAGGAAGTTTGTTTGTACAGCACCTTGAATTACTTCACTTTGGTAAGTTGTATTTGTTTCTCCTATTTTCCATACCATATTATTAAGAAATATTTGTTAAATGTTGAATGGTGTCCATGTAAAGTTGTACTTCAAGGAGAATAAAAAGAAAGAAAATACAGAAGTGGTATATGGTACTGATCATGCGAATCTGGTCTAGCTGAAAATAAATGCTGTGGAGACAAAAATACCTAAGTATATGAATACTTCTTTTTATGTTTTCTGACTTTTTATCCTGATGTTAATATTTGATAGGTACTATAACTAAAAAAAGTAAAGGTTGAACATATCTAGATGGGTTGGAACTCCATGAAAACCTACTCCTATTTCATAAAAGGAGCCACAAAAGTAGGGTTAAAAATTGGCGCGAGCAAGATGCGATAAACTTTTGTGGTAAAAATTAAAGTTATAATGTAGTTGTCGGATACACTTATACAGTGGTAATTCAGTAGCATACAAAAGTCAGGGCGACTACGAAATAACGACTAAAAAGAAAATAAAACTTTGGTAACGTCTGTGCTGAGACAGTCGAAAATTTCTTAAGGGGTTAGGTTGGGTCAACAGAGGGTGATGAAAGAATCAACAATGTGGTCGAGGAGAGTTGCTTTATTGTCTGAGCTTGAGCTAAATAGGAAAATTTACAATTAATGTCTAAACATTTTACAAAGGCTATGCCCCCCCATGCCTCATTCTAACCTAACTTTCTCATGAGTGTTGCCTAATTACTTAAAAATGGTACATACCTAAATAGGAAAAGACCTGCCGGTGGGGTCACCTCGAACACCAAAAACAATTGGTTCAAAACCATAAATAACTCAAACAGATTTAATTGTGAAGTAAGTACGGATCAAGATGTCCGAAAAAGAAAGACCGGTTTTACGCTTGACAGAATGAGAGAATGGTTCCTTGATTTTAAAGCGGTAGATTTGAAATTAATATAGGTAGTATACAACCCCGGCGCATCCGGCAAAAGGAAAGTATTACAGACACCTATGTGGTATTTGTGTGGTATTACCAGGGATATCAGAAAAGAAGGGGTTTACGAGGGGAATTCAAGAAGTTTCACTACACGTCCTATCGTGGTAGAGAAGACTATCAGGATTAGAGGGTCGTTTTTACGAAAGCTCTACTTTTTCGTGATACTAGATAGTAGAGAGAACTAAAAAGTGCGACATTTTTGTTGAGATCACCACATTTCTACCATATGATATTAGTAGCAAAGCCTTTAGATCGTGTAGCCGCTACGATAAATGTTAGTTGGGGAGGGCCCGGGACTGAACCAAGCGTAACCTGAACCAATGCGCGTGGAACTGTACGCTTAAAACTGCGATCACATATGAAAACTACGCAAGGCTCTGTAACACTTAACATAAGGATCTAACCAATATACGATCTAATAACTAGAAAACTGGAAGTATTGTGTGTGATCAGCGTAAGCAGCCTTTTTAAACTTGGATATTGCCAGTCAGTGATCATTAAATTCGTAAACACTAAAGGTGGGTGCAAAAGATTGGGATTACTTTCCATATATTATTTTCTTTTAGATACGTATCATGAATAAAAGCATAAATAATGAAAACATTACATTTATCAACGTACTATCCATAGACAATCCTCCATTCTGTAGCTACCTTATAGTCACAAGTTTGCTTATGCTTAAATTTATGGGACTTCTAGTATTGACGATTTGCCATCGCCTGAAAAACAAGGTAGGAAGAAAGGGGAAGAATTTTTATGTATATTAGTGTTATAAAAGCTTTTTTTGCGAGCATTTTACGCCTAATCGGTGACTACTAGTCCTCTCTAGAGGACCCTGTATGTAAAATATATTTTAAAGGCAGGTACAACATAGCGCAGGACAAAGTGGCGCAGGACAAAATAGCGCAGGAAAAAATAGCGCAGGACAAATATAGCAGATTTGAAAATAAAAGTTTTAAAAAAATTACCTAACCTAACCGAATAGAACTTACCGAACCAACACTGCTTATTAGGTTAGGTTTGGTTAGATTTGGTTAGGTTTGGTTTGGTTAAGTTAGGTTTGGTAAGGTGTTTTTTTGCACTATTTTGTCCTGCGCTATTTTGTCTTGCGCTATTTTGTTCTGCGCCATTTTGACCTGCGCTATTCTGTAGCAAAGCAATTTTAAAGAAATAGAGATGCCACAAATTATCAAAGTAAAATTTATTAAGTCAAAATTAAAGGAGGGAAATATCATAGTCCTCTATACTCTAGCCTTGTTTAGAGCGAGAAGCACCTTGCGTCCTTCATAAGCGTTGGAAAATAAAAATAAACGGGTTTTGACAAACATTTACAGGGGGTGACGAACAAACGGATTTGTTTATACATATCTTACATGATGATTGATGTCACACACAATGAACTTGGCAAGAAAATCACATACTCAAAAGATGTGAGCATATGTGACTGATGGGTTTGTCGCATCTCCATTCCCTTAAAATATGTCATACATACAGGATCTCTAGTCCTCTTAATGCATGTGTATAAGTGAAAAACCAGTAGCGCACCCAGGAAGTTTTCTTGGGGGAGCCCGAGACCTTATGATCTCGTATTTCATGCTATTTTTGGCCGGGCTCCGAAGCCCCCCCCACTGGGTACGCCCTTGCCAGAACAGCAAACCACACGATACAAGAAAAAACCTCCCTGTACCGCTCTGCCTTACTGCAGCAATATTTTGAGAAGATAGACTGCAGTGTTGGCAGAGCGGTAAAGCGACAGTATTTTCTGCTATGATGCAGTATGCTGCTTATACAAATGCCAGGGGCGCGGTATGCGGGCGGGCACTCTTCACAAGAGGCGCTCACATTCCTACAAAGAACATATTATAAAATATAATAATAATTTTAACGTTAAATTTCTTAATTAATTTAAAGTTCATATAAACATAGGTCTACGAACACTTAGTTTTCAAGATACAGGGTGTAAAAATTTTGATTATTTATAGCTTCTGCAGTTTTTGAGATTAGTAGCTCAAATTTGGCACACTGTTAAACATGGCACATAAGTATTGATTAATTTGTTTATTTTGATATGCTCGTCACATGAGCATTTTTACCTTCGACAATGTTTTGAAAGAACTTTTTTTTTTGAGGTAATGCCGAAAAGGTTTTATTTGGGTGTATTTTGACCTATCCTATCAATATCGTGCTAATAGGCTAGGAAGGTATCAAATATAGCCTTTGGTGCAACAGCCATTTTCTCTAAAACGGTTAAAGATGCGAAAAAATTACAGAAAGCAAAAAAATTTGCAAATGAAATAAGGATTTTATTTCTTGTTTTAAAATCTAGCAGTGGCTTACAAATGGGGAGAAATGCGACATGACCCCTAAAAAAGTGTCACTCTGTAAATTTTAACTATTATTTGACATGTTTAATAGTGTAGTGCCTATAGCTAAATATTCGTACCAAATTTGAGCTAAATATCTCAAAAACTGCGCGCGCTATAAATAATTTTTTTTAACCTGGACCACCCTGTATATAATTTAAAGGATAAAAGGTACCGTAGACCAACCATTTTTAGAAAATTGCAAAAGTTTTGGTTACTTTCTAAAGTATAAGCACCGTATAGTCGGTAATTTTCACGGTCTTAGTTCGATCCTGATGTTATGTTGATTTGGTTTGGGGGGGGGGGGGCAGCTTGGAGGTTTAAGCTCCGCCTTGTCCCTTCCTCCCTAATTGCGCCCCTTCGTATGATTTAATTAAAACATCTTTTTTTAAATACGTATGTACATTCAATATTATAGGTAACCTATAGGTAACAAACTAAAAGTTCTACTAAACTAATAGTAAATAATGTACAGGGTGTTTTAAAATTGAATAATACGTTTTTGGAACACACTTAATTTTTTAAATCATCAAAGTTCTAGATTTTTTCCAACAAGTACTAACAGCGGCGCGGCTGCGCACTAATACTTCTGCCCTATCAGAATCATGAATAATAAACTCAAAATACGAAATCCAAACGCAGAGGCTCTATCCATTATATTTTTAAAAAATCCCTCCATAACACAGAGCGGCAAAATCAAGAAAACATGCGATTTAGTGCAGAACTCATTTATGTAATATGGGAGATATTTTTACTGAAAACTATTTATTAATAATCGCTTTACCATAGCAAGTTAGCTTCGGGTAGTCAAACGTCAAACAAATGAATAAAACACCTTGTCAAAGTTAGCGTGTTTTGAAAACTGACGTTGCGTAGTTGTTTTAAGAACACAAATGAATCAACTTTGCCACAATTTTTAATGTTGATCAAGTTTGGTTAAAATAATTTTAATTATGTCAGATAATCACTATGGTGAGTACATTATTCTCGTATAAAAAAATGCAAAATTTTTTGTTGTTTTTCTTCAAACTGCCGTTTTTGAAAAATCTTTCAAAAATTTATTATTTTCTTTAATCTTAAAAGTATACGTGGACAAAAAGTAACTTGTCGCTCGCTGTCGCGGGCAAGTTTTAACATGTCATTTTTTATTGAACCTTCCATTTTAAAATGATGCCACATTTAGCTGCTACTTTTTCCCCATAAGGCCGGAATTAATTTTTAAATATTAACATTTTTCTCCAAACTTAGCGAAATATGTGTTTAAATTGTAGTATAGATATTTAAAATATAAAGTACTAAATACATACAGTGTGTCCCAACGAAAACGAAACAGAGGCGTTTTTGGGTATTTAGAATATTTTTTCGAAAAGTTCCTCGGACACGTCGATTTAGTTTTTGAGGGGGTCACTTTTTGGCTATTTTGAAATTATTGTAGCACGAACCCCCTTCGAGGGGTATACTTTACCCCTATATTTTGAATAGGGAAAGTGGGTCTAGTGATACTTTATTTTGAAGCTCTCTTGAATGTCTTTACAACCGTGTAAAAAATTCGAAAATCCATCGATTAGTTTTTGAGATATTTGCCTTCAAACTTTCAAATTTAACATGGAATGATAAAATAAAAATTAAATCCGAAAAATAATAAATTTCTAATTAAAAAGTTTGTAGCCTGACCGTAGCAAGGTATATAATTGGCCAATAGCTAACAAGACATTAATTACGAATTTTAGGAGATATTTTTTAAACTTTTGGATTTTTCTGCCCCAAAATTAAATTATAATTATAATTATGTGGTTTTCAGCTACTATACTAAAAACATAATGTCTGATAGAGCCTTTTATTTTGAGTTTTAAGGATAAAAAGTGACAGTTTTTTCGCTAAAATAAGGATTACAATATATACCAAGGGATAAAAATGACACTTTTTATTACAAGGTAAAAAGTTTTTAGCACGAGCGTAGCGAAAGCTACAATTCGTTAAAGGATAAAAATACTCTTTTAAAACGAGGTTTATAGGTTAATTTTACACTTTCAGACCGATTTTTTTTAAAACTTATTATTAGTTGATTTATTAATATAGTTAAATTATTTTTTGTTCTGTTTAGTATAATATATAAACATGATTATTTATAAACCAAGAAAGCTTCCAGTAGTGTATATAGAAAAATGTCTTGGGGTGGGCCCGAGACAGTTTTGGGGGGGGGGGGGGCGAGAACCCATAAGGCCGTATTTTATGCTGTTTTATGTTTGTATGCATGAAATATGTGAAAAATATTTAGAAAAATCTTAGCATCGGGGGGGCGCGGGCCCCTCAGACCCCCTTATATACGCCACTGAAAGTTTCTGTCAAGTCGCTTTAAAAATGGTGAAAGTCAGTCAGAAGAGAAGTGTGCAGAATTTTATGTCGGTTCTGTAAGTTTTTTGGGGGAGGGAGGTTAGGTGTTTTTATTTTTCAGGGGGACAATTAGTTATTGGAGAGGGGGCAAACTTGGCCTTTTCGTTTCTATAGGGTCAACAACATAATATAATAGTTTGTAAACAGTGCCGTCGTAAATAGTATTTTAGGAAATATTTTGAAGCTTATTCGACCACTTATAACTCGACTAACAGCTCGGGATCACTTTTCTTTTATTTTGGATCACTAAGTAATTCATTTTAAACATTCCTGACTACAAAGGAATACATCCATTGCACTGTGGGACTTTATCGCATCTTTTTGTGCTTCTGCCCCACTGTGCATAACACAGCGGCGCGGCGGCCCCTTCGACGCGCCGCCGCTGAGCACTAATACTTCTGCCCTATCAGAATCATGAATAATAAACTCAAAATACGAAAGCCAAACGCAGAGGCCCTGTCCATTATATTTAAGAATACCCCATCCATAACACAAAGCAAAAAAACGTTAAAAAAAACACTTTTTAAGCTTAATTTGTAATTTTTTCACGTTATTTTTAAGACCACGTTAAAATCACAATGAAATAACGTGGTGTTGAAAATATCGTTAAACGACCTATTATATTAAACTCAAAAAAGTGTGCGTTTTCAACGCTTTTTTGATTTGTGCTATGTAGGCCTCTATAAAAAATTTGTAGCACTTTTTAAAGGGCAGAATGAGGAAGAGGCACGGTGGATAGAATAGACCGGTGTTCGGATGTTATAAATATAAGTTAGATATGATATTGTCACGAAGGGCGCGTAACATAAAGTCAAACCAATATTTCCCAAATAATTAAAAAGGAACTTAATAATTATTATTATTATATTTATTAACTTTTTGGGACAACCTATAAGTCGATATAAATCGATTGACGTCAATAACTATTATTGCAATTTGGCAGAAATAGTTTATAAATAGGCGGGCAATGCATATGTCCGGGCTTTTTTTCTGACAGAGACTCGTGAGAACTAAATACCGCGGGGCGAGGCGTCGCCTCTCCGCCGAACTAAAGTTTCGGCTTTTTTCCCTATAACGAACGTTAAGACCGAGTGAGTGCGGGCGGCCACATCGAGTGACGTAATCGACTGACGATAATTTGGGCGTGAACTGGGGTTCCTAGATAACCAGCCGGCGGCAAATCCTGTTGTTTTCAGGTAAGTCAGGGTGTCGCCCCCATAGCCAACTCACCAACCTTTGTTGTATCAGTTATCGGTTCTTAGTATTTGTAATACATCTTTTAACCCCCTACAGGTGTTATTTAATCTGCATCCCTTAGTTTTTAAACAAAGATCTCCGTCGGCTCGAATCGAAATAACTCCGTTAGATCAATTCGACCGGCGCGGTATCATTTAAAGAAATTGTTAATAACGAATAGTATTGGGGTTGTAAGGTAGTGGCTGGTAATTAACGCCCGGGCAATACCCGTAACCAGCCCCGGCCCCCCTATTCGTGACATGGTGGAGGCAAGCCGAGTTTAAAATACAAAGGGACGCAGGGGTTAAAATTTGTAAAGGAAAAAAGTCAATTATAAAGTGGGGTTTTTTTTAGTATTCTTAAATATACGTAGTCCAAAATTATTTTTTTTCGCAATTCAACAACTAGCGGGGATTAAAGAAAAAAAGAGCAAGGTAGTTGGCCAAGGGCACCATCCTAGTGACTAATAATTTTTTTTTGTGTCGCCCAAATAGCTTTAAAAAAATAAAATAAAAAATATTACGGCGGCTCGTAAAGCCACATAATAAAAACAAGCAGTGACAAACAAATAACAGACGGTTTTTTCGCTTACTCGACAGAACGTGGTTTTCAGGCGCGTGTATGCGAAGTTCTATTCTTACATTTGTATACAGGGTGATCAAAATTACTTTCGGCCTGATAACTTTCGAAAGGAGGACCACAGGCGAGAGAAAATTTTGATCGTGTATATTTAAATTGAGAGTGGGATAGGGTTCACCCTTACTGCGGCGAAAAGAGAGCGTACCAAAGTTCGTCAGGAATCAGAATACTAAAACGAAACTGAATCCTGGGGACGAGGCGGTATCTTTTCGCAGTAAGAAGGGTGGGTTGTTCGTATGCCACGAAGGAAACCAGGGAAGAGAGTTAGGGAAGCGAAAAGACAAAAACGCGAGACGTTTCAAAAATTGATCCCGCATTTTTTTTTGAGGACGGGATACCGATCAAACTTAATACCGAAGGACCAGTACCCGGGGTCCACTCCTAACTAACCAGTTTCTGGACGTCGTCTCATTTGCCCCTTAACTAAGCGTTCGTAACCAGTTTCTGGACGTCCAATGAGCTTCGTAACCAGTTTCTGGACGTCGTCTCTTCTTTTTAACCCTGAACCTGTGGTCCTGTGTACTGCGTCTGCTTAATACTGAAGGGAGGCCCGTAACGCCAGATATTTCTTGGCAAGAGATCGAGTTGGGTAATCCAACCGCGGGGGAAAATTCACAAAAGACACAGACCAAAAACCAAGTGTATCCGAGAGACGAATTTTTAGGGCAACTTGAGAAAGAATATGTAGAGCTATTTGGGCCAGGAGAACGAACTATCCAATAACCCTGACCAGGGCGCCGTGAAGATATTTTGTTCTTATCACAAAAACCACGCTGGTTAGGTAAAAGACTTGATAAAAATAGTCGCGTTGATTGCAGGGTAGTTTAGAGGTCCACCTGACGAAATTGGTAGTCAGACGTAGGTAGAATAGCAATAAAGTTCAAGAAAGTTAACAAAATTTGTAAAGCCCGGGGCCTATTAGGCTGAACGCACGAAAACTGTCAAAAATTGGCAGCCAGGTTAAGTACGGTGACAAAAAGTGGTAGTCAGACCGAAAAAAAAGAGCCATAAATCGAATATACTCTACGTAAGAGAGGTAGTCATACAGGTTAAGTTAAAAACACAGAAGTTCAATTGAGCCATTATTAAACCAGTGATAGGGAAAAGTTTAGAAAACAGACGGCAAAAGCGTAAACAGCGTGTTTTTTGGTGAAGAAAAAAAATAATAATATTTTTCGAAAAAATCTAAACCCCACGACGCTACTGACTTTATAAAATAGGAAAAGAAAGTATGATTTGTTAAATAAAGTACCAAAGGAAATACCCAACCGATTGCATAAATAATATTAGTAGGTAATTATTAAAACGGAAAAAAGCGATCTGGTTACAATAACGTTATAAATTCAAAAAATCAATGCTGTACTATCGTTAAAGGTTATCGACCCAAACGAAAGGGCCATGGCTTTAAAAAGCTACCGTTGAAAAAGCAAAATCCAATATTTTAGTCTTAAAGTAATATAAAAGTTCCAAAAAAGTTGTTTTTTCTTTGATTTCTTTATTAGTCAGTCATTTCGAGAAAATATTGCAGTTGGGAGTTTTACGCACAAAGCACACAAGCCCAGAGCAAAATTCATTATTTTTTTCCTTTAATCAACATTAAAAGTCTAGATATTGGTTTTTTCTTTGTTTTCTTATTAGTCAATCAACTAGGGATAATATTGAAGTTGGAGTTATAGTACGTATAACACAAACAAAAAGCAAAATCCAATATTTTAATCTTAAATTAATATAAAAATTTCAAGAAAGTCGCTTTTTCTTTGATTTCTTTATTAAACAGTCACTTGGAGAAAATATTGGAGTTGGGGAGTTTTACGCACAAAGCACATGAGCCTAGAAAAGTTAATTATTTCTTTATTTAATCAACAGAAAAAGTTTAGATATTTATTCGTTCTTTGATTTTTTTTTGCTTGGTCAGTCAATTGAAGAGAATATTGGAGTTGGGGAGCTTTACGCACAAAACACACGAACCCAGAGCAAAATTAATTATTTTTTTCTTTAATCAACAGAAAAAGTTTAGATATTTATTTTTTCTTTGTTTTTTCTTGGTCAGCCAATTGGAGAGAATATTGGAGTTGGGGAGTTTTACGCACAAAGCGTACGAGCCTAGAGCAAAGTTAATTATTTTTTTCTTTAATCAACAGAAAAAGTTTAGATCTTTATTTGTTCTTTGTGTTTTTCTTGGTCAGTCAATTGAAGAGAATATTGGAGTTGGGGAAGTTTTGCGCACAAAGCACACGAACCTAGAGCAAAATTCATTATTTTTGTCTTTAATCAACAGAAAAGGTTTAGAGATTTATTTTCTCTTTGTTTTTTTTTCTTGGTCAGTCAATTGAAGAGAATATTGGAGTTGGGGAAGTCTTACGCACGAAGCACATGAACATAGAGCAAAATTGATTATTTTTGTCTTTTATCAACAGAAAAAGTCTAGATATTGTTTTTTTTCTTTTTTGTTTTTTTTCTTAGTCAATCAACTAGGGAGAATACCGAAGTTGAGGAGTTCTAGCACAAATAACACAAACAAAAAGTATATTTTAGTCTTAAATTAATATAAAAAATTCCAAAATATTTCATTGGTTTTTTTTCTTTGATTCTCTCTTAGTCAATCCATCAGGGAGAGGATTGAAGTTGCTAAACGAACATAGAGCAACAGAAAGAGCGGAGCTGTTTTAGAGGAAATAATAAAACAAACCTCTAGTAGGCAATAAATTGGAAAAAAATAAATAAAAATTGTTCAACGAGGTCTAAAATAAATTAAAAACTAGACAGAGGTAGACCCTCGAAACGACAAAAATAAAATAGCTGTCAAAAGAATTGGTAACACGCAAAAATCAGTAGCGTCTAAAGTGGTTACAAAAAATTGTGAAACCGTGCAAATACCCAGGTCAGGGCGCGATATAACATATTTTCGCTTTTTGGGAAATTTTTAGGAAATAAACTAGAACTTATAAGGGTAATTTTTCTTTTTGGTAATAAAAAAGCCGAAAGATATAATAGGTCACGGCATTATATGTAAGGGGAAACAGTTTTTGTTTTTGAGAGGCACCTAAAAGTAGAGAATAAAAATTATTATAACTAATAAACACCTTTTGAGCACCAGCAAGTTAATAAGACAAACCTCTAGTAGGTCGTAAATTGGCAAGAAACTAAAAATTTGTGGTTCTTAAGGAAAATATTTTAACAAAGTAAAAGACATAAAATGAGATTTTGCAAAAAGTGTCCCAAAATAACGAAAAAATAAAAATAATTGCTAGGAAAATTTGGGTTACACAAAAAGAAAAATTCAGTAGCGACCAAGGCGAGATTCACCAGGCCAAAGGACTAACACAATGTGGGATAATTTTTTTTTAGGAAGCGTGAAAGATAAGTTGATGCATCCTTAATTTTGCGGAAAAAATTAACTCAAAGACACATAGATAGGCTGAATATAGCGCTACTAACAGGTGATTAATAAACTGAAAAGATAACAATTTCTGTTATTAAAAAGTCAAAAATTAGTTTTTTATGCGAATTAAGCAAAAAAAAAGTTTTGTTTGTTACAAATAATTGTTGCCCACAGCTGTTACAAAGATTGAGTAATGAGTCTTTACAGCAAGTTGAGCTGGAAAAAAAAGCCCTTTTAGACATTGAGAAGTTACAGCTGATGGGACGGTAAAAAGTAAAAACATACATGTGTTTTGTCAAACCAATTGAACCTACAGGTACATATTTAAAGTGGTTGCAGTGTATGCGTTTTGTGTGGATCTTGGTTAGCCATATAGTATCTATCGAGATATCTGGAACTCATCATAAAGTAGCTTTATATGCTAAAGTAAATACTTTCTGTTGATAGGTAAAAGGCGGGCAATATTTTAGAAGAAGCAAATACCCACATAGGTAGTTGATAAAAAGTAGGAAATTAATACCTTAAGGAAAGTAAGGACCACGGACAAAAATAATACACTGAAAAGAAGAAAGGCTGAGGTAAAAAAACGCAAAAGTAGTTCTAGAGGAAATTAGGGACTCAGGAAGTAAAGAAAAATAAATTTGAAGAAAAAGGGATAAAGTAGGCCAATTGGGCAGAAAAGAATTACAGGACGTCGTGACGTAAATGTGAACTCCGAAGGAAACTGGAGTTTAACGATTAAATAGGAAGAGAGCGAAAGATAATTTAGAGGAGTCCTGAAGGAAATTAGGGTCTCAGGAAGCCAAATTAAAGAATAAAAACGAGGCCTATGGGGCAGAACAGACGTGTAGGACGTCGTGACGTAAACGTGAACTCCGAAGGAAAATGGAGTTTAACGATTAAATAGAAAGATAGAAGGATAATTTAGAGGAGTCCTGAAGGATATTAGGGTCTCAGGAAGCGAAATTAAAGAAGATAAAGTAGGCCTATGGGGCAGAACAGACGCGTAGGACCCCGTGTCGTAAACGTGAACTCCGAAGGAAAATGGAGTTTAACGATGAAATAGGAAGAGAGGAGGATAATTCTGAGGAGGCCTGAAGGATATTAGGGTCTCAGGAAGCGAAATTAAAGAAGAAAAAGTAGGTCTATGGGACAAAACAGACGTGTAGGACGTCGTGACGTAAACGTGAACTCCGAAGGAAAATAGACTCCGAAGGAAAATAGACTCTAAAGGAAAATGGAGTTTAACGATTAAATAGGAAAAGAGAAGGATAATTCAGAGGAGGCCTGAAGGATATTGGGGTCTCAGGAAGCGAAATTAAAGAAGAAAAAGTAGGCCTATGGGGCAAAGCAGACGTGTAGGACGTCGTGACGTAAACGTGAACTCCGAAGGAAAATGGAGTTTAACGATTAAATAGGAAGATAGAAGGATAATTTAGAGGAGTTGGAAGGATATTAGGGTCTCAGGAAGCGAAATTAAAGAAGATAAAGTAGGCCTATGGGGCAGAACAGACGTGTAGGACGTCGTGACGTAAACGTGAACTCCGAAGGAAAATGGAGTTTAACGATTAAATAGGAAGAGAGAAGGATAATTTAGAGGAGTCCTGAAGGACAGACGTGTTGACTAAAACACGAATTCCGGAGAAAAAGGGAGGTTATGTATTTAATAATGGGAGTAAGAAGAATTTAGAAGAAAAAGAGCCAATGCTGCAAAAGGTATAAAGGAGTTCTAAAGGATATTAGGAACTTGAAAAGCAACGCTGACGAGAACGTAAACTAGGCTAATAAGGCGGAGAAAGCAAACGGAGTGTTGCAGAAAAAAGAGTCCTGAGGGAAAAATGGGGCTTAAGAAGAAGAGAGGTGGACGAGAAACGGGGAGAACTCGGCCCGACAAAGCAAATAGTAAGCTACAAGGAGTCCAAAAGGAGCGTTTCCAAGCAACTGAAGAAATTTAGGAGGAAAGAAGGAATTCCCGAGGAAAAATCGGGACGCTTATTGCAAAAAATTGAGTTGAAGCAGTGGCAAAAGTTTCGCCGCAGCGAGCCAAAGATATTTTAAATACAAAAGATTTTAAAATAATACAGGACCCAAAGTCTGGGATCAATAAACAAGAACACAGTGGTGTTCTACCATAAGAGGTTAAAAGTCATTTGGACCAATGCAAGGAAGGCCTTAGGTGGTGTCAAAAAATACTAGGTACACGCATCCAGAAGGGAAGTGGACGAAATAAAGGGAATAGCAAAAGCTAGAGAATGGGCATCACCGAAAAAAGGGCTAAGGCTAGATGCAAAGATACAGGAAGGGACACATTTATCCTGAAAGAAGAAAGCAGGCGTCCGGTAAGATGCCAGAATTGCCGCCGAGGCACCTGTGCAGCAGGTAATGTAAGGAGTAACTCCACGAAATATAGTCTGCGGAAGGCAGTGGCTGAACTTTGGACGGGAGGAGAAATTACCAAAACTAGTAAGCCTTGCAGGAAAAAAAAATATTTGAGTAGAATCGGTCAAATAGTTTTTGAGTTGTATGAAATACAGACACACTGACAAAAGTGATTTTAAATTTAATAATAGCAGTCGTTTTTCACATTGCATTTAGCACGTATTTTTACTTAAATAAAATTATTAAAGTACATAATAACTGGCAGGTCACAAACGAAAAACCCCTAGGCTTGCAAATATTGTCATTATAATTAACCTCGTTATGAATTTGATACAATTAGCAAAGGCATAGGTAGACGCCACACATTATTGTTTATGTCGATTCTAAGAAAAAATACATGACCTACACAACAAAGGTTTATTTAGTTAAAATAAAGTTAAAAAACAGTTATGAATAAAAAACAATTGCTAATTTTTTTACAGCATTCTGAATTACTGATATTATTGACGGGGCCGGTTACTGACCGTACTGAACCGATGTGAATGAGTCTAATAGGGTGGCTGACAAAAGAAAGTGAGATAGAAAATAAAAAAAATGTGCAGGTCGTTTTTAAGGAAAATACATTTTCACGCGGTGTGCGCGTATCATAAACTTAAGAACTTTAATTTCTATTATTTTTCCGTGCTTGAATTTGGAAAGAGATGTATAAACTATTAAGTACGTAGGTATTTTAGATAAATATTGATGAAATGAATTGAAGAAGAGTTTTATAAAATAAAAGGAAAAAGGTTGTCGCCATAATGAAGTGGTAGGAAAAAATACTTGCTAGATAAGAATAATAATAATTGAATAGGTTTTGGAGAGAGTAAATAGGAAAAAAAATCTAACTACTAATAGTACGCTAATGAAGCAGTTTTTCAGGATCAGTAAATAAAGTCATTAAATGATGTGTATTTGGTTGGATAAAAAGATTTAGGAAAAGTCATCTAAATATAAGTTAAAACTATTCTGAAAAAAGATATTAGAATCCATCATGAAATGTAAAAGTTTGATTATTATACGTTAACAGATATTGTTATTGTGAACACAGTAAGAAAGTTGGTTTGAGGAAGAAGAAAGGCGAAATGGGCCATCGGAAAGTAAATCGATGCAAAGGGCGAGAAAGAAGAAGAAGTATAGAGGGGTGTCCACCAAAAAAGGTGACACCTAAAGGACTTTATAATGGAAATTGGAACTGAGAAGAGATCGTAATCTTTTCTCGGGTAGGAGTTCTGCTTAATCGAGTGCACCGAAATGGCAACTCCGTGATCTCTTGTTATGAGTTTGACTTGGTTAAAAGAAATGCGTTTTTTAAGAAGAGTACTGTGTTACTAGAAGGCCAAAGGGTCTTTGTGAGAGTGATTCATCGCAATAGGCGTTAGAGACACAGAGGTTGTAATAGTAAGTTGTGGATGCTCGCCAAAAAGGGGGTACTCCAAGTGCTGATAAATTGAATTAGTAGGAAGGCTGAAATGGTATGCGTTACCAAAATTGAGCACTACGTGATTCTTCTGTATTGAGAGAGTGATTCATCGCAATAGGCGCTAGAGACACAGAGGTTGTAACAGTAAGTTGTTGATGCTCGCCAAAAAGGGGGTACTCCAAGTGCTGATAAATTGAAGTAGTAGGAAGGCTGAAATGGTATGCGTTACCAAAATTGGGCACTACGTGATTCTTCTGTAATGTGAGAGTGATTCATCGCAATAGGCGCTAGAGACACAGAGGTTGTAACAGTAAGTTGTGGATGCTCGCCAAAAAGGGGGTACTCCAAGTGCTGATAAATTAAAGTAGTAGGAAGGCTGAAATGGTATGCGTTACCAAAACTGGGCACTACGTGATTCTTCTGTAATGAGAGAGTGATTCATCGCAATAGGCGCTAGAGACACAGAGGTTGTAACAGTAAGTTGTGGATGCTCGCCAAAAAGGGGGTACTCCAAGTGCTGATAAATTGAAGTAGTAGGAAGGCCGAAATGGTATGCGTTACCAAAATTGGGCACTACGTGATTCTTCTGTAATGTGAGAGTGATTCATCGCAATAGGCGCTAGAGACACAGAGGTTGTAACAGTAAGTTGTGGATGCTCGCCAAAAAGGGGGTACTCCAAGTGCTGATAAATTGAAGTAGTAGGAAGGCTGAAATGGTATGCGTTACCAAAATTGGGCACTACGTGATTCTCCTGTAATGAGTCTGACTCTTAAAAATTAACCATTTCTTGTAAGTGAACTCAACACACACATTGAGATTGAGATTATAAAAGTCCGGGAAAAATTATCGAGAGGCACTAGGTTTAACTGTAATGAATTCAGTTTGATGGATGCAATGCATGTGTTATGTCTTAAAGGATAGAACAAGTAAAGATAGTGATGCAGTATTGAAGGTGGCGAAGAGGCCAAGGTTATTGGCGTGGAAATGTGAGAAAGGCGCCTAGAGAATTCAAAGTAAAAAGGTTGAGGGTACTTACCTAGTTAGAAAAAAGAGAGAGAGAAAAAAGAAATTAAACAAAATTTTTATCTGATTAATATTTAAGTAGGGTTGTTCAAAACAATGTTTGTTAAAAGACTGATCCTGAAAAGTTAAATACGTGTCTAGTTAGTATTATAGGTGATATTTAAGCAGTAAAGAATAAGATAGAAGGGTAAAATACAATAAGAAGAATAAGTTAGGCAATAGGAAAGAAGAAGTAAGATGTCCAGATATCTAACAAAAAGAATAGAGATAAGACATAGAAATAGAGATAGGTAGAGAGATTGCGTTATTTTAGTGGTCTGGGATGAGTTGAAATGGAGTAAGTAGATTTCAATATGGGACGCCATATTTTAGAAAACACATTAACAAACAGAAAACAACCCAAACCACCGAAATTACATTTTTCTTTTATTTTTCAGATACATTCCACGAAACGAATAGTAAAACAGCAATGGTCTGAAAAATAATAGAAATTAAATAGATACTAAAAATAATTAATATTTAAAAATAAAAATGTAAGAAATTTGGAAAAAATTGGAAAATTTTGTGTAAGAAGGAATAAAAATAAAATTTAAGAAAAACCTAACCTAAGGATAAGATTAAAAATAAAACTAAAGCAAAATCAAATTTAAGGTTCTAAATATAATTAGAATAGAACAAAAAAAAATGGTGACCAACAAAACAAAATGGTCAACCTAAACAGCCGCAGCTCGATCGAAGGTCGTAAGCTCAAGACGAGGCAGGCTACGGAAAAGAAAATAATATAGAAAAAAAACACTAAGGCAATTTTAGGCAAAATAATAGGGGGTAAATGGAAAATATAGTAGAGCTTAAATAATGATAATAAAAATGTAAATAAATAAATCGTTTAAATAGGAATAAAAATAAAATTTAAGAAAAACCTAACCTAGCGATAAGAATAAAAATAAAACTAAAGAAAATAAAATTTAAGGTTCGAAATATAATTAGAATAGAAGAAAAAAGGGTGACCAACAAAACAAAATGGTCAACCTAAACAGCCGCAGCTCGATTGAAGGTCGTAAACTGAAGACGAGGTAGGCTACGAAAAAAAAAATAATATAGGAAAAAAAACACTAGGGCAATTTTAGGCAAAAAAAAATGGGGGCAAAATGAATACGAGAAAAAAAGATGCTTTCCTTAACTTTTATTTCTTGCCTGACACGGGGGTAAAACAGTAGGCCAAACATACAAGGGTAGAACCTCCCACATGTTGTCCTTAGGATTAGATACAAAATAAGTTGTTATTGGGTTTTTTAAGATCGAATAAAGGGGGGACCCTAAATGTATGAAGTTAGGTATTTGGAAGACAGTACAGAAGTGGAGCGTGGCCAAGCGTAAGGTGGCAGAAGACTTTCTTTCGTGTACAGCCAATAAGTACACAGAAAGGAAGGGAAGAAAACAAAATATCCCACGACGGGGAAATGCGTCGAATAAACTAGGCAAAATAGGCTCACGGGCGACAGCGCTGAACAAGATCAAATGACATAAATAAAGGACAGGAAGGGAAATCAAACCCAACCTGTCAAAAATGGAATAGAATATAACAGAAAACGCGAGTGGCACGAGAGCCGAAACTCGCGCATTATTTTTTGTCTACTCACATAAGAAAGTCGAAAACCCGAGGGTCAAGACAATTAAAAGACACGAAAATTAAGAAGTTAAGACAGCAGTAGTAAATTCAAGGTTACAACATTAATTTTTCTCTTGGCAAAGACAACGAATTAGGCTTTGGCAAAAAGAAAACAGAGATACCAGATCGATAAGAATGAACATGGAAACAAAAACCAGCAATATGATGATAGCCATCAAGACTACGGCAAATAAGATTAATAAAGATGAGAGGAGTAGTCACAGAGCGAAGAAAGACTTAAAAGGAAAAATCGACGGAACAATGGTAGAAAGCCTACCATGACCATCGAAAATGAGTTGCAAGAATAGAGCAAGCTCCCGAATAAAGGGTAACGAAAACAGCAGGCAAACCCTTGAGGGGAGTCCGAGCCCTTTCAGCCCAAGGCCGAACTTAGTAAGCCTTGGTATGGAAGGGACAAATAACACCACACATAGATTAGGGTGACCAGAATCGTAAAAGCAAATAAATAAATATAATATAGAGTAGATAGCCAACTACCAAAACGGATACAAGGGGCTCAACTGAAGACAAGTACGGGACAGAATAGACATGGACAGAGATTACATGAAAGATGCTACAAAGCACAACAATCGTGCGAATATCATCCATAAGAAATCCCAAACTAAGACAGTAAGAGGGATGAGAAATGGATAGAATATTTTTTTCTTCACTCAACGAATCTGAGTGGAAGAAAACAAAGTTATAGAAGACAAGTACGGGACAAAATAGACATGGACAGAGATTACATGAAAGATGCTACAAAGCACAACAATCAAGCGAATATCATCCATTAGAAGTTCCAAACTAAGACAGTAAGAGGGATGAGAAATGGATAGAATATTTTTTTTCTTCACTCAACGAATCTGAGTGGAAGAAAACAAAGTTATAGAAGACAAGTACGGGACAGAATAGATTTGGACATAGTTTTCACGAAAGGTGCTACGAAGCACAACAATCGCACGAATATCATCCATAAGAAATCCCAAACTAAGACAGTAAGAGGAATGAGAAATGGATAGAATATTTTTTTCTTCACTTAACGAATCTGAGTGGAAGAAAAACAAAGTTATAGAAGACAAGTACGGGACAGAATGAGATGCAAATAGTAAGAAGAGCCCGAATACCTAACTGAGATACAAGAAGCGGGTGACTTAATTTACGCGAGGGGTAGTGTATACAATATCTTGTTTGCCCGCAGTTAGAAAAACGATAACTGCAATGGACTGTATATATTTTAATTAATGAAAGCGCGAACAAACATAAATATATTGATATGAAATCACGAAATAATTAAGGTCCATAGGTTAATTGTTCGTACCACACAACGGAAATCAGAAACAAAGCACTCACCAGTTTGCAACCAATTTCTCCACGTTCCAAGGGGCCCCTGTCTTGATCTAATGCTGGCACCACGTAGCTGAACGGCTGAAGTTTCTAGTTCTATGCTTCAGTACACCAAAATCGAGCACTTTCAAGTGTAGAAATTTGAAATAGTTGGAGAAAGTAAATTAACACGCCATTTTTTCGAGGCGGTCGAAAAAAGATCTCACTGATTCTCGGTGCGCATGTCCAAAATGTACTCTGTCCGTCATCCAATTGTGTGGTTTTTAAAATTTACAAACAACCGCGAAATTTAGCAGGAGCTAACATATCTTAAGGTATAGGGTATTTAATTAAGTTAACGTGTAAACAACAACATGTGGGAGTGGTAGTAGTATAAGTCAAAAATAATATGTAAAAAGTAAGGTAATAATAGTTCAAATTTTTAAGTAGTAGACTAAGGTGACCAAAAATTTTTTTTCTCGTAGTTAAGTATTGTTGGCTAAAAGGAGGCAACACCCACGGCCAACGAAGGAGGCAAAATCGGGGGCGATTTATAAGTAAAGGGGGGGATGTCACGAAGGGCGCTTAACATAAAGTCAAACCAATATTTCCCAAATAATTAAAAAGAAACTGAATAATTATTATTATTATATTTATTAACTTTTTGGGACAACCTATAAGTCGATATAAATCGATTGACGTCAATAACTATTATTGCAATTTGGCAGAAATAGTTTATAAATAGGCGGGCAATGCATATTTCCGGGCTTTTTTCTGACAGAGACTCGTGAGAACTAAATACCGCGGGGCGAGGCGTCGCCTCGCCGCCGAACTAAAGTTTCGGTTTTTTCCCCATAACGAACGTTAAGACCGAGTGAGTGCGGGCGGCCACATCAAGTGACGTAATCGACTGACGATAATTTGGGCGTGAACTGGGGTTCCTAGATAACCAGCCGGCCGCAAATCCTGTTGTTTTCAGGTAAGTCCGGGTGTCGCCCCCATAGCCAACTCACCAACCTTTGTTGTATCAGTTATCGGTTCTTAGTATTTATAATACATCTTTTAACCCCCTACAGGTGTTATTTAATCTGCGTCCCTTAGTTTTTAAACAAATCGAAATAACTCCGTTAGATCAATTCGACCGGCGCGGTATCATTTAAACAAATTGTTAATAACGAATAGTATTGGGGTTGTAAGGTAGTGGCTGGTAATTAACGACCGGGCAATACCTGTAAGTAGCCCCAGGACCCCTCCTATTCGTGACAATATGAACAACTAATATTTTTTGAAAACTAAGGCAATTTTCCTACTATTTTTTAGTATATTTTCATAAAATAATATTTTTTAGACATACCAGTCATTATTTTTTTTAGCCCGCTTCATTTCTCTTTACAGAAAAATTAAAATTCAAAGAAAATAATGTGTTCGTTTCAGCTTCAAAAATAATCCGCTGACTTACATCTTTGTTTACTTCCCAAGTCCTTGTTTGACCTTTGATACTAAACGATCACATTCAGTTTGACATCTAATTTAAGTTTTGTGTAATAAAAAATAAAGCGGGCTAAAAAAAAATAACGACAATACCTCTAGAAAATTATATTTTATAAGAATGTACTAGAAAACAGTAGGAAAATTGCCTTAGTTTTCAAAAAATTCAAAAAGTATTAGTTGTTCCGTTGTTCATATCATATCCAACTTTTGTATACAAAAATCAGCTGAACCACCAGTGACGTAAAAAATTCGACATATATATATATATATATATATATATATATATATATATAAGATCCGAACACCGGTCTATTCTATCCACCGTGGGCAATACCGGCGTTGGGTTGGCCAAAATTATACGAAAACAGCGTTGCCAAGTAGTGCAGTCGAAAAAAAAAGTCGTACACGGAATTGGCGTTCGAGTGGCATTCAAGAATAGCAATTTTTTCGAGCACTCGTAACCCAAGGTCCACTTCGCGAAATCTGTGAGACGGTTTTTAATACGTCACAAAATACTCAACGACATAACCTCACTTATAAGATTATAAGATCCAAACACCGGTCTATTCTATCCACCGTGAGTCTTTACCGCCCTTACGGCTTTACCGAACGGAGCGGATTTTTCGCACGCTCGAAAGAAAAATGTTTTATGTTATGCAAGTCGTAAAAATAATATTTTATATTATTTTCGTAGCTGTTCATAAGCGAGGAAGACAAGGATCACTTCGGAGGACAAGTTGGAAGTAATTCAAATATTGATAGAACAAGAAGGTAATGTAGAACTTTTTAATGCATAATCTGATACAGAATACCACCAAAGCCCCACAATTTAATTTTATCAGAAACTACATTCAAAAACCCCCTTTTTTTACATCCAAATAAAACAATAAATTTTAAATATTTATACAACAGCAATTAATTATGAACAAAGAATAATGCCTAAACTAATCATTTAAAAACAGTATAATTATTATATAAGTTAAGAAAATGTCAGCTGAATTTTTATTAGCCTGAGTTTGTTTTTTCGCCCATGAATACTCTTAATAAAAATAACTTAGAAATCTGTACCGTCGGTTATTTTGAATTTAGCCATATTTGACACAATGTTGACTTTACCCGGTGGTCAAAAGTTATCACGACCTTAAAATTGGAAAGTTCAATATAAATATACAAAAATAACAGCCTCCCATACCGTGGCAGATCGACCCCCCTGCATCCCCCGAAGCTAAGATTTTTTAAGATATTTTCCACTTATTTCATGAATACTAACATAAAATAGCATAAAATACGGCCTTATGGGCTCCCCCATAACTGTCTCGGCACCCCCCAAAACTTTTTTCTAAATACGGCACTGCACCGCGAGAAAAATCGACGAAAATAATTTATTGGTATTTTGCCGGAAGACGAGGCATATGAGTAAGAACAGAGTATGATTAAAATCCCACAGTATGCCAGAGGTACCCTTTTGTCACAGAGAAATACGAAAATCCCTTAAAAAGTTGGATACAAACAAAGCAATGGGTCCAGATGGCATTCCCGCGATAGTACTCAAAAATTGTGCTAGCGAACTCACCCCAACTTTCGCAAAATTATTCAATTTATCTTATAGGCAAGGAGTATATCCATCATCATGGAAGTCTGCCGCAGTACAACCCATTCCAAAGAAAGGAAAAAAGACAGATCCGTTAAACTATAGACCAATTGCTCTACTTCCGGTGATATCAAAAGTAATGGAAAGAGTTGTGAACAATCACCTAACCAAGTACTTGGAAAAATACAAAATTATCAACGACAAGCAATACGGAATTCGAAAATATAGGTCAACTGGCGATTTACTTACATACGTCACTCACTTATGGCAAAAAGCGATTGAGTTGCGAGGTGAAACAAGAACAATTGCCTTAGATATATCTAAAGCATTCGATAAAGTCTGGCATGAAAATCTGCTCAACAAGCTCAAAGCAACGGGATTGTCGCCGAGACTTTGCACTTGGTTTGAAAGTTACCTTAAGGATAGATCCATTTATGTTGCACTGGATGGCCGGAACTCCAACTCTTACCAAATAAATGCTGGTGTGCCACAGGGAGCAATCCTTTCGCCAACACTTTTTCTGATTTACATAAATGACCTCATAGATAAAACAGTAAATCCACTTTATTGCTTTGCAGATGATGGCAATGTAGTCTCCTCAGTCATACCACCCACTCAGTGTCTATCCGCACGTGAATTCCATCATCTTAGACTAACTCAAATATCGCAGATAAATAACGACCTGGAGATAATAGAGGACTGGGGCAACAAAAACCTTGTACAGTTCAACGCGCAGAAAACCCAAGCAGCCCTGTTTTCAAAAAAGACCAGCACCGGTGAGCCAAACATCATGCTATCTGGAAGTGCTGTCACATTGCAGAGCCAGTTGAACATCTTAGGAGTCACTGCAGAGACCAACATGTCTTGGCACAGTCACGTGGCAGATATAGCTAAAAGGGCGTCCCAAAAGCTTGGGGTGCTATTTCGTATAAGACATCTGTATACACCAAGCCAACTGCTGACACTCTACAAAGCCCAGATTCGACCAACTATGGAGTACTGCTCACATATATGGAGTGCGGCACCCAAACATACCTTAATGCTTTTGAACACCGTGCAAAAGCGAGCTATCAAGCTGATCAATGACCCCGCACTTACCCGTAGCTTGGATAGTCTCGAACATCGAAGAACTGTGGGCGATCTATCTCTCTTCTACAGGTGTTATCACGGAAAATGCTCTAAAGAGCTGGCACGTATGATCCCCCCGGGAGTAGCACCTACTAGGCGAACACGTCAAACAGACGGTAACCATCAATTTACTGTCAAAATAGAGGCACCAAGAACCTCATTATATCAGAATTCATATCTCTGGAGAACAGCATCGCTGTGGAATAAACTCCCTGCTACAGGTTTCCCTTCAGGTTACAACCTGAACCGTTTCAAAACCAACACACACCAACATTTCCGCGCACTTGCCGCTTGCCGAGCGTGATAGGGATCTCCTTGCGAGTGCGCATACCCGTAAAAAAAAAATGTACACCTGTGACAATTTGGGCTTTCCAGCGGCAATTTAAAATTCCGCCGCCATTTTGGCCGCCATCTTGAATATCTCAGCCCCTGTCAATATTTCGAGGGATATTCGGATTCAGCGGGGTCAAAATAGGAGGAATTGCCCATTTGCCAAAAAGTAATATAAAATGCTTCTAGAAACTGGATTTTCCCTAATCTTGCCTGACGATTTAGAACTCCATCATACTTTTATTTTTGTAAAAAGTTGCCTTTGGTAAAATGGGGTGCCTATGTGGAGAAACGGACGGGGCGGTTGTGTAATTTAGCATCAATATTTTTGTAAGACCAGTTTTATTTATTAAAAAAGTTACTTATTAAAAAAATAAAAAGTTGTAATATAATGTAAATACATTTATAATAATTACATTTAGTAATTACAAAATTTTTAAAGAACTACAGCGACCAAGTCATCCCTGTCGACTCTCCTACACGAATTTTGCGTCAATTTTTTGCAAAAACAACATAAAATACGACTTTCAGTGACGTTCTCAAAAAACAAAAAAAATTATTTGGCAAAATGGGGTATAGGTTCTTAGGTATAACAAGGTACTCCATTTTGGCCCAAACCACCAGTTAAATTCAAACAAAAATCATACATAGTAAAGAACTAATTTTACGGGCGGTGCGTTTAATTATGAATAATACATAAACCCACTAATTGTTCAATGTAAACAAAATTTTAAAAACTCTGTAAAAAATGTACCTACCGTCATAAAATACGCGAGCTATTTTTACAATAAACAGCGCACAACATCACCTGTTGAGCAAAACCACCTTAAGCTCAGCCGACCGGCACCAATCATATTGCAGAGAGTTGAACCAATCATAAGGATAAAACATTTGATATTAAGAGGTTTTATTTTTGCGCAATTTACTTAAAACTGCGATATCCCGTTTTACCTGCGTACCCCATTTTGCCTCTCTTTCCCCTACCTCTTTCTACAGATTTATTTTATGCGAATTTTATACAACAAAATATTGTCGTCAAATGGCTTAAAATTTGAATCAAACCGCCATACAAAAATGGTACTTTAACGCGTTCCTTTGAAAGGAAAAATGACACTTCTAAACAATAACTGAAAGTTACGTCAATCAAATCATAGTTTTGTTCAAGGCCTGCTGGACTATCTACTCTTTTTAGTAAAGGTGTTTAGAAGTTTTAGTATGTTTTAGTATGTTTTTAATTTGACCCTTTTTGGCCAAAAATTGGGTACGCGAGCCCACTGTGTGCATCAGAAAATCGATTGACGTTGATTGTCAAAATGGCATGACTGTTTTAGATTGGGTACGCCCGTCCCACTACTTTGAGTTAATAAGAGAGAGTAAGTAGCTGGATGACAATGAGTGAGTTTAGTAAATAAAACGAGTAGACCACTGTTTAGTTATTAAACTCATGTGTGTTTAATATTATTAAGCGCCCTTACTAATACATTAGTTTAAAAAGAGATGGTAAATAATCGGATAATAATGTGTAAGTTCAGTCAATGACACGATTAGATTAGTTGGTGGTACGTTACGGAATCATATTTTGTGTCGGGGTGCCGTGCTACGTCACAGTCAGCGCCTTATTATAAACCGATTTAACGCGCTGCGCGCTTCGCAACCTGGGGTACGTTCAGATTGAAACGTCGGGCGAGACGTCTTGCCGAGCGAATGAGTCATGGGTAAATCGCCGGACGTCTTGCCTTTGTGAACGGTATGGATGTAACAAACATAACCCAATAATGTATATTTTTTTTAAAATTATTGATAAATTTGATCAGATTTAAAAATTTGTTACAGTTTATTTAGTAGAGTTAACATAAACACAAATAAGTGTTTTTTTTGTTTTGAAAAATTGAAATAGAGAGTCTTTTGGAGTACCCGAATTTTGGTGTCTGACAGAGGTATATTAGAGAAATAAAGTTTTGTTTGAGATTTAAAAGTTGTTTTCTGTAAATTTATTTTCTTTGTTGTGTAGGGGTCAGCTAACAGCTTAATTTTAAAAATCTACAATGGCAACTGAATTAATAATTTTACTCAGTTAGAGGTTGAACCGTAAAGAAAATTCATTTATTTTTAACACTCACTATTGTACGATATTAAATTAAAGTAACTCACGTTATTGTATTCAACCCATCACTTAGACTTTGTATAACCACTGACTAACACTTAACAACACCTTACTTGTGGAGACTGTGAGCTTAAATTAAATAATAAAAGAATAGATCCTAGCCTTTTTATCAACTCGGTTCGATGATGAAATATCCGCTAAATCAAGGTTCTAAAGCCTCGAGACAAAATCGGCGCCAACGCTACCTAATTTTAATTAGGACAGCCAAACAAGGCAATGTTTGCATGGCTTTGCGCATTGCTAAAAATAAAAGCGGACAGACCTCGAGGTTAATCCCACTAGGCCAAACTTTGATATTTGTATGACCTTAAATGGTGAATAACATCACGAGATGTTGTTCCCCACTTTAAGACTTGTTATAAAAGCGCGATCTGGATAGCAAAAGTGATCAGTCGGAGTATTAATTTTAATCGGAGTCATGATCTCTGTTAAGATCAGTTCAAATCAGTCAGAAACTTAATATCATTCGTAATAAGTTATGATTTTTGAATCCAAACCAAAAAGTGAAAATAAGTAAATAAATAATAAAAGTGACTAAATGTGCCAAAGGTAACTGTAATGCCACAAAACAAAAAACTAAGTAGTGTTAAATATTAGTGGTGGCATTCTGGCTGTAATTATGGTGAGAGATTTATTTTGAACTTTAATCTATCGGTTGTTGCATAAAATTCGTGGACTATGAAAATTGACTTTGAATCATTTTGTTTTACCATACAAACTTTTGCTCACAAGAGCGTTTTGCTAATATGTTAACTGATAGACTATGGTCAAAAAGAGTTTATTGAAAAATAGGAATTTAATGTTATAGTTTTAACTTTTGTGTGACTTGAATCAAAATAACGACATGCAATACTTTGGGATATGTACTATATTTTATTTATCAATATATAATAACTTGCTTTAATAAAAGTGTTTAATTTATATCAATAAAACGGTTGTAAACAAAGCAATATACGCTAAAACGCTTACGCTAAAAAGGTGGTAAAGATTTTGTAACTGCACCCGGGGAAACTTAGAAAAATATTCGCTCGGTTTTCACGAAACCCTGGGGCAGCTTCACAGTTGTACAAGCAATACAGGTTTTAAGTTCCTCTGCTCAACACTTTCAAAGGAAATAAATAAATTTGAAAATTAATGGTTATATGTACATACATGTGCAATATAATATAATAGCGTATGACAGTGAGAATGTGAAAGAAGACAAATTCTCAAAGTGTTTGCTGGGGCGTTGAGAGATCTTCAATTACATTATATCAAAACTTTTTATATGGTTACATTATCTACTATTAAATAAAGAATACAAATATACATAGTTTAAATGTCTTTTATTTTAATTTGAAAGCACAAAGTAATATCTAGGTATAATTTTATTTATATTCCTATAACAATTTGTCCAAATAAAAATCCATTCTCTACATTCTCCTAAGTAGAAACTAAACAGTCAAAATTAATATTATTTATATTCCTATAACAATTTGTCCAAATAAAAATCCATTCTCTACATTCTCCTAAGTAGAAACTAAACAGTCAAAATTAATCTGTAAAGGATCCATTTGCATCTGAAAGAGTGTTTTCCTAAAACGAGTCCCGCTGCAAGAGGATTCTGCTTGAAAAACTGCTTGATACTTTAAAAATAACTCACACTGGCAAGGCAGCGGCGTAGCGTGGGGGGGCGCGGGGGGTTCGTCGCCCCCCCCGCCCCGAGGGTAGTGGCGCCCCATAGGTGGGAGAGGCGCCCTTGTGTCGTATCGGCCGCCCCCTCATACATGATGAACTTTTTTGTTGGTTTTTTTTAGTTGCAAGATTTCGTCAGAGGCGCCCTCGTGACTTATCGGCCGCCCCTGACATATGATGACCTTTTTTTTTTTTTGGAGACGGCGCGGTTCAAATTTCTACGGCGCGGTTCTTGTTTTTTGGGTCGCAAGATTTGTGAGAGGCGCCTTTTTGACCTTTTGGTTTTTGTTTTTGGCTGTAAGATTTTTCATCAGTTTTCAGAGGCGCCCTTTTTAGCTGTCGCCCCCCCGCCCTTTCGGGCACGCTACGCCGCTGTGCCAAGGGTTATTCCTAATTGTCTTCATTGCATGGAGCGATGTGAAACCTGTAACCAATACAGTTTTGAGGTTCGATTTACACAGCAACGTAACAAAAAATGGAATTTTAAGGTTAATTTTGGTATTTTCGTTTTTTTTTCTGCCAGCTGATTATGGTAAAACGGAGCTTTAAAACGAGGCATTAACTTTATCCATTGTACTATGTTACTATGGGTAAACCATCTCATACCCTAGCAAAAATCCCACAAAGAAAAATACTCTGTCAATCTATGGGCACCTAAGCTCACACTAGGTACTATAGTTATAGTGTGCGTGTGAGCCTGAAAATATATTACCTTTCGTTTGATACCACACAAGCCATGTTTTTACTTAAAAATCTACCCCCACCATTTTTTTTCAAAAAACTAAAATGTAGTTTGTTTAACTCCAGACTTAATTACCTTTTGTTTGATATCACACACGCCATATTTTTACTTAAACTCTAATTTTTGAAATCTACTCCCACCCTTTTATTTGACTTGCATTCGGTGGATTTTGTTCATTTTTAAATAGGACCATCTCGACCGAAACCCAGCCTAGGTACCCCTGGGGTACGTTCAGATAGCACGTCGGATGTAGTCGGGCGCGCTCAATTCCGTTCAGATTACATACTGGGTGAAAGTTACTCTCGTTCATATTGGCCGAAAATCACGTCGGGCGAATCGCCTTTTACACCATTCTCTATGAGGTGGGTGACAAACGCTCGACTTGCGCAGTAGGTATATAAATCAACCCCCCAATTTTTTTATTTTTTGTTTTATATTTTCGAAAACATATTACATAAAAGTGGCATTTTCCATAAATAAATAATCAAATTTTACTTTTTCTTGAAGACAAAAAACACTTGTTTGACTTTTGACATGTGAGTTTTAAGTTTCTTTAGAAGGGTTAAGTCCCATTTATAAACTCAAGACCATTCAACATGGTTAACTCTGACAAGACAATTTGTTATGGTTGGGTATGTTTTATATCCCATATAGAAAACATTCAATGTAGTTACCTATTAGCTCACACTACTACTATACTGGAGTAGTGTGAGCTATGGTGATCTTAATTTTTTCGAGAAAAAAAAATTCCTCTGATTTAAATTTTTTTTATATATCTTTGCGTTTCAGATGATTTTGAAACTTTTTTGTCGCGCCGTGTGTCTGTCTGTATGTAACGACCAACGCGCATAACTCAAAAACCGCTTGCACGATTTGAATGAAATTGGGTACCTAGGCTGGATTTTCGGTCGAGATGGTCCCATTTAAAAATGAACAAAATCCACCGTACGCAAGTCAAATAAAAGGATGGGAGTGATTAAACAACCTACATTTTAGTTTTTTGAAAAAAAAATTGGTGAAGGTAGATTTCAAAAATTAGAGTTTAAGTCAAAACATGGCTTGTGTGGTATCAAACGAAAGGTAATATATTTCAGTTTTTAGTTTTATTAGCTCACACGCACACTATAACTATAGTACCTAGTGTGAGCTTAGGTGCACATAGATTGACATTGAGTATTTTTCTTTGTGGGATTTTTGCTAGGGTATGCATGATTGTTTACCCATAGTAACATAGCACAATGGATATAGTTAATGCCTTCCTTACCATAATCAGCTGGCAGAAAAAAAAACGAAAATACCAAAATTAACCCTAAAATTCCATTTTTTGTTATGTTGCTGTGTAAATCGACCCTCAAAACTGTATTGGTTACAGGTTTCACATCGCTCCATGCAATGAAGACAATTGGCTTTGGAATAACCCTTGGCACTGTGAGTTGTTTTTAGGGTATCAAGCGGTTTTTCAAGCAGAATCCTCTTGCAGCGGCACTCCTTTTACGAAAACACTCTTTCAGATGCAAATGGATCCTTTACAGAATTTCATTTTGACTGTTTAGTTTCTACTTAGGAGAATGTAGAGAATGGATTTTTATTTGGACAAATTGTTATAGGAATATAAATAATATTATACCTAGATATTACTTTGTGCTTTCAAATTAAAATAAAAGACATTTAAACTATGTATATTTGTATTCTTTATTTAATAGTAGATAATGTAACCATATAAAGAGGTTTGATATAATGTAATTGAAGATCTCTCAACGCCCCAGCAAACACTGAGAATTTGTCTTCTTTCGCATTCTCACTGTCATACGCTATTATATTATACTGCACATGTATGTACACATAACTATTAATTTTCAAATTTATTTATTTCGTTTGAAAGTGTTGAGCAGAGGAACTTAAAACCTGTATTGCGTGTACAACAATGAAAATAAATTTGCAGAAAACACAACTTTTAAATCTAAAACAAAACTTTATTTGTCTAATAAAACTCTGTCATCCACCAATAGTCGGGTACTCCAAAAGACTCTCTATTTCCATTTTTCAAAACAAAAAAAACACTTATTTGTGTTTATGTTAACTCTACTAAATAAACTGTAACAAAATTTTAAATCTGATCATTAATTTAAAAAATATATATATTTTAAGGTTATGTTTATTACACCCATACCGTTTAAAAAGGCAAGACGTCCGGCGATTTACCCATGACGTCATTCGCTCGGCAAGACGTCTCGTCCGACGTTTCAATCTGAACGTACCCCTGTTGTTATAAAGTTGTTAGGTACAGTCGGGGACTTCCAATACCGGGCGAGAATTCCAATACCGGGCGAGGTTTATGAATTAATGAATTATTGAACATCGTATCGCGCGCTTTCATTTCCTCGACTCCACGTCGATCGGCTGTCGCTGTGCACTTTTGTGCAATGCAATTTTTGCTATTGAAATTAATAACTATTTGGAATATTGGCCGATAAACGGGCGAAGCCATACACGTTTTTTGGATACATACATTTCTTTTTTTAGCTGATTTCTTGTTTATTAAGGATGTGTGTATTTTGGCGGGATTAAAACAGACAGAGATATTTTATTTAATACCTGCTTTTTTAATTGTTTAACATAAAGGATGGCCCACCGAAAACGTAAGGTATTACTTTTCGAAAAAATCCATAAACAAAAGTTTGTTTGTCGGGGGACAATTTTTGAGTATGGGACAATTCGCCGCGGCCAATTTGTTGCGGGACAATTCGCCGCGAGATTTTTTGTTTGATGAAATTACCATTGTCAATTGTTTAAACAGTTTTATTTAATATAATTTATTTGTATGTTTTTCAAAATTTTTCAAATAGGTATTTGGTGGTTAGTATACAATCCAACATTTTTTTTATTAGAAAAATAAATAAAATGGGGGATCCAAAATGGCAGATTTTCCCTTTTATGAAGCGATATGCAACAAACTCGGAACTGTGGGACCTTTTAGGTCGCTGATTATTATTTTGAACTTAAAATAAAAAATTTAAAATGGCGGATACAAAATGGCGGACTTTCCCATTTATGAACCAATATGCATCCAATTCGGAACTTTGGGGTGTTTTAGGTCGCTTTAAAAAAATAAAATGGCGGAACCACAATGGCGCACTTTCCTATTTATAAACTGATTTTCCTAAAACTTGAAACATGGCGGCGCTTAAGGTAACTCAATATAATTTTTGACTTAATTAAAAACATGAAAATGGCGGATCCAAAATGGCAAATTTTCCCATTTATGAACCGATATGCATCAAAATCAGAACTTTGGGGTGTTTCAGGTCGCTGAATATGATTTCTAACTTTAACTTAAAAAAAAGTCAAAATGGCGGATCCACAATGGCGTACCTTTTTATTTATTAACCGATTTGCCTCAAACAAGAAACATCGCGGCGCTTAAGGCAACTCAATACAATTTTTAACTAAAATTAAAAAAAATTAAAATGGCGTATTCAAAATGGCGGATTTTCCAATTTATCAACTGATCCCAACTAACATTTATAGTAGCGGCTACATGTTCTAAAGGCTTTGCTACTTTCTTATAGTAGAAATGTGGTGATCCCAACCAAAATTTGTTACTTTTTAGTTCTAACTACTTTTTAGTATCAGGAAATAGTAGATGTTTCGTAAAAACGACCCTCTAAACTACTTCATAGGATTGTTTCTTGATAGTCGATTCTGATAGTCTTCTCTACCACAATAGGACGTTGCTAAAGTTTTACTTTCTTTTTAGTCGTTATTTCGTAGTCGCCCTGACTTTTATATCCTACTTAATTACCACTAGAAAGTTAAGCTTCATTGGAGTCCCAAACAAGTGTATCCGACAACTACATTATAACTTTAATTTTTACCACAAAAGTTTGTGTCATCATAGTAACATCTGATGTAACAATGTAGACAAAATAACTTTTTGGATCAACTTTAAAGCCGCAACTACTTTCAAGTAACCTTTTCGACTATCAGGGAATATAGTTTGGGACGCCATGTTTTTATGTAAGAAAGAAAATTTAATATTTTTGTTATCGTTTTATGAGCTCATATTAAAGAGCCATACTATTTTATAAACAAATTAGTTGAAGCTTACCAAAAATGCTCTTCTTAAGCACCATTTGTTGGAGTTAACTGTCGATTATGAAAACATAACCTCCAAAATCACAACACAAAAATTCCATCAGCTACCAGAAAACGGCTCAATTTTACGGGCGCACCGGTTTTTTGCAATATATATAATGCATGTTATACAAAAAACTTTGCGTCGCACTCGAATTTTGATCCTCTGCTCGTAAATTCTCACACTTTTGGATAACATAGTTCATATTATAACCATAACCAAACAAAAAAACTAAGCGAGTTTACTGTTGTGTCCACCATATTGTGTAACAATTCTACCAAAAAGAAACGATTATATTATTTGCAACTACATCGCAACTTTTATGCCATTACGGAAAAAAAACAGCCTCTACGACGTAGTAGATACCTGGCTACGACGTAGTAGTGTAGTTGTTACTACAGTGACTTTAAACACTTGGCCAAGTAGTTATAACCAGAAATTGGTTCCCCACTTAGGGAATTATAACGTCGCTGTATGGTATACTGAGACGTAGCGGGAGTACGTTGCGGTTACTTTTAAGAAATTCTTTCTAGTTGGGGTTTAGTCGTTACAACTTTAATTGTTTGTTGGGATATGCATCAAACTTGGAACTTTGAGATCTTTTAGGTTGCTGATTATTATTTTTAACTTAAACTAAAAAAAAATCAAAATGACGGATCCAAAATAATGGATTTTCCCCTGGGATGTTTCAGATCGCTGATTATGATTTTTAACTTGAACTTAAAAATAAATGGATCCATGATGGATCTGATACCTTCCTAGCTAGCCGATTAGCACACTTCAAGTGACGCTATGATAAAATCAGCCTTAAAAACAGTTTTTTGTGAATATTTCGCAAACTAAAGCTCCCACGAAGTTTTTGGTTATAACACAAATTATTAAGCAAAATGTGAAAATGTTTATTTAAACTTGGCTATAATAATTAACTCTTGCCATTAGCCATTTGTAATTTGCAATTTGCCACTGGCCATTGGTGCCATTGGCCCTTTGCCATTTGCCATTTGCCATTGGTCATTGGGCATTTGCCCTTTGCCATTTGCCATTGGCCATTTGCCATTGGCCATTGGCCATTTTCCACGTTCCACTTTCACTTTTCATTTTGCATTTTCATTTTTATTTTCCATTTTCTGTTTTTCATTTTCTGTTTTCCATTTTTCGTTTTCCAATTTCCATTTTCCAATTTCATTTTCTTTTTTCCATTTTCCATTTTTCGTTTTCCATTTTCAACTTTCGATTTTCCATGTTCTATGTTCCATTTTCCATGTTTCATGTTCCATTTCTATTTTCCATGTTTCATTTTCAATTTTTCATTTTCCATGTTCCATGTTCCATTTTCCCCGTTTGCTCGTTTCCCCGTTTTTGTTTCCAGTTTCCCGTTTTTCATTTTTCAATTTGCATTTTTTATTTTTTTGTTTTCATTTTACATTTTCCCCGTTTGCCCGTTTGCTTGTTTGCCCGTTTCCTTGTTTCTCCGTTTGTCTGTTTCCTTGTTTCCCCGTTTGCCCGTTTTCCTTTTTCCATTTTTCATTTTTTATTTTTCATTTTTCATTTTTCATTTTAGATTTTCATTTCGGTGTTCGACACTGTAACTTTGTATTGTAATGTATTTATAAAAAACTGTTTTTAAGGCTGATATAGCGTGGGGTTGACTTGGAGTGTGCCCATGGGCAAGGTAACCGTGGACTTGGCCCACTTAGGTTATACATCGTTTAATAATTTAATTTTCTACAATAAAGTCAATTAAACAATTTCTGTAAAATGCTTAGCTTTTGAGAAAATGACATGAAACTGAATAATTTCGGTTTATTTTGCATATACTATGGAAATACATAGGAAACGGGTGTACTGCTAATACTTCACGGTTAGTATCCCAGCAAAAGTACTACCCAGAGAACTTAGTGATGTCTCGTTTTAAGGCTATTAGTTGTTCTTTATTTTATGATATTACAGATTTTCTCAAAAATAAGCAGTTTTGAAGTTATAGGCCATTAAAAATCAAAATTGGTCAAAATCCAAAATTGCGGCGAAATATTTATCCATAACTCAAAAACCATTCGTCTGACAAATAAACATAAAAAAGTGTTTTTGTAGGAAATTTTTTCTCTTCAACTTTTGTTTAAAACTTTTTTTCTAAAACGTACAGTAACCAAGTAATTTTAAAAATACCCTTTTTATGCACACTAAATCCAAGGTGGCGGGGGGAGCCGGCCGCCCTTAAGGGGACAAACTTCGACCGAAAACTTACCATTTGACAACACTGATATCGCATTTTTTGGCCAAATCTTTGTTCTAATAGAAATAGATAACGAGAAAGCGGAACGCGTCGAAATTTTGAGGGGTAGTCTTTTAAAGCATTTTTAACAACCGTATATTAGCACTTTTTTGCAAAATCATTTTATTCAAAAAATAAAAAAAAATTATGGCTAAAACACAACAAATATTTCAAAACAATGTTTGGCATTTCAGTAGCCTAGTTGTGTTATAGAAAACTGTAGTGAAATTGTTGCGATTCTTGTATTTTTTGAAAATGTACAAAAGAAAATCAAAAATCTAACAAGATATGTTTGAAGATTTTTAAAAAATCTTGCATATGAACAAAAATAATATTTCAACTAGTTTTTTATAAAAGAGATCTATTAGGATTTACAAAGGCGTGCTCAATTTTATATTTGCTGCAGGACACCAAATCAGACAAGAGCCATCAACCTTCTGACTGAAGCGCCACCCCCATATACAAGGGGCAAGTCAATTCGATTGAGAAAATTTAACTAAGATCACGTGACCCGGATTTTCACATTATTTTCAGATATTTTGATTAAATAAAATGTCGTTTAATATAAGTTAAATGATTATAAGAAGGTATTTAAAGACATACAATTTTTTCATTTACAAAACGGTTTTTAAGGGCTGGCCACAGCGTAACAAACAAAATCACGGGATTACGAACCAATTTATAAGATAGTTTTTGATAATTAGTATATTGCTCAGTTTAACTTCGCTGAAAATAAAGCCCTTTTCATTTATTTATTTATTTATTACATAGCAAGAGAAGAAAGTGACAAATTTCATACGAGCGTGAGAAAGTTACTTTCTGTCGAGTTATGGAGCTATTTTTCACACGGACACTGTTGTAATTTTTGTAAAAATTGGTGTTTAATTTTGCGTAAATCAAATGAAACTGCTTTTCCGCACATGTATGGGAAAGTAGTTTGTAACACATGTGCGAAAAAGTATTGTGACATTTAAACACTTTCCATACATGTGCCGAAGTACTAAAAGTACTTGTCACACATGTGCGAAAAAATTTCTGCACACGGATGAAATTTAATGTTTTCTGAGGATGCAAATCGTGTAAAATCCAACATTTTTATATGTGGTCGCAGGAAATAGTAATTTACCTAACCAGTGCGGAAGACGCACTAAACACATTCGTTAAGTATGTAGGTACAATATTTTTTCTACGAGGTTGTGGAAACAAAAGTAAAGTACTACAATAAAAACAACTCATTTATTATATTTAATTTACAATGATTGCCGAATCTTTACTTCTTATCCTGTGCAGCATCTGTGGATCAGGAGATTTTCGTTTTCATCTTCTGGATCAATGATATCGGAAGGTCTTTAAATATATTTTGCTAGATGTATTTGGAGGCAGGCTCATAGGAACATTATGTGTTCCATCCTATTGTGGCTAAGTCTTCTTCGGGATTATCAGTATTTTCTATCACAGTAAATAAACACTTTTTTTCTATTTTTATTTATAAGATGAAATGTCATCCCCTGGTTTTTGACAAAAAAATAGGCTTTGTTATTTACTCTATTCTTTTATTTTTTCTGTTGCTATTGGAAAACTAGCCGCCCACTTGTGTTTTTGAGCAAAAATTAACGTCAGTGTCAAACTCAAAATGTCTTGTTTTTTGTCATCCCTAAAATTTTAGTAAGGCCCACAATTTAGAAACCGAATAGGTGTCACTAGGACTCTAATATGTAGTGCCACCTATTGACTGATATTTAAATATTTTGCCTTGTTGTCATTTGCGTAAAAAATTAGCTGAATCGAATTTGTCGCCTTAAGGTCGAAAACTTAGGTTTATTTTTGCAAGCTAAGATTCTATAATGACTGGACTATTTAGCCACCCCCACAAATAGTGTTCTGGTGCGTCCAGAAGTCGGGGTAGTTACACATTAACAACAATTCAAATCTTAAAGTAAAGGCCGTCATCACAGCTGTTTTCGAATCGCCCTTAGTCAAATAACCAATTTTTGCTTGTATTTATTTTTTTAGCTTTACACTTTAAAAACTTACCATTTTAAAAATAGCTAAAAATACAAACATGTTGCATTTGTGTTTCTCTATGTAAGTATGTAATAAAAAACAACAATAAATTAAAATCCTGAAAAATCACTATTATGTGTATTTTTTTAACCGAACATTCAAACGGACTACAGACCAAAGCTAATTTTTTCCGCAATTATGTGTATTTTTTTAACCGAACATTTAAACGGAATATAGACCGAAGAGAAATTTTTCATGATTGAATTTAACCCAGGAATGCGAATAAATTATATATGTATGTAACGACGCGCCACGAAATCCGGCCGGTATTGGGATTTTTATCCAAGCTCTTCTGAAAACGGCACCGGCCATTTATTAAGTCCCCGACTCTACAGATATTTACCTACCTATAGCATATACAGGTTAATCCAGGAACCCAATTTATTATAAAAGCAGGTGAAGCGCTGCTTTACCTATTTTACCTCTTATTTTCAGACTGCATGAACCTGTTTTCTGATATTATAAATTGTACCTTTTATAGTAAAGTAAAAATAATTTCTTGACTGCATTTCATAACAAATAATTACATAGGTAATACTATGGTTAAAAATCTGGACTGTTCGGGCAAAACCTGGATGGTTAAGATTAAGCAATAAATAACTCGCGAGCTGCCTGTCAAGCAGCTTCCTTGTGGTGTTCGCTGTGTCCAGGGACCCAATTCTTGAAATAAATCCGTATACGGATTCGGCGAAACGTATACGGATATTCACCATTCGAATTCTTGAAAGCTCGTATATGAGTTTTTCGTTCGGAAATAGAATCGAGTGGTAAAGTCCACTCGAATCTCAATTTCCGTATACGAATCTGAGTGATCTAACCTAACATTTTTGTTATTTATTATTTATTTTTCTTAATTTAAAAAAAACTGGGAGGTCTTCTAAAAAAAACGCGATTTGGCAATAAAAGGGCTTCAGGACGCAAAGAGGTGGCCTGACACTCAGTTTTTTTTCATTTCTTTTTTTCTTGGAAATGCCTTACGACTGGGGGGGGAGAGTGAAAAATCCTGACTTTTTGCGTTAATAATTTATGAAAGAACATCTCTAAAAATAATTTAAAAAATTACAACTTTGTAACACATTTTCAAGAAAAAATATATAAAAGGAGCGTTTTCGGGAGGGACAGGGGGATTAAAAAGTTTCAATAAAAATTTGAGTATTGTGCAATTTTTTTGTCTTATTTGTGTCTCTTTTAACACACTTTATCAACTATTTTGTGGGGCATGATACCTCTTGATTCCCCCCTGGGTACAATGCCTTATCTTATTTTGCTTAATTTTTGGATAATATAAGTAGGAAAATCCTGTGCATGTAAATAGTAAACCTACTTATACTTTTACCAGTTTCACTATTCTTTCTGACTTTTTCTATAAAATATAAAAACATTATTTTTCTTTATTTACATTTCAAAGTACATAATAAGTACTTACTGTCAAGTGCATTAAAAAACGCTATGCAATATGACTACAGTGTGAGAACAAGCCAGTTGGAATAAACTTGCTAGTCGGTTAAATTTAAGTTTTTTGAAAAAATCCAAGCACATGTTAACTGAGATTTTTAACCGGCAATATTATATATATTATAAAGGGTATCAAATAATTTTTTTAAATTAACAAAAAGAAAATTAAAATAAAATGAATATAAGTGTCATTTAAAGTAAAACCTATAATTTTATTAAAATATAGGTGGTGGACCCCTGACAAGAGGTCCAGTAATACCAAATTTTTTTTTGCAACTGGTAGACTCAACTTGTAGCACTTTGTTCAAAAATTAATAAAAAATGTTTTTTTTTAATTTGACAGATTTCCAAAAAAAAGTGAACCATAATTTTTCTTTTTCAATAGGCTTTCCAAGAAGGTGCCACAAGTTTTATCTTGTTGGACCCCTTTCTGGGGTTCTGTCCAAAAAAATTCATCAAAAATATTGCTCATTAAAAATCTCAGTAGGCATGATTTTGGTTTATTCAAAAAATTTTTAATTTAACCTGCTAGAAAATGTATTCCAACTTGCTCGTTCTCACTGTATAAGCTTTTATGTAAGAAGTTGTATAATCTTTTTTACAATAAAACTACAATAAACTTTATTTTACTTATAATTTATTTAAAAAAGTTCTTTAAAAGTTAATAGATCACCAAATGCATCTGAGTATTTCTAGTAGGATCATCATTGCAACAGGACCGCTAGGCAAAAACTGCTTCACACCTCAAAAATGATCTTCATGTCTTCTCTGAGAAACCTGCAACAAAAAGTTTTTTCATTGAGTGTACCACAGCAGACCTCACTGGATCCATATTACTGCAAGATTTTTATATATGTCCTTGTTTATAACTTTTGAAAAACAAAGACATCTACAAAAATAATGTACATATTCAAATCAAATCATACTGATCATATGAGGGCTGCTTTAGTCTACAACAGTTTTAAATTTTTTTGCAGTTAATTGACAGGTAAAGATATTAATTATTATATTAATGGGTTTTTTGAACAAAGGTTACTGATTTTGTCAATTTTTACTTGAAATGTTTATTATGCTTATCGGCCTAAAAGGCAAAACTGTTCTACTCAAAAAGAAACTGAGAAAAAACACTGGGAGCAAAAAATTAAATTGTTTCTATACTACAGACAAAATGCAACCTCCAAATGTTTCAGTAAAAACCCCTATGTTACTTAACACTTGTACAATTTTTGTCAAAGCATGATGTATGCAAGTTCGTCAAACACTGGCCACTCATTACAAACAAAGCCTCAAGTTCAAGACCCCTTTAGAATACTTATGAAGTTTATTTGTTTTCTTCTAAGCAGTCTCAAAATTCAACTGCGAATTTCACCCCCAAATTTCGCCACTTCAAAGAGGTTAGATGCCCCTAGGCCCCAAATTTCCATTACCATAATTTGGTACTTACCGTTACCAATGATTACACAATAATTGCCTTTACCAAAATAAACCACAGCTTCTTTTTTTATTAAAACAAAAACATATATCTAGAAAATAAATAACTTTAAAAAAAAATTGCAAAAACAAAGGCGGTAGCACAGAACACCAAACGGTAGTATCACAGATTAGGTAAATGGTAGTATGTCCATCTACTGTCAACTTTACTTCATCGCGGCAAGTTTAGGCGCCAATACCCACGGTGGATAGAATATACCGGTGTTCGGATCTTATAAATATATGTCGAATTTCATGTCACTGGTGGTCCAGCTGATTTTTAGAAACGAATGTTAGATAAGATATGAACAACTAATATTTTTTAATTGTTTTGAAAACTAAGGCAATTTTCGTACTATTTTTTAGTATATTCTTATAAAATAATATTTTTCAGATATACCAGTCGTTATTTTTTTTAGCCCGCTTCATTTCTCTTTACACAAAAACTAAAATTCGAAGAAATGAATGTGTTCGTTTCAACTTCAAAAATTATCTGCTGACATACCTCTTTGTTTACTACCCAATAGTCCTCGGTTCACCTTTGATATTAAACGATCACATTCAGTTTGACTTGCAGTTTAAGTTTTGTGTAATAAAAATAAAGCGGGCTAAAAAAAAATAACGACAATACATCTAGAAAATTACATTTTATAAGGATGTACTAGAAAACAGTCGAAAAATGGCCTTAGTTTTCAAAAAATTAAAAAAATATTAGTTGTTCCGTTGTTCATAACAGATCTAAGTTTTGTTTACAAAAACCAGCTGGACCACCAGTGACGTGAAAAATTCGACATATATATATATATATATATATAAGATCCGAACACCGGTCTATTCTATCCACCGTGGGCAATACCGGCGTTGGGTTGGCCAAAATTATACGAAAACAGCGTTGCCAAGTAGTGCAGTCGAAAAAAAAAGTCGTACACGGAATTGGCGTTCGAGTGGCATTCAAGAATAGCAATTTTTTCGAGCACTCGTAACCCAAGGTCCACTTCGCGAAATCTGTGAGACGGTTTTTAATACGTCACAAAATACTCAACGACATAACCTCACTTTTTCGTAAAATATAAACAAAAACTAATTTTAAAATGTTTTTTTTTAAACCATGTCTCGCTGTAATGTAGAAGAATAATAATAATATACAATTTTATGTAAAAATATCATAGGTGTATCTTCTTCAGAAAATAGTTTACAGAACCCCTCAATCATCAATAAAATCAAATAAATTTTTTCATTGTCATTCATCAGCATTTGCTTAAAAAAACATGTTAATATTTGGAATATCATCTAGAATATTTTGTGAATAGTATTTTACTCCCCATTAGAATACCTATGCCTAGAATGAGGAGTGATCAGCTGCCCATAGTAGGTGTACAAAATTCATTTACAGGACTGTGCAGGACACTATATTGCCCGGCTTAAGCTATAATGCTTTTATCCAACATTTGGACAATTTTGATGCTGTCTTAATCACTACATTATTCTACTTATCAATTGCTATTAGCAAGTCTTTTTAAGCTTTTATGGTTTTTAAGAAGCAAATAACTTACCATTATCAGAAAGTAGCATTTGTATATTATTTTTCAGGTTTTTTTTTCTGGCTTAAGCAGTATACATGCACCCTGCAATCCACTACAGGACCAAAAATGTATTGCTAATTCCGGTAGAACAATGCATACATTTCATTCCACTTATCACCTAGTAGTTCCACCTAGAGTGAGGGGCTCATCAATATGTAAGGACCTATACAATATCTCGACACTTTTATTGACCACTCAGGACTGATAAGAATCAGGACCTGGCACAACCTTTAAGGACTAACAGGGTCCAGAAAAATATGGTTTATTAAGTCCCTGTACAAAGTTTTTGCTATTGATCAGCAACAGAGATTTTTTGCACTTAAGAAATTTTCACTTTTTGTCAGTAGCGGCTTGTGGTAGAACATGGCACATCAGTTGAATAGAAAAAACCAAGGACCATAAACTGACTGTCTTTGGTAAAAACAAGATATTGTTGGCAAAAATGTTCAGTTATCATGTCATTTGTACAGTATGAAACCTCATTCCACATGACATGATAAATTAAATGTTTTGTCAATACATTATACAGTTTTTTCTTTCAACTGATGTAGAGTGTTCTACAACATTGCTATGTTTAAAAGGAAATAACATGTGTACCTACTGAGGTGTGTATATTGCTCAACTTCACCTAACTAGCAGCAGTACTAGCTTTTTGTCCCTTATTATTTTAGTAATTAAAATCTCACTTTTTGTCCTGTTGAAGCAATTTGTAGTTATCAGTATTTTAACTTATTGCTTCATCTAAATGTTGCCTATAGGTTTGATTTTATGAGGTATATGTTAGTGCCCCCAAAGATATCATCTCAGGATACATGTTTACATATTTAAAGATAAAAAATAAAATGATTAAATAAAAGTTATTTTCCTATTTTAATTTCGACCAAATTTATTATATTTATTGATTTATAATACTAGAAATTATCTAAGTAGATAAAGTCTTTAGGCATGTGTATACATTTTTAGAATTTTTTTGTTATATCACTCATAATAGCAAAAAAATAACAAACGTGTATACAATATTAAGGGGGGTATTGATTAGAATCAATAAGGAATTGGTTACCATAAACATCAGGATAACAAATCCTGAATTTGATAAATGAAACATAAGAAGAATGAACCATGGGGGCAAAAAATCTAGGACATGTAGGTATTTTACCTTTCTAAGAAATGTCCTAGTATTTTTTACCCAACAGCAAGACCTTTTTACTTCTCAGCATCATTTTGATTTTATTAAGTGACACTGGCTTCTCAAAAATTGAAACAATATAATAATATATTACATTTTAATAATATATATAAAAAATATAAATATATCTTTAAAAAAAGCAAAAGCAAAATCTCCATTGTGCAAAAACTAAAATTGATAAAATTGACAAAACAAAAACTTAGAACATTATAAATAAATTATTGAGGAGGCAAAGAAAACAACTAAATTAAACTTAGAATAGATTCTGAAATTATTAGAGACAATGTTCCTCGATTTCGATGCTTGTACCTGCAGTTGGCTCTTCAGGATCAACTTCTATTGGTTTCACTGATAGGTTTTGACTTGGCACAGATGTATTCCTTAGTATTGTTTTGGAAGTACATAAGCCTGTAATAAAAAAACATATATAAGGAACTTTTTTAAAAAAAGGTAGTTTCTACAGTGTAAATTTTGTACTCTAGTACATATGGAATTCACAAAAAAACATGAGGTTTTAGAAATTGTGAAGTATTATTTTGTTATGACATTTTTGTCAAAATTACAGTAGGTGTCCCAAATTAAGTTGGCACTATTGATAACTTCACTATTATTGGAGTCAAATTAGTACACTAGTAGCATTGTTTGAACTAATTAAGATAATCAAAACAGAAAAACAATTAAATTGCACATTTACAGAAAAAAAATTAAAAAATATGTTTAATGTCTCATTTTTGTGGTTGTAGAGGTTTCTTCATAGACAAGGGGTGATCAGCTGCCCACAGTAGGTCTACAGGACTCCATAGGACACTACAATACACTACAGGATCAAGAATTAATTAAAGTCCTGTAGGATGGTGAACAAATTTGGTTCAGCTGATCACGCCTTGTTCATAGATGAACACACAGGCCTAAATAAATTCACATGCAGCTTAGTGTTACATTAAGTAATCTCTGGGGGTGGAGGGTTACCTTTGTGTCATAGTCTTGGCCATAGGTGGTTACACTTTTGTGACATTTTTAACCTATTTCTTTATCAAAAAATCTGAAAAATGGTATGTTGTTGAGTTATTTTTATGAGAACATTTTTTTTGTCAACATAAGGTATGTATGTATTCGAAAGTGGTGGCCGGCCCTACTGGACCTCCATGCACTGCGACCACATATGGATCTATTGTGCCCATGTACAGTCGGGGACTTTTTAAATTGCCGTTGTATTTTTTTTCTGCCATAATTAATCATTCACATACATGAAAAAAAAAATATTTTAAAATATGTATGTATACAGACAGCGTTAAGGTTCACAATTTTTTTGTTTTGGTTGCAACTGCTTTTCCGAATTTCAAATAGGAATATTTTTTATATTCGAGAGCGGCAATTTAAAAAGTCCCCGACTGTACCTACATACTGAGTTTGACTAAAGTAGCATATTTTTTTTTCCACCCAGCACTTAAAAAACTCTGCAGATTACAACAATAAATGATTTAGGCTTAACACAACATAAGGTATACCTACACAACATATTTAATTTTCAATATATTTGTGGTTAGGAAATATGCTTGGAAATAGGCTCGGAAATAGGTATGTTTATGTCAAAGTCACAAAAGTGTAACTGTCTATGGCAGGGACTATACACTGAATGATTTTTTTATATTTTTCTTGAAAATGCGTTACGACAGGAGAAGGGCGGCAAAATCCTGAACTTTAGCCTTAGATAATTAAAGAATGTGGCCCTAAATAGATTTAAAAAAATGTTAAAAATGATATTTACCTAGCAATTTATCTTGAAAAGGAATTTCGAAATCTGTTCTGTAGAAATGCTTTCGTGGGATCCATATTGTCTTTTCCACAACGCCTTAGCCACTCTTGCAAAATAGTCTTGGGAACAGTCATTGGAAGGTGGAAATTTAAAAAAAACTCATAAACATAGTACTTCTAAGTTCGAATAGTTGGATTTACATCCAGAAACCGCACAGGATGCTCCTGGGATTTTGCGATTCCGAAAATTGTTTAAAATAACGAAAATAACAATACAAAACCAAGATTCCACAATTTTTTTCCTTTAAAATAAATAAAAATGCGAAATGCACGGAAAAATTAACCTCACTTTGGATTCGCGAAAAAAATCAATAAGTTCGGTTGTCCTTTTTCATTTAATGTGAATAGAAAAGGAAAGACCACCACCCTAGCAAACAGATCAAGGGTCGTTTGAGAAGGATGAGTAGGTTTATAGAAGGATGGCTCAACACCTTGAGGATTTTGTGACGTAGCGAAATTTGGAATATATGGGGCTTATGGAAGTGGACCGTCCTGGGACCCAATTCTTGAACCACTCGGATTTTTTGTCGTATACGAGTAAAATTCGAATGGTTGTTTCGAGTGCTTGGAAAAATAGCTATTCTTGAATGCCACTCGAACGCCAATTCCGTGTACGACTTTTTTTTCAACTACACTACTTGGCAACGCTGCTTTCGTATAATTTTGACCAAACTAACGCCGGTATGTGCGCCTAAACTTGCCGCGATGAAGTAAGGTTGACAGTAGATTGACATTACATCTTTTGTTTTTGTAATTTTTTTTTAAAGAATGATTTATTTTCACGATATGTTTTTTTTAGAACAAGAAGCTGTGTTTTATTTTGGTAACAGCAATGATTGTGTAATCATTGGTACCGGTAAGTACCAAATTATAGTAATGGAAATTTGGGGCCTAGGGGCATCTAACCTCTTTGAAGTGTGGAAATTTGGGGGTAAAATTCGCAGTTGAATTTTGAGACTGCTTAAAAGAAAACAAATAAACTTCATAAGTATTCTAAAGGGGTTTCGAACTTGAGGCTTTGTTTGTCATAAGTGGCCACTGTTTGACGAACTTGCATACTTCATGCTTTGACAAAAATTGTACAAGTGTTAAGTAACATAGGGGTTTTTACTGAAACATTTGGAGTTTGCATTTTGTCTGTAGTATAGAAACAATTTAATTTTTTGCTCCCAGTGTTTTTTCTCAGTTTCTTTTTGAGTAGAACAGTTTTGCCTTTTAGGCCGATAAGCATAATAAACATTTCAAGTAAAAGGTGACAAAATCAGTAACCTTTGTTCAAAAAACCCATTTTTTTGTTTAAATTTGAATATCTTTACATGTCAATTAACTGCAAAAAAATTTAAAACTGTTGTAGACTAAAGCAGCCCTCATAGGATCAGTATGATTTGATTTGAATATGTACATTATTTTTATAGATGTCTTTGTTTTTCAAGGACATATATAAAAATCTTGCCAGTAATACGGATCCAGTGAGGTCTGCTGTGGTACACTCAATGAAAAAACTTTTTGTTACAGGTTTCTCAGAGAAGACATGAAGATCATTTTTGAGGTGTGAAGCAGTTTTTGCCCAGCGGTCCTGTTGCAATGATGATCCTACTAGAAATACTCAGATGCATTTGGTGATCTATTAACTTTTAAAGAACTTTTTTAAATAAATTATAAGTAAAATAAAGTTTATTGTAGTTTTATTGTAAAAAAGATTATACAACTTCTTACATAAAAGCTTATACAGTGAGAACGAGCAAGTTGGAATACATTTTCCAGCAGGTTCAATTAAAAATTTTTTGAATAAACCAAAATCATGCCTACTGATATTTTTAATGAGCAATATTTTTGATGAATTTTTTTGGACAGAACCCCAGAAAGGGGTCTAGCAAGATAAAACTTGTGGCACCTTGTTGGAAAGCCTATTCAAAAAGAAAAATTGTAGTTCACTTTTTTTTGGAAATCTGTCAAATTAAAAAAAAAACATTTTTTATTAGTTTTTTAACAAACTGCTACAAGTTGAGTCTACCAGTTGCAAAAAAATTTTGGTATTACTGGACCTCTTGTCAGGGGTCCACCACCTATATTTTAATAAAATTATAGGTTTTACTTTAAATGACACTTATATTCTCTAAAAATTACAAAAAAATAGAAATAATTTTCTTTTTGTTAATTTAAAAAAATTATTTGATACCCTTTCTAACAAGGTGCCTTAAGTGGGGTCATTCCATCTTAAAAAATAAGTTGTATGCTAGTGGACCCCTTTCTGGGGGTCTGTCCAAAAAATATTCTGTAAAAATATTGCCAGTTCAAAATTTCAGTTAACATGTGTTTGGATTTTATCAAAAAACTTAAATTTAACTGACTAGCAAGTTTATTCCAACTGGCTTGTTCTCACACTGTAGTCATATTGCATAGCGTTTTTTAATGCACTTGACAGTAAGCACTTATTATGTACTTTGAAATGTAAATAAAGAAAAATAATGTTTTTATATTTATTTTTGGCCAACATAGAAAAAGTCAGAAAAAATAGTGAATCTGGTAAAAGTATGAGATTAGGTTTATTATTTACATGCAGGAGATTTTCCTACTTGAAGCCGTTGGGCCCTTATATTATCCAAAAATTAAGCAAAATAAGATAAGGTCTTGTACCCAGGGGGGAATCAAGAGGTATCAATGCCCCACAAAATAGTTGATAAAGTGTGTTAAAAGAGACACAAATAAGACAAAAAAATTGCACAATACTAACATTTTTATTGAAACTTTTTAATCCCCCAGTCCCTCCCGAAAACGCTCTTTTATATATTTTTCCTTGAAAATGTGTTACAAAGTTTTTTAATTATTTTTCTTTTTTAGAGCGTTCATTCATAAATTATTAACGCAAAAATTCAGGATTTTTCACTCCCCCCCCCCAGTCGTAAGGCATTTCCAAGAAAAAAAGAAATTAAAAAAAACTGAGTGTCACAAGAGGCTATCTCCCTTCCACCTCTTTGCGTCCTCAAGCCCTTTTATTGCTAAATCGCGTCTTTTTTCACAAGACCTCCCAGTTTTTTTTTTAATAAAGAAAAATTAAGCTAACACCAAAAAATATATTAAAGTAAACAAAAATGTTAGGTTAGATCACTCAGATTCGTATACGGAAATTGAGATTCGATTGAACTTTACCACTCGACTCTATTTCCGAACGAAAAACTCGTATACGAGCTTTCAAGAATTAGAATGGTGATTATCCGTATACGTTTCGCCGAATCCGTATACGGATTTATTTCAAGAATTGGGTCCCTGTTCTCTGTGTACAGTCCTTGCTCGAAACCACCATTCGAATTTTACTCGTATAGGGCTGTCTAACAAAACATATGATCAAATCCAAGATGTCTTCCATAGGACAGACAAACCGATTTCCCATAAGCCGTAATGTTAACAAAAACGTAAATTTTACAAAAACGACAAGAGCTTTAGTCTCAAAAATTAATCAGTTTTAAGAATAGATCCTTTGTGCATATGGGAAAAATGCGTTTTTCTTAAAAATATTAAACTAAAGCGAGAAAATCTGAAATAAAAGGGACCATGTTTTCTTCAAAAAAGTAGGTTGTTTTTGTTTATTTTGTTTTTTTTTAACTTTTTTTCTAGTTTTTTCACTTATTTTGAATTACTACATGGGCGCACCAAGGGGGCGGGGGGCTAGGGGGCCGGACCCCCCAAACCACATATTTTTTTAGATATTTTCCATATATTTCATGAGTAAACAGAAAAAATAGCATAAAGTACATCATGAGACCTCTGGGGCCCCCCAAAGGTTTTTGAAGTTTTTTGACCAATGAATCAATGAACTATCAGCCCAAGGTAGGGGAAAGTAGTTCTATTCAAAGAGCTCACTTCAAGGCTCACTTAACAGAGACGAAATTGAAATAGACTAAACTTTTCTCATCAGATTCAGGTTTTCTATTAGGATCTTTTGTTGTACTTGACTAAACCTTTTGCTAAGTAATAGGCCTTCTATAGCATTAAACTGTGAAAAATATTTCACTATGATTTTTAGGTTTAGACAAAGTTTAATCACGGATCACCTTAACAAAGGTGATCCGTGGTTTAATTGTTTTAACCCTCCAGTAGTAAAATGAAAAAGAGGCACAACTTATAGGTAGGTCAGTCCAACAGATCAATATGCACATATAAGTTCCAACCAAGGTTGGTCAAGCAAACTTCTAATAAGTACTTTACAAAATATGTTTATTTAAAAAAATATAAGTAAACATTATATAAAAAAAAAACTTGCAAAATTAAAATACAGTTTTTTCTTGTCATTGGCCTCACACACCATACATCACCATATGATTTTCCATGAACTATAATACATAGGGCTTAAGTACGGTCAAATTCATCAGCTCACAACAGTAAGTACTGTTCAAATTTTACAACAGTACAATATTCGCTGTTGTATTACTACTGTTACTATTACTTTTATTACTGTTTTTTTGTAACAATATTTGCTCAATTATGTATCTAAAAGTTTATGCAAATAAACATATACTCTACTCTACAATTGGGCGTAACAGCATATGACCCATTAGGAGTATTAGAACCCAAATTTTTTTGAGAGAAATTGAAAAAAATATCTGAGAGAACTTATTTGTTTTTCTTGTGGTCATCAAAGTCAACAAAGATTACTTTTTTATCCATCTATTATTAATGATGCCAAAAAAATTCTTTTTGGTAATAAGCTCAGTACATTACCGGAGAAATTTCACAACAGGACTTGTAGTAGGTCCAGTCAGATACTATACAAATTTTACGGTGTACAAGTTTTAGGTGTCAAAAAGCATGGAAATAAAGGAAAATTTGCAGCAAAATAGTTTAAGATAAAAAGAGGTTTGAGTTAGGGAGACTGTCAAACTCACCAGTTTATTCTAAACTGTTTTGAGGTCTGTAAAATAAATATTTATTAAAGAAAAAGAAACTTTGATGATACACGACTTCACTCGACACTATACAGGATGCTACACTACCAAAAGTTTATTTAAGGTTCTGTAGGATGGTGTACAAATTTGGTTCAGCTCATTATTCACACTTTAACCTCATATTGTTTTCCTTTTCTTTCTTCTTGGGACCCTTTTTTCAACCATCATTTTTAAAATTTTTCAACTGTTTTGAAACAATAATCCATTCAGGAGAGACCCAGTCATGATCATTGCTGTATTCTAGTTTTGAAAGTTGCTTGCCTAGAATAGTAAAAAAATCATAGTGAAATATTTCTTACAGTTTAACACAATTCTATGTTACACTTCTGCAAAAGGTCCACTCAAGCACAAAAAAAGATCCCAATAGAAAATGTTGCCAAAATGGCAGTTGCACATTTATCCAAAACAAACCTGACAAAAAACTTTCGAATATTTCAATTTATCCTCTGTTAAGTCAGGTAATAGAGCACTTATCCACTTTCTTTTCCCTTCTTTGAGCTGATACCTAGTTCATTTAAATCAAGATGATTTTTTAAGGTCAAAATACTTGGCATTCCATCAAAACTAACATTATCAAGCTCTCCCCAGCTGCCACAATTCATAACAGCACAGAAACTAATAATAATGATTCAAACTGAGTAAAAAACTGGAAAAAAAGTAAAAAAAAACAAAAGTAAATAAAAACATAACCTGACTTTTGAACAAAACATGGTCCCTTTTATTTGAGATTTACTGGCTTCAATTGATTTTTTTTAAGAAAAACGCATTTTTCCCATGTGTACAAAGGTTCAATACTTAAAACAGCATCTTTGTTGTAAGTTAAATCGTTTCACTTTTTTTAAAAATTACGTTTTTGTTAACATTGCGGCTTATGGGAAAACGCTTTGTCTGTCCCATGGCGACCATCTTGGATCGAAAAACAGCTGATCGTGACAGTTCGTTAGACAAGCTAATAAAAAATCCGAGTGGTTCAAGAATTGGGTCCCAGTTGTCACGTCACGTTCAACCTGCGTACAATACCGATATTGTGCGCCAAGGTATTGTTTATAATCTTACATAATGTTTCCTGGATACGTGTACGAAACAGTAAGTTTACGGTCCAAAAGTTGAAATGGTGGAGGGCGATGCTGCGTCACCAATTGCGTATTCGTCATTGATTTATTTAAGGGGCCATACTTCACTGAGCGAAGTGAAAATAACGAACATGTTAAAAATTATTGACTCTACAGCTTATTATATATTTTTCAGGGCAGTTCAAAATGACATTGAAAATCTACCAGTGTTCGTCATGGTAGCATTTGGATTTCTGTTCACCAACCCGCCAGATATTTTAGCTCATATTTTGTTCTGTGCTTTCTTGAGTGTAAGGGTGTTACACTCTTTCGTTTATGCCATTTATGTAATACGTCAGCCAGCAAGAGCAAGCCTGTATATGATTGGGTTAATAATAAATGCCTTTATGGCTGCATACACAGGAATCTACGTGTTTAAAGTTGGATATTTAGAAAAAGTATAAGTTAGGTACTAAAATAAGTAATCGATGAATTTGCTTTTATTTCACTGGGTAGTTGGGTAAATACAAGTTTTGGTACTGCGCTTTTGGGTAGCGCTCTGAAATTTTGTATTTTGGACCCATCAGAAAATATTTTGTTCGATGTGATCAAAAATTGGTTCGACGAGAACCGTTAATAAGCCCTTCTTTTTTTTAAATGGTCGCCAATTTAAAAGAAAAATCAAGTTAGTAAATCAGAAGTGCGAAAGATCAGTTCTGCATATTTCGACCATGGCGAGTCGAATGCAACCATTCTCAACCTTATCCGACCCGTACTTCAGCTGCAAATTTGGTAAAAAATATAAATATAAAATATACGTAAAAATTTTAAATTTTGGAGTTGAAGAGTGAGGTAGGGGAAAGGGGGGTAAAATGGGATACTTAATTTTATAGGCTTATTTCTCCTATTAAATGATCACCATTGTATACCCCGCATACGGGGTAAAATGGGATACCTATATGTTGCAAAACGGGCGAGGCGGTTGTGTAATTTAGAATCAATATTTGTGTAAGACAAGTTCTATTTATTAAAATACTTATTTAAAAAATAAAGTTGTAATAAAAAATACATTTATAACAATTAAATTTAGTATTTACAAAATTTATAAAGAATTACAGCGACATAGTCATCACTGTCGATTCTCCTACATGAATTTTACGCCCATTTCTTGCAAAGGCAACATAAAATACAACTTTCAGTGATAATACCAAAAAAAAATAAAAACTTTGGGGCAAAATGGGGTATCTATAGGTTACTAGGTATAACAAGGTATCCCGTTTTGCCTCCATTAAAAAACCCCGTTTTGCTCCAACCGACCAGTTCAATTCAAACATAAATCATACACAGTAAAAGGCTAATTTTACGGTCAACACGTTTAATTATGAATAATAAATAATCTCACTAATTGTTCAATGTAAACAAAATTTTAAAAAGTCTTTAAAAAGTGTACTTACCGTCACAAAATGCGCAAGCTATTTTTACAATAAGCTCAGCCGACCGGCACCAATCATATTGCATAGTCATGTTAGCTAAAACTGCGGTATTCCGTTTGACCCCCGTATCCCATTTTGTCCCCTTTTTCCCAATATTTTTTGCATAAATCTATCATGGTTGTTTCGGTTTCGCAAAAAACCTCTTTTTCTTTTAATCTAATTTTTATTATTTTTTCAGAACATTTTATTTTTATTTTTAAAACTCATATTTTGGGTTACAATTGGGTATAATTGGGTTGTAGTTTTACTCAATAGGTTAAGTTAAATTTAAGGCTTACAAACTAGCTATAAACTATCAATTTGGCATAGTTTAATATTTAAATTCCAAACGCATTTAATAATAATATTTCTAATTTTAATTCAATCCTCATATTACTACCGCCCTCTGCATATTTTAATTTAAATCGCGTTTTTATTCTTTTTAATAAAATTAGAATTCTAAATTCTTTTTATCCGAAGTGATGCGATTTTCCTATAGAGGGCGAAGAAACACGCCGCAAAAACAAGACAGAACCTAAAAAGTCTGTCGCCATTCACACACGCTCCCGATCGGAATATTTTGAACGATCAACGCTTTTATAAAAAATGGTGAACTCTAAAAACCATTAAATTCCTCTAAATCTCCAAACATTGAAACTCGGGAGTGCTGGACCGCTATAGAAGACTTCTGGCGAATCTGGTGCACCAGTTGGAAGAGATCAAGACATCACCGGTAAGTCCCTCTCCTATAAGATCGCATCATTAATATTTTTCTATTATTTCGCTCTTAGATAATCATCATATTCCAATATTATTTTTATGTCTCAATTAAATTTCACTTCAGAAAGGTACGATTTCGCGTGCATTCGTATACCCTTCAAATGAAAGCGGAGGACTTGTTTAAATACAGTCCACTAGGTAATCCAATTTTTTGAGCTATCGGAGTGAGACATATTTTTGGTCCTTCGAGTCGGATTTTGATTTAAAATTTGAAATTACCGCCCCTTTAGTGGCAACTCGGCAGAGTGGTTGAAATTTTTCCCGGTAAGGATAGGATAAATCGAGTAGCCTCTGTCAAAACCAGTGATAGTTTGTTAAAGAGACCAATCTCTAAACTGTGTCCTTTACCTATTGGCCCCTTGGAAAATGCATAGCATTTTCGGCCGCCAGTATGTTTCGGTTTCGCAAAAAACCTCTTTTTCTTTTAATCTAATTTTTATTATTTTTTCAGAACATTTTATTTTTACTTTTAAAACTCATATTTTGGGTTACAATTGGGTATAATTGGGTTATAGTTTTACTCAATAGGTTAAGTTAAATTTAAGGCTTACAAACTAGCTATAAACTATTAATTTGGCATAGTTTAATATTTAAATTCCAAACGCATTTAATAATAATATTTCTAATTTTAATTCAATCCTCATATTACTACCGCCCTCTGCATATTTTAATTTAAATCGCGTTTTTATTCTTTTTAATAAAATTAGAATTCTAAATTCTTTTTATCAGAAGTGATGCGATTTTCCTATAGAGGGCGAAGAAACACGCCGCAAAAAACAAGACAGAACCTAAAAAAGAACTGTCGCCATTCACACACGCTCTCGATCGGAATATTTTGAACGATCAACGCTTTTATAAAAAATGGTGAACTCTAAAAACCATTAAATTCCTCTAAAACTCCAAACATTGAAACTCGGGAGTGCTGGACCGCTATAGAAGACTTCTGGCGAATCTGGTGCACCAGTTGGAAGAGATCAAGACATCACCGGTAAGTCCCTCTCCTATAAGATCGCATCATTAATATTTTTCTATTATTTCGCTCTTAAATAATCATCATATTCCAATATTATTTTTGTCTCAATTAAATTTCACTTCAGAAAGGTACGATTTTGCGTGCGTTCGTATACCCTTCAAATGAAAGCGGAGGACTTTTTAAATACAGTCCATTAGGTAATCCAATTTTTTGAGCTATCGGAGTGAGACAATGGTAAATCGAATAAAACCACTTCCAACTCTATCCGACTCTTACTTTGGCCAAAAGTTACACTTTTTATGGTTGACTGTCCCGGCATAAGCCAGGTATCGATTTCGCCTTCACCAAACCCGACCCAATTAACATATAAAATATAAGTATATAATGTACAGTCGAACCTCCCTAACTCGAACCTCTATAACTCGAACCTTTTAAGTGGTCCCTGCACTCTTTATATGTATTATAACCTCTTTAATTCGAATTTCTATAACTCGAATTCTCCAGAACTCGAACTCTTTTGGTTGTTCCCTTTTGAGTTCGAGTTATAGAGGTTCGAGTGTATATAATATGTATATGTATTTTATATTTATATTATACGCATGCTTTGAGGACATTATCTTTGAAAAAATTTTAGAGCGCTACCCAAAAGTGTAGTATCAGATTGATCTGGATCGTGTAGTTACCTAACTAGGGGTTAAAGCGGTTACTTTGCTCAAACTACAATTAGTAGTCCGATTAAATGTTAGTTTCATGTGGAAAGTTTTGGTCTTTTGATTGGTTTTATTTTATATTTTTTGGGGTGCTAAACACGAATCTGAAGTGTTTCACCAAAAATTTCCTCGTCAAATATAAGATATTCAAGATAACTTTTTAAACGTAAAACCATGACCAGGCGCAATCAATAGTTACTGGAGTCCCATAAAACATAGAAAAGCCCCTTCAGAAACATTGACAAAATTGCGCCGCTTTTTTTTACTCAAAAAGTACTAAAGTATTTTTTGAGAAATTATATAAATATTTAAAGCCCATCAAAAAGCTTATTAAACGAGCTGCCTAGTTACTACCGTTGCAAAGATATGCACTCTTACGCACTTGAAACGAAGCTTTTGCGAAAAAAAATATAGTTATGTTTTTAAAGATATGAAATTTTACTAGTAATACCACCAGAGGTTAAATTATTTCCGCATTTAATTTAACCTCGCGTGGTATTCGGTATGAAAATTCCACACCAAATTATGTTTAAAAATTGAGATCAATATAAATTTTATTTTTTGACTCACAATGCCAATTTTTCCTTCGACAAGACACCAGCAAGACATAGACAGTTTTGATTGACCTAATTATTTTATTTACTATGGCAAATCATATTTTGTCATTCTATCTACCTAAATGAAAAACTAAAAGCTGATTTATTATTTTTATGACTACAAAAGGAATAGTCGAAAATTTTTTTAATTTCATTTTCATATACTTAGGTTCATGAACAAATTTATTTTCGTCACAGTTTCAGCACCAATTAGATTAATTTCTACTTATTGTAGTTTCATGAAAATACCAGTTTAGAATGTAAAATATTTTATTCTCTTATTTCATATCAATTTTAGGTTACTACAAGTGGTAAAAAATTATAGTTTTATCAATTTTTCAACAGGTACATAGATAAATTTAGTGCGCTTTGCAGTTTGGGCAGCAATGACTTCTTAGCCTTTTAGATGTTATTTCTACTTGTTGTAGTTACACAGAATATCATTTTACAAGGAAGAATATCATAATCTTTAATTTTTTAGTAGTTTGGAGTGGTAGAAAATAAAAAATGTATTAGTTTTTCATATATCACATTCAGTTCACTCGCAGTTTCGTCACCAATGGATTGTTAGCCTCTATTTTGATGATTTCTACTCATTGTAGTAACACAAAAATACCATTTTACGGTATAAAATATTATATCTTTCATTTTATAGTTACTTGTGGCTACTACAGGTGGTAGAAAATTATAACTTTTACGATTTTTCTTAAAGGTACATAACCAGATTTAGTTTGTATCACAGTTTCGCCAGCTACCTGTTGTAGTTTCACGAAAATAACATTTTAAGACTTAACACAGTACATTATCTAATTTAACATACGTTTTGTGTTACTACAAATGGTAGAAAATTGCTTTTTTGCGTTATTAGCAATTTCTTATACGAGCTTTATTAGTGTATCATTCATAACTATGCTAATGGCAAAAATGGTGAATAAAATCGTGTCCAATACCTATATATTTTATTAGAAATAGATATTTAATTCATTACATTCAAAGTCCAGCTTTTTGAGGTGTCCGAAGAATACAGAAAAATCTTAACAATGTAATTGAAATGTATAAAAATCGAATAAATAAATTAAAATCAGTACCTATTGTCAATACCATTATCCTGTCATAAAGACGTCAAAAAATTTCCGATTTAATTCGCTGTTGGGTACCCACGAGGATAAAATTTCCACTAAAATTCGTGGGTTGCTATGGTGATATGTAAAAAACCCAATTTGATTGGTTAAAAAATACTGGTGTGGAATTTTCACTAGTAATGAATATTTTGAAAATTACCCTGAGACCAGCGATAATTTTCAGAAAAAATTCATTAGCGAGAAAAAATTTACGGATTTAATTTAACCTCGCGTGGTATTCGGTAAGAAAATTCCACACCAAATTAAATAAATTTAAAATTTATTTTTTGACTCAAAACAATGCAAATTTTTTCTTCGACAAGAAATCAGCAAAACATAGACAGTTGATTGGCAACTAATGTTTTGTCATTCTACCCAAGGATTATAGAATATAATATATATTCTATCTACCTAAATTAAAAACTAAAAGCTGATTTATTATTTTTATGACTACAACAAGAAGAGTCAAAAAATTTTCTTTATTTCATTTTCATATACTTACGTTCATGAACAAATTCTACTTATTGTAGTTTCATGAAAATACCAGTTCAGAATGTAAAATATTTTATCTCTTATTTTATATCAATTTTGGGTTACTACAAGTGGTAGAAAATTATAATTTTATCAATTTTTACATAGGATAAATTTTGTGTACATTGCAGTTTGGGCAGCAATTGCTTCTCAGCCTTTTCGATGTTCTATCTATTATATCTATTTGGCCTTTTTTCGATCCATCTTCGGATATAGGCCTCCCCCAATATCTTCCACTTTTCCCTGTCTGTCGCCGTGTTCATCCATCTAGCTCCCGCATGTTTCTTCAAATCGTCCGCCCATATTATAATTGTGGTCTTCCCCTACTTCTTTTATTTTCCCAAGATCTCCAGTTTACAATATATTCGTTTCATCGATCGTCTTTCTGTCTGATATTATGACCGGCAAATTTCCATTTTAGTTTTGCTACTTCTCCTGTGACATCCCGTACTTTTGTTTTATTTCTTCCTTTTTCTATCTGTTAGCTTTACATGTAACATTTCACTTTCCATTGATCTTTGGGCTTTTGTTACCTTATCCATGATTGATTTTGTAAGTGTTCAGGTCTGGGATCCATAGGTAAGGACAGGAAGGATACATTGGTTATACACTTTCGTTTTGAGTTACTGAGGATATTTTTTATTTTTTAATAAGTAGCTTAATTTACCGAATGCTGCCCAGGCCCATCTTACTCGTCTCTTGATTTCAACTGTTTGGTTTTCTTTTTTTTAGTTTAATAATTTGTTCTAAGTATATATATTCCTCTACTTGTTCTATTTTCTTTTGGTTTATTCTGATCGTGATATTTTCATCTGGGTTTGTTATGATTTTAGTTTTAGGGTAGTTCATCCTCAAGCCTATATTTTTAGCTGTTGTATCCAGTTCTTCCAGCATTTTTATCAGTTGTTCTTTCTTATCTGTTATTAAGGCAATATCATCAGCATATCTTAGGTGGTTCAAGTATTGTCCGTTCACTTTGATGCCCATTTCTTCCCAGTCTAAGTTTTTAAAAACATCCTCTAGGGCCTGGTTAAATAGTTTAGGGGATATTGTATCACCCTGAATAACACCTCTTCTTATGTGGATCGGCTTGGTGCCTTCGTGGATTTTGATTGATGTTGTTGCTTGGCTATATATATTGGCTATTAAATCTGTGTATCTGTGATTGATTCGGCTATCAAACTGTTTTGGGGTTATTGATGAGGACTTTTAACTGCATAAACTTTTGTGGCAAAAAAGATCCTCAATTACAAAACCAACCATCCAAATAAATTGACCTAACCAACCAACGTCAGGCAAGTATCGCACTGTTGTTTTTTTAGACCATTGAATTAAATCAAATTAATTCTTTAAGGTTGTTTTTGATAGATAGATAGAGAAACATTAAAATATAAGTACTAAGGCTGCAAAACAAAAAAGCCACTATTGTATGAAAAAATTAGTTTATTTTAATTTTAAAAATCTAATTAGTTTAAGTCAGAAATTTCTTTCCAATCCAAAAAATAGACAGTCTAGTCTTATAAAATTACTAAAGAAAAACTTTAATAAAGTATAATCACAACGCTACAAGCAATTCCAAACTCCATGCAGCCGTCATTGTAGAAAATAGATTTCCCGGTAATCCAGGTCACAAATACTCCACCAGACCACAATATTTTGTTTATAAATCCTGTCAGGGAAAAAGTAGAAATAGTATATTATATCTACGAAATGTAGCAGCTATGACTAAAAGACCCGCTCTTTACATGCTAAAATAGAACTTGCTTAGCAATTATACCTACTAAAATTGTATAACTTCCGGCAAATAAAAGTTCCTACAGATTTCCTTTATTTATAAAATCAGAGGCAAATATGCAAAGTGCAGCAGAAACCCAAGAAAGCAAGATAAATAAAATAATTATAATTATATTAATTGCAAACATTTTTACATCACCTTTATCCAAATATTACTCTGACTTATTATCGCATCTCCCAAGTGTGTTAACAACAAAACAATATAAACTTAAAACATATTATCAAGCAGCTACAGCTTTGGTTAGCAAATTAGCTAGTTCCGGAACTATGGGGTTGGGAATCTAAAGCAAACTGTACAGTTCCAGCCTTCACGAAATATTCAGTGGCATCTAAAAAAAAATTAAAGATGATTTTTTTGTAGATGCGTAACTGACTACAGCAACATGAAGTGTAGATGCAAAATAATGACAATAAAATTGCTAAAGGGTGTGTCCGTTTTAATCAATCATAATGAAGATGAAGAAGTCGAGCCAGAAATTCAAAAAAGCAAGACAAACAAAATAATTATAATAATATTTAATATAAACATTTTCCCATTACTTCTATCCAAAAATTACTACGTACGTACATAATTGTATCAGTTTTTGTATCTACAGATTTATACGTTTTCAATTTATTCAATATGCAATATGAATTTAAAATTTGAAGGCATAAATACATTATGTTAAGATTTATAGAAGGCTAATTGATATAAATCAATCTACAAATTCTTCTTATTATCGTGACTTATAAAAACTTGACTATCAATGACTAGGTATCCAATTTTTTAACTGGCTTAATAAAGTTAGAATACCACAATTGGGATTCCAACTGGAGTGAGAATGTGTTTTTTTAAATAATACTTATTCCTTTTAATTGACCCCTGTCCTAGTGCCATTAAAGTCGATAACTTGACCGAAGACTCATAATGATGATGAAGAAGGTGATAGTAAAAGCAATTCTACAGTTTTTTTGTAGAAAATCAGAAATATCAGCTTAAAACTAAAACAACTGCAACTTTTAATTTATTATCAGATATTTAAAGATAAATAATTTTCTTTTTTTAAATAAAATGCGCTACATTGTCGTTTTTCATGTTTTTTTTTCTAAAATTAAAAAAAAAAGTGTTAGATGAAGAAGCCTGATAAAAAATATCTCAAAATCTATTGCGGTTAAAGGTCAGGTTAGTACATCCATTTTGTAGTTTGTCACATTTAGCCACGATGAAGATATCAACAAAATTTTTGAAATTTCCAGTATCCTTGGGATTGAAGTGGAAATAAAAGCACTAAAAACCTTAAAATTAGTCCCTCAATGCAAAAGATGTCAATCTTATGGACACACGCAAAAATATTGCGCTAAAGAACCACGTGGCATAAAATGCACGGGGAAACATCTTACTGTAGAATGCCCCAAACCAAAAGAATCTGAGCATCTACTATGGAGGCAAGCATCCTGCTAACTACAGAGGATGCCTTGTTGCTAAAGAAATACAAAAATTGAAAAATTGAAAAATAAACCTAAGAAACTGAATCTCATACCAAACTTGAGTACAAATAGACAAAACCAACAGACAAGAAACATAGTCACACAAAACTCTGTGATAAGGTCATACAGCCAAGTAGCAGCAAGAGCTACTATACCTGATATTAATATCAGTAGTCAAAATACTATGGAACAAATACTCCGATTAATTTTGGAGAAATTAAACAAACTAGAAAGTAGCAATAACGGAGCTACCAATATGCATCAAAATGGTCAGTAATCTTAGAATTCTAGCTTGGAATGCAAATGGTCTCTTGCAACATCAGCAAGACTTGCAAGTTATTCTAGACATAGAAAAAATTGACGTCTGTCTTGTGTCAGAAACGCTTTTTACTAACCTAAGTCTTACATAAAATGTAAAGGTTATAAAGTGTATCATACAACCACAGCCTACCTAACAACTACAACTCACCCTAGCAATACTGCACATGCTGTAATAATTAAAGAAAATATATCACACTGTGAGGAGATGGGATATAAGACCATAGAGATTCAAGCTACATTAGTAAGTGTAAAAACCAAAACATATACACTAGTCATAAGTGCTGTCTATATACCACCAAGGCACTTACTAAAGAAATATCAATATCTTAATTTTCTCAGAAAATTACGAAACCGTTTTATAGTTGGAGGTGACTTTAATGAAAAAAATACCTCTGGGGATCTATACTGACGAATTCTAAACGAAAAGAACTTTTGCAAGCTGTTAGTGAATATCAATGTAAGCCGATATCAACTGGTAAGCCTACATACTATCCAACAGATTAAGGAAAAATTCCAGATCTAATGGATTTTTTATAGTAAAAAATATATACTTAAGTTTTGAAGATATAGAAGAAAGTTTTGATTTACACTCAAATCATTCACTTATTAACTCTTAGTAAAAACATAATAAAGAAAGAAGCAAATAAATAATAATAAAATAAATATTATTACTATTGATAGCAAACTAAATTTTAAAAACCACATAGCAAACTTAAATAAAAAACTTGCGTCAGGATGTTATGCAGTACGTAAAACCTTTAACGAATTAGGCCACAAAATCGCTAAGACTACCTATTTTGCCTTGATAGAATCCATGCTTAGTTATGGAGTTGCGTTTTGGGCTAACTGCAGTAAAATTTTATTCAATTCCGTTTTTACACTGCAAAAACGAGCTGTAAGATACCTTTGTGGTGCTAGCCTGAGGAAACATTGTAGACCTTTGTTTGTAAAACACAGGATTTTGACAGAAAAGAAATATAAGGAGTCATCTTGCAACCATCCATATGGCACGCGGAATCGGGATTTCATTCCACTTCCCATTCCACACTCTGCACTCACAAAACATTCCCTGATATATGACAGTGTGAAACTTTACAACAAACTTCCTGTTCAATGTAGAAATCTTGAGAGTTGCATACTTTTTCGAAAATCGGTAAAAGCCTTGCTGGTCGATACTATACAATTGATGAATTTTTTAATGATAGATTTTAGGACTGTTTGTGTGATGTGCTATTGGACTATAAGTCAAACGTTAACTTAAAAAATATATATATATATATTTTACTTATTATAGTTTGAACGTTGGATATAGTTTTAACTTTTAACTATTCAATTTTTATTTCAATTAAATAATTAAGTTATCATTTTAGTTCATATTAAGTAACCCGCCATCGGTGACGTACGGTGTGTGAGACTGATTATATTTGATATTTTTTATATAGTTTTGTTGTATATTGATTTTGAGTCGTATTTTTCGAAATAAACATACTTTTGAAATATTGTCGGTTTGTTTAATTATTGGGATAATAAGATATTCTAAATAAAATCTATATGTTTGTGGCGGATTCATTTTACAAACTAGTGGCGTAATACCCAGAAAAAGTTGTGTTTGTAAGATATTCTAACTGATTTAAATAATTGTTGGAATCTCGGTTGAAACCAATTTAAAAAATCCATTGTGGCCTTTTAGGTTATGGTTCCTTTTCCCGTCACCACTGGAGGGTGACCCAAATTATAAATTATTTATTGTATGTATTTTTATTATTATTTTTTTTTGTCAGTGCCTACTGTATTGTTGAGTGTGTTGAGCTTTGTCTATAAAAATCACTGTATTTTTTTTGATAATAAAGCATATTTGAACTTGAACTTGAACTTGATATATCTCACTAGTTAATAGACTGACCGACTGGATTAGTTTTAAACAAAGTCTGTCAGAAAAAATAAACTTATCAATACCATTGCAAACGCCACAACAAATCGATAAATAAAATGAATATTTTGTTACAAATATTCAACAAGCAGCCCAAAACCAAAGAGAATTTTTAAGGGAAAAAACAATCCAAAGGAAATTAGAGACCTTATATTGAAAAAAAGGAAACTAAGACGAAAGTGGCAGCAAAGCCGTGATCCTCGGGACAAAACAAATCTCACCAACATGACGCAGCGCACAAGGCGAGAAATTCTAGTTATAAAAAATTAATCTATTAACCATTTTCTTAATGAACTTACAGATGATAAAAATACCGACTATTTCCTTTGGAAAGCAACCAAAGATTTTAAAAGACCAATTATCTAAATTCCACCCATACCAAAATCTAACAACTAGTGGGCAAGGAGTAACGAAGAAAAAGCAGATATTTTTACAAGTCATTTAGAAAAAACATTTCAGCCCCATGAAGCACCAGATGAAAACTTCCATTTAAATGAACCCCATCAGATCGAAGACCATATTAAGCAGTAAATAGGCTATAGGAGTTCTGCAGAATTTCCCATGTAAATTCCCATAAGAAAACGCTAAGGTTCAAGTTAGCGAAAGTGGCCCAGTCAAGGTCACACGCAGATACATGTAGTCGAATTGTACGATATGTTTTTATGTGGTAGACATTAAAAAATCGAATTTTGGAAAGTAGGTAAAAAGAAAAATGGCGTATGATCAGGTTGTTGGTCGGCGGGGCACAAGAGCCCAATAAAACGATATGTTCTTTTTGTGGTGGGTATTAAAAATTGAGGTTTCGAAAGTAGGTAAGGAAAAATGGAGTGTTATATCAGTATGTTGGTAGACGGGTAAAAGAGTATGTATTTTTTGTGTGTTAGGAGGGGGGGGGGGGGTGGGGGATTAAGAGGCGTGGTAGCAGGATGCCTCGGTGGCAGGGTGATGATCTAAGTCAAGTGGCAACTGTCAAATGTCAGTGTCAAATGCCAGCTGTCAAACGTCTGAAATGTCTGTCAAATTAAATGTTTCAAATGTCACCAGCCCGACGGCGCAGGCGTGCGTCAGGTAGGAGTTGGATTTTAGTATTTTGATGGTTGGATCTGTTTTACAGCTATGTTGGTAGACGGGTAAAAGAGTATGTATTTTTTGTGTTAGGTAATAAGGAGGGGGGATGCGGGTTTCAAATATTAAGAGTAGGTGTTGGATTTTAGTATTTTGATGGTTGGATCTGTTTTACAGCTATGTTGGTAGACGGGTAAAAGAGTATGTATTTTTTGTGTTAGGTAATAAGGAGGGGGGATGCGGGGATGGGGGTCTCAAATATTAAGAGGCGTGGTTAAGATGTGTTTTTTCGTTAAGCGAGAAGTTGGGTGGTGATGTGTGCGTGTGTTACAGAGCGAGAGAGATTAGTAGGGGAGCCGCGGGTGAAAAAAAGTAGATGAGCCTCGGTGGCAGGGTGATGATCTAAGTCAAGGCAAGCAACTGTCAAATGTCAGTGTTAAAATGTCAAATGCCAGCTGTCAAACGTCTGAAATGTCTGTCAAATTAAATGTGTCAAATGTCACCAGCCCGACGGCGCAGGCGTGCGTCAGTGATGTGTCGAGGGGTCTACCCGGTAGATGTTGGATTTTAGTATTTTGATGGTTGGATCTGTTTTACAGCTCTTTAGAGCAGCTTAGAGCAATTTAGATAACCATTTAAATTTGTTCAAATAACTGTCTAAATGTTGTCTAGCCAAATTAACGAAGTGTTGGTTAAAAAGGTATTATTAAAGATGTTTGTGAAGTTTAACATGTGACCAATGTATGATATAATGAGTGATATGGGTATTGTGTCACGTTTGCGTCACGTTAACGTCACGTTTGCCTCACGTTAACGTCACGTATTTCAAGATGGAGCAATCATTGGTTTATGTAAAAAAAAATTTCATGACACATGATTTTGCCTTCAAAAATTTACTTTTTATTAGAGCTATTTGGTTCACAACAATTTTTGTGGCTAAGCGGGCATTGAAAAATTTTGTTTCTCTTCCGTGGGTAGCTCGAAAGCTGTACACGTAAGGGGGGGTCCACGATCTAATGGACACCTATTAAGTGTTGACAGTTAACTGTTGCGTCCTTAAGGGACTCTTCAGAACACTGCATGGTGAAATAATAATGCTTTAAATGCTCTTAGCGCCACTCACATCTGCTGCATTTCAGCCGCAGGATTCCTAAAACAATAAAAATTAAACTTACTGTACTGACTTACCCTGTATACTACCACGCTGAAGCCTGCAGAAAATAAAACACCAGATAAACAACCTGCGGTTTTGTCTCCGTATCAGTTCATAATTTGCTAAAATTAAAAATTCTCAGGTAGATAAACAACCTGCAGTTTTGTCTCTAGACTGTTATTCTTCTTTATAAAATGTTTTAAAAACAATATACACTCATATTTCTTGTAGATAGCGTCATATTTTTTTGAACATTTTGTGTGTATATACCTAATAAAGCTAAAAACATTTTTCTTTGTTGAATAAAATTTTGTAGCAAAGCAGTGTTAAACAATACTTGGTAAGTCTTTTTTCTTTAATAATACTATCTACCTACCTATCAAGTAAAGATTGAAAAAAATATAATAACAGCTATTCAGAATATAATCAAATACATATATAAATTACCTAATCCTAATATAAGAAAATTTTATCTGAGGGCACGGTAGTGCCTCGCCAAGTTCGCGCGCCGTAACTATCTTTTCTTGAAACATTTCAGCCGATATTTGACCTACCTAAAACTCTACTTCGGAATGAGCTACGAATCTCAAACTTGGCACAGTCGTAGATCTCCATGGAGTTAACAACCCCTCCAAGTTTCATAGAATTCCATAAAGTAGTAAAGTAGTTACGAAATTTCAAAAAACGTCGAAATTGCCACTCAATCACTCACTCACTCATGTATAGATCATCAATATTTTACTGTACTTCCAGACATGCTACAATGCTGAAATTTGGCAGACTGATAGAAATTAATGACAAAACCCCTGGAAAAAATCAAAAAACCCCAAAGTTTTAATTTACTCCCCTCCCCTATACATTTAAAATTATGTAAAAGATGCATCGCCTACTTCCAGAAATGCTAGTGAGTTGAGCTTTGACAGACTGATAGGAACTATGATAAAACTATAGGAAAAAATCAAAAAACCCCAAAATTTTAATTTACTCCCCTCCCCTATACATTTAAAGTTATGTTAAAGTAGCATTGCCCACTTCCAGAAATGCTAGAGAGTCGAGCTTTGGCATACTGATAGAAACTATGATAAAACTATACGAAAAAATTAAAACACCCCAAAATTCTAATTTACTTTCCTCCCCTATAAATGTAAAGTTAAGTAAAAGTAACATTGCCTAATTCCAGACATGCTAGAGAGCTGAGCTTTGGAAGACCGATAGTAACTATGATAAAATTATAGAAAAAATTAAAACACCCCAAAATTCTAATTTACTTCCTTCCCCTATAAATGTAAAGTTATGTAAAAGTAACACTGCTCACTTCCAGAAACGCTAGAGAGCTGAACTTTTTAAAACTGAAAGACAATATGAAAAAACTATATCAAAAAATTTAAAAACACCAACATTTTAATTTACTTCCCTCTCCTATAAATGTAAATTTATATAAAACTAACATTGCCCACTTCCAGAAACGCTAGAGAGCTGAGCATTGGAATGCTGATAGATATTATGATAAAACCATGGGAAAAAATTAAAAAAGTTCAAAATTCTAATTTATTTCCCTCCCCTATAAATGTAAAGTTAAGTAAAAGTAACATTGCCTACTTCCAGAAATGCTAGAGAGTTGAGCTTTGGCATACTGATAGGAACTATGATAAAACTATAGGAAAAAATTAAAACACCCCAAAATTCTAATTTACTTCCCTCCCCTATAAATGTAAAGTTAAGTAAAAGTAACATTGCCTACTTACAGACATGCTAGAGAGCTGAGCTTTGGAAGACCGATAGTAACTATGATAAAGTTATAGAAAAAATTAAAACACCCCAAAATTCTAATTTACTTCCTTCCCCTATAAATGTAAAGATATGTAAAAGTAACATTGCTCACTTCCAGAAACGCTAGAGAGCTGAACTTTTTAAGACTGAAAGACAATATGATAAAACTATATCAAAAAATTTAAAAACACCAACATTTTAATTTACTTCCCTCTCCTATAAATGTAAATTAATATAAAATTAACATTGCCCACTTCCAGAAACGCTAGAGAGCTGAGCATTGGAATGCTGATAGAAATTATGATAAAACCATGAGAAAAAATTTAAAAAGTTCAAAATTCTAATTTACTTCCCTCCCCTATAAATGTAAAGTTAAGTAAAAGTAACATTGCCTACTTCCAGAAATGCTAGAGAGTTGAGCTTTGGCATACTGATAGAAACTATGATAAAACTATAGGAAAAATTAAAACACCCCAAAATTCTAATTTACTTCCCTCCCCTATAAATGTAAAGTTAAGTAAAAGTAACATTGCCTAATTCCAGACATGCTAGAGAGCTGAGCTTTGGAAGACCGATAGTAACTATGATAAAGTTATAGAAAAAATAAAAACACCCCAAAATTCTAATATACTTCCTTCCCCTATAAATGTAAAGTTATGTAAAAGTAACACTGCTCACTTCCAGAAACGCTAGAGAGCTGAACTTTTTAAGACTGAAAGACAATATGATAAAACTATATCAAAAAATTTAAAAACAAGAACATTTTAATTTACTTCCCTCTCCTACAAATGTAAATTTATATAAAACTAACATTGCCCACTTCCAGAAACGCTAGAGAGCTGAGCATTGGAATGCTGATAGAAATTATGATAAAACCAAGGGAAAAAATTAAAAAAGTTCAAAATTCTAATTTACTTCCCTTCCCTATAAATGTAAAGTTAAGTAAAAGTAACATTGCCTACTTCCAGAAATGCTAGAGAGCTGAGCTTTGGAAGACCGATAGTAACTATGATAAAGTTATAGAAAAAATTAAAACACCCCAAAATTCTAATTTACTTCCTTCCCCTATAAATGTAAAGTTATGTAAAAGTAACACTGCTCACTTCCAGAAACGCTAGAGAGCTGAACTTTTTAAGACTGAAAGACAATATGATAAAACTATATCAAAAAATTTAAAAACACCAACATTTTAATTTACTTTGCCCACTATTGGAATGCTGATAGAAATTATGATAAAACCATGGGAAAATATTAAAAAAGTCCAATATTTTCATTTACTCTCCTCCCCCATAAATGTAAAGTTATGTAAAAGTAAATTTACCCACTTTCATAAACGCTAGAGAGCTGAGCTTTGGAAGGCTGATAGGAACTACGATAAAACCATGGAAAAAATTTAAAAAACCTCAAAAATGTAAGTAAGGCATCGCAAAATTTTTTGTATAATATTTCGCATATTTTACTACTTTAAAAATTAAGTATTATCCAATTCCTTTAAAAAAGAAGTGAAATCATAACAAAAACATTTCTTGTAAAAATAAGCCAAATACGCGAAAATGGCCTTCTGTAAAAAGAATTGAGATAAAAGTTAAGCCAAGTTCTCCAATACAAATTTCAAAATGAAAGGTTCTTACTAGTTTGGAAAATATTTTTCTAAACTTGGCTATTACGGCTGTAAATGACTCTTAAGCACAGTGCTAAATTGAACATAAAGAAGTTTTAAAAAAAAACATTTCCAAACTAGTAAGAACCTTTCATTTTGAAATTTGTATTGGAGAACTTGGCTTTACTTTTATCTCAATTCTTTTTACGGAATGCCATCTTCGTGTACTTGGCTTATTTTTACATGAAATGTTTTTGTTATGATTTATTAATATTAAGGGTGATTCACATTTTAAGTTATAACAGAATTTACCCCGAATTTTGTTGCGCTTATGGCAGTTTAACAAATGCAATCATACGAATAGAAAAAGGTCCATCCAAAGTGTGATCAGTCGATCGAGATCTAAAACATACCAAAGTTTCGATGAACTCCGCAAACAACCAAAGTCTCATGTATTCCGTGCAGGATACTTTTTTTAAATTTTGAGAATTTTTTTAAATTTTGTAAACTTTTTAATGTTTTGAAAACTTTCAAAATATGCATTTCAATAAATCTACTCCCTGCAGGATCCTTTTAGAAAATTCTAAAATTTTTTAAAAAAATTTAAATCTTCAAGACATTTCAAAAATGTAAAAAACTTAAAAAAACATCAAGATTTAAAAAAATTGAAATCCAACTTTACTAATAGTCCGGAGCCTAGTAGCCTAAGCCATTTTTGTCTGCATTTTTACGTACCGTAAGGAAACTTGGCACGATTATAGTACAACACTATAGTATTATTTTACGAATTGGTGCTCATCCTGAACTCAGTGCATAGCAAAGATACAGGGTGTTTTATTTTTAATTGCACCTATCTCATGAAAATTCAGTATAAAATTCAAATGTAAAGCTAGAGCAATAAAACTTGGCACTGATTATAAGGACATATACACTTTTATTTATTAACTATAAAAAATTATATTGCTTTATTTTTTTCCAAGAAATGAAAAAGAATTAATTTTTTTGAGGAATTTATGGTGTGGGTGTTTAGTAGAAAAAAACACTCCAGGAGCATGGTTATGCAAGATAAAATATAAAAATTTAATGTGGAGATAAACAAGTTGTTTCTTTTTAAAATAAAAATTGTTTTGTGGGTGTGACATATACAGAGTCGGAGTACAGGGGGGTTTTAATTAATAATTCTAAATTAAAAAAATCTAATAAGATGAAATTCAAATGTAAAGCTAGAGCAATGAAACATATATAATGTTTACATATACCGTCTCTATAGCTATACAAAAGTGTCACATTGACCATGCAGTGTCCATTAGATCTTGGACCCCCCGTGGGGGTACAGCTTTCGAGCTGCCCACGGAACAATACAAGAGAAACAAAATCTTTCTATGCCCGCTTAGCCACAAAAAATTGTTGTGGACCAAATAAGTTTTACACAAACCAAGAAAACTCAAATAGCTCGAATAAAAAGTAAATTTTTTCAAAGCAAAATCATGTCATAAAATTTTTATTTATTTTTTTCCTAAACCCATGATTTCTCCATTTTGAAATTTGTTCAGAATCTCACTAAAATATTGACAAAAAATATATATTAAAAAAATAAAAATGGGGTTTTTTTAAACAAATATAAAATAATATAATAAAAATACCTTTTCCAAAAGGTATCAGTCATAGATTTCTGTAAAGTAGTTTTACAGATATTCCTATTTTTCTATACCTATGTAAGAGCAAAACTTGATGATTTTTTAATTTTTCAAAAATTATTTTAAAAAAAACTACTGGATCAAAAATTTTCAAAACTTAGATTTTTTATCTACTTTATGAATAGAATAAGTGTACCAAAAATTATTAAAATCAGAGAGGGTGTCTGCCAAATCCCTGGTTGATTTCATTTGAAGTGAAAGTGAATGTATAGAATTACTGATCTCCCCACAAACCGTCTTCTTCTTCAAATGATCTTGACATGTTTCTAACGCTTAAAAAATTGTTCTTATCATTTAATAAAGATATTAATGTAGTTTATATTTATTTAACCCACCTTTTCTTTTTTATGTTGCTAATAAATACTTTGTAGAATGTATAAGGCCTGGTAAACATAGTAAAGAACTGCCTTTTTGTTTGAAACTCGTAGACAATGATTGTGTAGAAATAAAATTTTGGACTTCCATTGTCTTTATTTATTTTAAAACACGACGTTTCGGTTAGTAAGTATCTCTAACCGTTATCAAGTGTAAACTAAACAATCTAGTCTCTAGGCTACTACTTATACTACTTGGTGTGCAGTCAGGTGTGACGGCCCGCCCCCTTTTTTTTAATCGTAAGACGCCTGTTTTCCTTAAGGAGTGGTTTCCATATGTTTGGTATGTCCGTGCTTGGTTGACTGAAAACTTCTTTATTCTGCATTATAAACGCAGCTTCAATAAACTTTCGTTTTCGCCAATGCGACTCCTTATGTAAAACTTTAGCTTCTGACCACTGAATCCTGTGATCTTTTGACCATGCATGATCTGCTAAACCAGATTTTTCAATATGCCCTAATTGGGTACTTTTTAGATGTTCATTTACTCTAACCTGAAGAGGGCGTTTCGTTTCACCTACATATGATTTACCACACTCACACGGGATTTGGTAAATACATTCCTTGTTATTTGAGGGATTGTCTGGTTTTGTTTTAGTTACAAAACTTCTTATCGTATTTCCCGAAGAAAATACTGTTTTTATATTATAGTGTTTAGCTATTCGTCTTATGTTTTCTGAAATCCCTTGAACATATGGAATGTTAATAACACCTAACGGATTATTATTTTGAGAATTTGGTACATTTAGTTTGTTTTTAATTTTAAATATCGTTGAGTTTATTAATTTCTCGGAATAACCATTCTGTTGTAAGTCCTTTTTAATGTTTTTAATTTCTGTGGTTAATTCTTCATTATTACTACAAATATTTACGGCTCTTGAATACAAACTCGAACCACTCCATGTAGATGTTTGCTACCACTGGCGAAAGAGATGAACCCATTGGGAGTCCATCATTTTGCGCGTAAAACTTATCTTTCACTTGAAAGTAAGAGTTACGGAGACAGAGCTCCAAAAGATCCATCACCCCCTCCACCGATAGCGTTGTTCTCTCATGAAATGTATCATCAGTTTGTAATTTGTTTTTGATGATACTGAGTGACTCATTTATTGGCACGTTGGTGTAGAGACTTTCTACATCAAAACTTACAAATCTATCGCCGGGATCTAATTCGATACCTTTTAAAACCTCGACAAAATGTTCCGAGTTTTTGACAAAAGATTCGGATTTACCCTGTAGTGGTTGAATTATGTCCAACAAAAACCTCGACAAAGTGCTGGTCGGTGAGTCCCTGGAGCTGGTAATTGGTCGCAGTGGTATATCCTTTTTATGGATCTTTGGTAATCCATAAAAATGTGGTGCCTTACTGTGGTGTGGAGTCAGGCGGGATCTAACAGCGTCGGAGATATTTTCAGCGTACTTCTTCAAAGTCCTGTAGATGCGTCCTTCTATGGTGGTGGTTGGATCTTTGGGTAGTTGCTTGTAGTCTCCTTTCTCCAGAACTTCTTGGATCTTTTTGTCGTCTCGACATCCATGATCACCGTCGCGTTTCCTTTGTCGGCCGGTAGAATCTTGATTGATTTGTCTGCCTGCAGGTTCTTGATTGCCCGTTGTTCTTGACTGGTGATGTTTGTCTTTTGTTGCTTCTTTCTGTCCAACGTGGTTCTTACTTTATGGCGAAACTCATCAGCTTCGGGTTGAGGTAGACTAACGGTCTCTATTGCCGCAATAATTTCCAGTGTCGGTGTCTGTGCCGGTGCAATGGCGAACTTAAGTCCCTTACTGAGTACCAATTCTTCGTTGGTGCTCAGAGTCCTTTTGGAGATGTTCACTATAGTGCTTGGTGTTGTTGAGTCTGTTCTATCTTGAGTACGTGTCTGTAGTTTCTTAAGTTTTTCTCGGTGAGTTGATCTTATCTTCTGTCGTTCTCTGTTGCACGTACTGTCAATTTTACTCAGTATCGGTTCGTAGTCTTCCTCCCATGTGTGTCGTCTAATTTCGTCAAAACGCTCCTCCATGTCGGTGTTGAAGTTGGCTTTTCTCCATCGATGGTAACTGATTTGGGATCGGATTAGTGCTTGGCTGGTCCTCTCTAAGATCTTCTTCGTTCTCACTCCCGGAAAGTTGGCTTTTAGGCGAAAACCAACCGGAATGACACCACTGTCGCGCGCCTCGCACAAGAATGAAATGTGTTCTTCTTCCTTTATCACTTTAAGTTTGGTCTTCTCGTAGCCTCTGAATAGATTGTTGATTCCGGGTCCGTACCGTTCTTCAACTCTTTGTTTGAAACTCGTAGACAATGATTGTGTAGAAATAAAATTTCGGACTTCCATTGTCTTTATTTATTTTTATAATGCAGAATAAAGAAGTTTTCAGTCAACCAAGCACGGACATATCAAACATATGGAAACCACTCCTTAAGGAAAACAGGCGTCTTACGATTAAAAAAAGGGGGCGGGCCGTCACACCTGACTGCACACCAAGTAGTATAAGTAGTAGCCTAGAGACTAGATTGTTTAGTTTACACTTGATAACGGTTAGAGATACTTACTAACCGAAACGTCGTGTTTTAAAAGAAATAAAGACAATGGAAGTCCGAAATTTTATTTCTACACAATCATTGTCTACGAGTTTCAAACAAAGAGTTGAAGAACGGTACGGACCCGGAATCAACAATCTATTCGGAGGCTACGAGAAGACCAAACTTAAAGTGATAAAGGAAGAAGAACACATTTCATTCTTGTGCGAGGCGCGCGACAGTGGTGTCATTCCGGTTGGTTTTCGCCTAAAAGCCAACTTTCCGGTAGTGAGAACGAAGAAGATCTTAGAGAGGACCAGCCAAGCACTAATCCGATCCCAAATCAGTTACCATCGATGGAGAAAAGCCAACTTCAACACCGACATGGAGGAGCGTTTTGACGAAATTAGACGACACACATGGGAGGAAGACTACGAACCGATACTGAGTAAAATTGACAGTACGTGCAACAGAGAACGACAGAAGATAAGATCAACTCACCGAGAAAAACTTAAGAAACTACAGACACGTACTCAAGATAGAACAGACTCAACAACACCAAGCACTATAGTGAACATCTCCAAAAGGACTCTGAGCACCAACGAAGAATTGGTACTCAGTAAGGGACTTAAGTTCGCCATTGCACCGGCACAGACACCGACACTGGAAATTATTGCGGCAATAGAGACCGTTAGTCTACCTCAACCCGAAGCTGATGAGTTTCGCCATAAAGTAAGAACCACGTTGGACAGAAAGAAGCAACAAAAGACAAACATCACCAGTCAAGAACAACGGGCAATCAAGAACCTGCAGGCAGACAAATCAATCAAGATTCTACCGGCCGACAAAGGAAACGCGACGGTGATCATGGATGTCGAGACTTACGACAAAAAGATCCAAGAAGTTCTGGAGAAAGGAGACTACAAGCAACTACCCAAAGATCCAACCACCACCATAGAAGGACGCATCTACAGGACTTTGAAGAAGTACGCTGAAAATATCTCCGACGCTGTTAGATCCCGCCTGACTCCACACCACAGTAAGGCACCACATTTTTATGGATTACCAAAGATCCATAAAAAGGATATACCACTGCGACCAATTACCAGCTCCAGGGACTCACCGACCAGCACTTTGTCGAGGTTTTTGTTGGACATAATTCAACCACTACAGGGTAAATCCGAATCTTTTGTCAAAAACTCGGAACATTTTGTCGAGGTTTTAAAAGGTATCGAATTAGATCCCGGCGATAGATTTGTAAGTTTTGATGTAGAAAGTCTCTACACCAACGTGCCAATAAATGAGTCACTCAGTATCATCAAAAACAAATTACAAACTGATGATACATTTCATGAGAGAACAACGCTATCGGTGGAGGGGGTGATGGATCTTTTGGAGCTCTGTCTCCGTAACTCTTACTTTCAAGTGAAAGATAAGTTTTACGCGCAAAATGATGGACTCCCAATGGGTTCATCTCTTTCGCCAGTGGTAGCAAACTTCTACATGGAGTGGTTCGAGGACCATGCGATCAACACAGCAAGAGTCAAACCAAAACTATGGCTACGATACATGGATGACACATTTATTATATGGCCGGAAAATGATGACGAACTACAAAATTTTCTACACCATTTAAACGGTATTCGACCAACAATCAAGTGCACCATGGAAATTGAAAAAGATTCGGCCTTACCTTTTTTGGATGTTCTTGTCAAACGATTAGACAGAAACATTCAAACCACTGTATATAGGAAACCTACACACACGGGACAGTACCTAAATTTTAAGTCTAATCATTCTGTTGCAACAAAACAAGGAGTTATAAGAAGTTTGTATTCAAGAGCCGTAAATATTTGTAGTAATAATGAAGAATTAACCACAGAAATTAAAAACATTAAAAAGGACTTACAACAGAATGGTTATTCCGAGAAATTAATAAACTCAACGATATTTAAAATTAAAAACAAACTAAATGTACCAAATTCTCAAAATAATAATCCGTTAGGTGTTATTAACATTCCATATGTTCAAGGGATTTCAGAAAACATAAGACGAATAGCTAAACACTATAATATAAAAACAGTATTTTCTTCGGGAAATACGATAAGAAGTTTTGTAACTAAAACAAAACCAGACAATCCCTCAAATAACAAGGAATGTATTTACCAAATCCCGTGTGAGTGTGGTAAATCATATGTAGGTGAAACGAAACGCCCTCTTCAGGTTAGAGTAAATGAACATCTAAAAAGTACCCAATTAGGGGATATTGAAAAATCTGGTTTAGCAGATCATGCATGGTCAAAAGATCACAGGATTCAGTGGTCAGAAGCTAAAGTTTTACATAAGGAGTCGCATTGGCGAAAACGAAAGTTTATTGAAGCTGCGTTTATAATGCAGAATAAAGAAGTTTTCAGTCAACCAAGCACGGACATACCAAACATATGGAAACCACTCCTTAAGGAAAACAGGCGTCTTACGATTAAAAAAAGGGGGCGGGCCGTCACACCTGACTGCACACCAAGTAGTATAAGTAGTAGCCTAGAGACTAGATTGTTTAGTTTACACTTGATAACGGTTAGAGATACTTACTAACCGAAACGTCGTGTTTTAAAATAAATAAAGACAATGGAAGTCCGAAATTTTATTTCTAAAGAACTGCCTGTTATTTAGGTTTTATTAGTTTATTTGTTTATTATTTTGTTTACAATTTGATGAATATTTTCACGCACTTTAATTAAGTTATTTGGAACCTTATCGAAGTAAGCAGCTGTTGACTTAGTCTTCTCAAATTCATGGAATATTTCCAACATTTTAAAACCTTCCATTGTCTTGCATACTAATTCACCTTTTCTATGAGTAACACCAAGACTGTGTGGTAGATAATGTTGCGTTATCGTAATAGTAGGATCGTATATTAAATTATTATGCTCAAGCCAGAAATGCGGTGAAATTTTAATTCCATTTGAATATAACTTAGTACCCACTTGCACTTTGGTTTTTATTCCATATTTCTCAGCTAATTCGTGGAAAACTAAACTTGCAGCTAGGCATAGAGCACAGTAATTTGCCTGAATAAATGCCTTTTCAATACCATATTTGATTATATTCAATCGGATGTACTCATGCATATTATCGGACATGACTGGTTACATCAAGAGCTTGATGATGAATAGTTCTTATTTGTTTTAGTTTTTTAAAATTATGCAATCTTGTAAACAGTATGTTCTTATTAGTTTTATAATTTTTGAATATATCTTCATCATTGACATATTGATAATTTTTAAGTTGGTAACACTGGTAATAGTGAAATTTGGTTGGTATCATTGACTTGTTGGTAATTTCTATTAAGTTGGTAGCCATGGGATATTGTTGGCGACAATGTCTGTTTGGTTTTGCATTTTGCTAATATATCTTGATTTTTATTATTTTATTCAGTATGTTTCAATCCGTTAAAGAGAAAAAGTTTAGTGGTTCTTTAAAAAGACGCGACGTAAAGTTAATAAGTAGGTAGGTAGATAGGTTATAGCTTGCAAGCGAGTTATTTTTAGTATTTATATCGTCTAACGTTAATTAAACTTTTTATATTTATAGAAAATGTCTCTCTTTACTGATTTTGTGAGACACATTGCTGCCATCTTGGGGCTTTTAAGACCGCACTATGATGAGACAGTAGCCAAGGAAGGATTGCGTGAATGTACACGCGCAATAAAATAAGATGAATAAACATTTTAAAAAATCGAGCAATTTGGGGGAGAAGCAGCACATTAGGCATGTCTGCGGAATGTAAGAAGTTATAGGAACCAGATTAAAACAACCCAAAAGAAGGGTACAGGTCTATTATCAAGGAAACAAACTGCCCGGGACCGAGTCCGGTGGGACGATTTTGTATCTGTTTTTGCTTCTAGAATTCGCACGGCGGTCATTACAAACTTGTGGCATAAAGATCCAAAAACTTTTCTTATTGATTGTAAAGCAATTTTTATAAGACGTATCCAGAACGCTCTGAAAAAAAATGAAACTGTAAAAGTCAATGCAGCATTTTGTGGGGAATTCGAGGTGATAAAGGGTGATAAGGTACACAAAGAGCATAATAAGTACTTCACCACATCAAACGCACCCATCTATAGAGATACCAACTTAAATGTCTGGTTTGACTCCAAAGTTTTAGCTCCAATTATGAAAGAACTTGAAGAATTCCAAGAGCGAGATAGTGATTTACCTGCTGAGATTAAGAAAAAGCTTGAGCTGTTACGTTCGCTTTATATCCTGCAGGCAAAATAGATTCAAATTTAGTATCATCATACCCCCACTATTCTACAGTTCTTAAATTAAAAGGAATACAGTTCCCGATGACTTTAAAGCAAATACCAAACTTTGCGCAACAGAATAATGTATCGATAAATATACATATTCTTTAGAAGAACAAAAATGTATTTAAAACATTTCCTACCTATCTGACGAAGAATAAGAGAGACCGCCATATTAATCTGTTAATGGTACAAGATCGATACGATGACGCTGAGACTCCCGTACGATACCACTATGTCTGGATCAAGAATTTATCTCGCCTCCTCTCCATTCACTTCAGTAAAGCACACGGGCAAAATTTTTTTTGTGACCGTTGTCTCATTTACTGTAGAACAAAAAAGAAACTTGGTAAAAATATCGAAGATTCTTTGCAGATCAATCAAACTACAATCAAAATGCCCGAACCAGGAAAAAATACACTGAAATTTACAAATTTTAAAAATAAGGAGAAAGTTCCGTTCGTAGTTTACGCTGATCTGGAGAGTGTGCTTAAACCCACAAATGATCCCAAAAAACCTCAGAGAAGCCAGCATCATATACCTGCAGCTGTTGGCTATTACCTCAAATGCAGTTATGACGACTCTCTAAGTTTTTAGCGTTCATACCGAGGTTTGGATTGCATGCAGTGGTTTGCTGATGAAATGGATAGTCTGGCAGAGGACTTGGCAACCGTCTTTTGGTGCCCTTGCGATATTAATATGACATGGATGCAGGAAGTTCAGCAACAAAAAGCTACACTTTGCCATATATGTGAACAAAAATTCACTCCTGACGATAAGAAAGTTAGAGATCATAACCACCTGATCCCCAATAACAACTATCGCGGTGCTGCTCACGAATCTTGCAACATTAATTATAAAGACACTCATATTATACCTGTAGTCTTCCATAATCTAAGTGGCTATGATGTCCACTTTATAATAACAGATATTGCAACGAGAATGAAAGGGTCTATCGATTTGCTTCCGATTACAAAAGAGAAATATATAAGTTTTACAAAACATATCGATTACTTTCCCATCCAATTCCGTTTTCTTGATAGTTTTTGTTTTATGGCTTCTTCACTGGAGAACCTAGCATCGTACTTGGAGGAATTTCCAAGTCTAGAATCACAGTTCTCACATTTACCAAAAGAAAACTTTAATCTGTCAACAAAAAAGGGAGTGATGCCTTACGATTACCTCGACGCTTTCGATAAATTTAATGAAGTAAATTTACCGGCTCAAGATGCCTTCTATAATAAGTTGGAGAACAAACCATGTCCCAGCAGACTCTACCATCAAGCCAAACTCGTCTGGAATGAATTTGGTTGTAGAACGTTAGGCGAGTATGTCGACCTTTATATGAAAACAGATATATTGCTTTTGACAGATGTCTTTAAAAGGTTTCGGGAGAGCTGTCTTAAAACTTATAAACTTGATCCTGCTCACTATTTAACCTTACCAGGATATACGTGGGATGCGATGATGAAAATACCGGTATAGATCTAGAGCTTCGTACTGATGCTGATATGTTCCTCTTCGTGGAAAGGGGCATTAGAGGCGGTCTAAGTCAAGTCTGCAGTAAGAGGAAAGCCAGAGCTAACAACAAATACCTTCCAAGCTATGATCCTTCCATGCCCGAATCTTTTCTAATGTACTTTGATGTAAATAACTAGGTGCGTTTAATCCGTTTTAAATATTTGCTTATAATTGGTTTCAAAGTACTTTAAGTACATTCGAGTACTTCAAGTACATTCGAGTACTTCAAGTACATAAAAAAATTTCAACTAAGTACAATAAAATATTCTTGAAGGCCAATGTAGATATAGGTGAGACATAACTTTAATGCGCCGAAGACAAGTGGTCACCTCAGGGTTGCCACATGTCGGTTTTTTATCAACTTGGCAGGGAAGTCCGGGGGAAACATTGTTGATATATTTTACATTTTTCACATCTTTTTTAACATTTTTTGAAGTTTTTGATATTTTTTGACAAATTTTACATTTGTAAAAATTTTACTTTTTTTTTTTAAATTTTAATATTTTGGACATTTTTTTGATATTTTGAGCATTTTTCTAATTTTTTGACATATCTAAAGTACTTGAAGTACTTCTATTGTAAAAGTAAAATACTTGGGAAAATCAAGTACTTTCGTACTTGGAGTACTTTCATAATGTACTTGTGACAGCTCTGGTTTCAATCATCATTAATAATTATATTTTTTCTTGCAGTATGGTTGGGCGATGTCTCAATACCTTCCCTGTGGTGCTTTCCAATGGTGTGATAAAAACATTGATGTCACCGCCATTTCTGATGATGCTAGTGAGGGCTATATATTGGAAGTTGATTTGTATTATCCTAATGAACTACATGATCAACATAAAGATATACCATTCTGCCCGCAGCATATAAATCCTAAGACTGGGAAGCCTCCAAAAAATGTTAAAGAGCTTACAAACTAATGGCAACACTTGAAGATAAGAAGAAGTATGGGTTGCTAATAAAGAAAGTACATCGCGTTGTTAAATGTAATCAAGCTCCATGGCTGAAGAGTTATATCGATCTAAATACAGAGCTCCGTAAAAAGGCAGCGAATGAATTTGAGAAGAATTTATTCAAGTTGATGAATAATGCGGTCTTTGATAAGTTGAAAAATATTAATCTTGATTTTATTTTTCCGTAGACCTAAAGCGATATTTGTGTAAAAAACATATTTAATAACAAACTCAAATACAGTACTATCGTTTATTCATTATGTGAAAAATACTATATACAGGGTGTCCCATAACTTAGGGGCCATAGGCCAACAGGTGATAGAGGAGGTCATGTCTGATAAAAACGTTTAAATAACATGGGTCCAAACTGTTTCTTTGTCGTGATACAGAGCATCAAAGTTGTCGATTTTTTAAACTTTTTTCATAATATCTTAAAAAAAACGCAGTCAAATTATGAAATTGGGTAAAGCCGTGTATTAGAACATGAGCAATAAATTGAAATAGAAATAATTTTTAAAAAATTAGTCGGTTAATTTTTTAGAAAATACATGCGTTTTGGTATATACTTTTATTAATGCCATATTAAACACAATGTTTTTTGTATATTTTTTGTTAATAAAAACAAGTCTCTAGAGAGACATAATAATAAAATATTATTGATATTTTTAATAAGTAAGAAAAATTAATTTTTTAAAAAATTATTAGTTTTTACACATTTTTGGAGGTTACTTTGACAGCCTGTATCTCCTCAACTCGCAATTTTATCAAAAAAGGAATACCACATTTTTGAATCACAATATTCATCTTGCTGCGACAGATTTTCTTTTTTTAAAACCCTTTATCCCCCACCACTACTCTAACTTTAAAAAATCCTATATCTTAAAAAACAGATGTGTGTTAATCCCCATGTTATATAAACTTTTTTCTCGGAAATAACCTCCTCTATCACCTGCTGCACTATGGCCCTAAGTTATATCTTAAACTAATCCTTTTTCGTTGTAGGTAAAACGATGGAGAACGTTAGGAAGCGTGTCAACGTCCGGTTGCTAACTGAATGGTGTGGACGTTATGGTGCTGAGTCATATATAGCAAAGCCTGAATTCAAAAATTGTGTGATATTTAGCGAAAAACCTGATCTAGTTGCGGTTGAGCTCAAGAAACTGCAAATTTGGTTAAATAAGCCGATCTATGTTGGACAGACAATTTTAGATTTAGCGAAGACTACAATCTACGAATTTCATTATGGATATATAAAGCCAAATTTTGAAAATTGTTCAGCGTACTACACGCACACAGACAGCCTGATTTATGAGTTCTTTCAAGATCCGTATGAAGCTATAAGGCGAGACTGCTATAAATACTTTGATACCTCTGATTACCCCAGTGATAATACTTTCGGAATTCCGCAAGTTAATAAAAAAGTCTTAGGAATGATGAAGGACGAAAATAACGGTGTTCCTATGACTGAGTATATAGGTCTTAGATCGAAATTATATGCTACCAAAGTTTTAACGTCTGCAAATGATGTACTAAAGAAAAGAAGGAGATTACAGGAAGAAGGGTATGACGACAAAGAAATTAATTCCATCATATTAAACTTGGGAATAACAAAAAAGGCGAAGGGAGTCAAATCCTCGGTTGTTGAAACGAACATTACCTTTGAAGAGTATGTTGAATGTCTTGATAGTTTTAAGCATAAATCAATCTCGCAAAATCTTATTCGGTCAGAGAACCATCAGGTACAATCTATCACCCAGCTTAAAATTGCCCTTTCACCATATGATGATAAGAGGTATCTCGTTCCTGAGACGAACGAAACGTTGCCATGGGGGCATTATAGCATTCCTAAGATAAGTTCAGATTTTACCGCCGAAGCCATGGAAGAAAGCGATGGTGAACTACTTTACTGAAAATATTTAGCATCTTTTAACCACTTTTTATAAAGAGTTACAGATATTTTAGATTTCTTATCAATTTCTGACATGATTGTCCCATTTAAATAATTGTACACAAACAGTATAATTTGCATCAGTTCAAGCAATTTTACAAATATTATAGTCGCTATTTATATTTTCGTGATACTACTAACACCTAAATAAATAATAATATTATAAGTACTTTCGGCCAGTTTCGGTCTTTTTGCGTCTATACATTTTGTTACACCAAAGATGCCATACCATGTTTATTCAGTTCATTTCGATAATTTATCTAGCACACGTTGTAGTTTTTGTACCTACTCTAGTATACGTAAATCTTCGCTCACTTTCGGGCATCCTCGGACTCTGATGTGATCTTAGAGAGTGCTGGGTAAGGTTAAAATTACTAAGAAAATGTTAATAATTATTGTAAATCAAAATTGTTGAAATAGTCCCGAGTTAAAACATATTTTTAACAAAATAGACTATTTTTATTTGGTCTACATTTTAAGTTATTTGTGGCTAGTACTGATATCCTTTTTTATAAATATTGTGAAAAGACAATAAGTTTAAATTGGTAAAAAGAGAATTAAATAAGATCAATTTTTTGTATCATAACTAACCTCTAATGAAGGTGAAGGATAGAGGATTGCTATTTTTATCTTAACAACTGCTTGTTTATTAAATGTCTAAAAGTGTATATTTAAAACGTAATACATTATAATCCGTATATTGGGTTAGTGTGTGTTTATTTATTAATATCCTTTCGACACAAGCCTTTTGATCGACCTTTGTCTTCCTAAAATCGTGACGCCAACGTGACGCTAACGTGACGCAAACGTGACGCTAACGTGACGCAAACGTGACACAATACCCATATCACTCATTATATCATACATTGGTCACATGTTAAACTTCACAAACAGCTTTAATAATACCTTTTTAACCAACACTTCGTTAATTTGGCCAGACAACATTTAGACAGTTATTTGAACAAATTTAAACGGTTATCTAAATTGCTCTAAGCAGCTCTAAAGAGCTGTAAAACAGATCGAACCATCAAAATACTAAAATCCAACATCTACCGGGTAGACCCCTCGACACATCACTGACGCACGCCTGCGCCGTCGGGCTGGTGACATTTGACACATTTAATTTGACACATTTCAGACGTTTGACAGCTGGCATTTGACACTGACATTTGACAATTGCCACTTGACTTGAGATCGTCACCCTGCCACCGAGGCATCCTGCTACCACGCCTCTTAATATTTGAAACCCCCATCCCGCCCCATCCCCCCTCCTAACACACAAAAAATACATACTCTTTTACCCATCTACCAACATACTGATACAACACTCTATTTTTCCTTACCTACTTTCGAAACCTCAATTTTTAATACATACCAGAAAAAGAACATATCGTACTATTGGGCTCTTGTGCCCCGCCCACCAACAACCTGATCATACGCCATTTTTCTTTTTACCTACTTTCCAAAACTCGATTTTTTAATGTCTACCACATAAAAACATATCGTACAATTCGACTACATGTATCTGCGTGTGACCTTGACTGGGCCACTTTCGCTAACTTGAACCTTAGCGTTTTCTTATGGGAATTTACATGGGAAATTCTGCAGAACTCCTATAGCCTATTTACTTTAAGCTTACATCACCAAAAGAAATATTAACAGAAATCCAAAATATTAATTCGAAAAAAGCCCCAGGGTATGATCATTTTAACGGGGTAGTCATAAAACAACTCCCCAGAAAAGCTATCGTAAAAGTATGCAACCTAATTAATGCGTCCTTTAGGCTTAGGTATGTACCTAAACTGTGCAAAGTTGCAGAAGTTATCATAATTCCAAAACCGGAAAAACCACTACATGACATGTCATCTTACAGGCCAATATCTTTGCTGCCAATTATATCCAAGCTCTATGAAAAATTATTGCTTAAATGGCGAATTGGAAGGAAGTCCAATTTAACAATTCATAATAAGTTACTGCTTTATAGACAAATACTGAAACCAGTATGGACATTTGGTATTCAACTCTAGGGTTGTGCTAAAGAGAGTAACATTTTAGTTTTACAGAGATTTTAAAATAAAGTATTAAGAAACATTGTGCATACACCTTGGTACGTTTGCAATAGTGACCTTCATCGGGATCAAAAAATCCAAACTGTAGCAAAGACTATAAAAATGTATGCAAAAAGCCATGAAGATAGACTCCATCGGCATGTGAATGTCGAAGCAATTCAGCTTCTAGACAATACTATGCTAGTTCGAAGACTAAAAAGAGTGAAGCCGTTTGAGCTAGTAAACTAAGTGAATTACATAAAACCAAATAATGCTATAAACACAACACAATTGTGAGTTACAGACGACACAAAGCGGGGAGAACTGTTGAGTGAACCCTAAGTTTAAATCTGACTTTTCTAGTAAATTAAGTTAAAAGAAAATTGCTAATTAGTCTTACTGACTAGATTGTAATACAACAAATAAAAAAAAAATTTGTAGGGTGTAGTGCTCTTTAATTTTTAATATTATGGTTATTGAAGATTTTTTAGCTCTTCAAAACTGGAGAGAGGAGTGAAATGTTTTCATGCGCTGCGTTTATATAAAAAATATGATTTGAAAAATTATTGAACTTACGATGTGAGCCAGTCGGTTTTCCTTCTTCTTTTCTCTTCTCTTCTTGGAATCTCTGGGGAAGAGTCAGTCTGTCGTCACAATTAATTTTCGATAGAATAAATGTAAAATAATTAGCGCCTGGAATAGCAAAAAACATCAGCAAAAAATGAGCTGCACCACGCGACCGTATCCGTGTCAATATTTTATTGCAACTAATTTCGCGAAAAAAGTACAGCGACCGAGTTTGGCTTTAATTCCGAACAAGGTTACTGCTCAAAAAAAAACTTAATAAAAAAAGCAATGAAAATTCAACACTCCCCGACCAAAAGACGTTATAGCCTTTTGCAGGAAAAAAAATATTAAAATAAAAAACAAAAAAAAACTATCCAAAAATTCAAGGAAAAGAAATAAACCCAATAAGTTTAATTAAAAAATTTTAATTAAGAAAAAAAATGTTTTCCAGAGGAAGATTAAATTTCCCAATTTATAACTATATGTAAGACAAACACACTAGAAACAAAAAAAAATCAGTAGCAATTCACTTTTCCACAGGTAAAGGGCAGAGTTTAACCAATGGACGTTCCAGCGTGCCATTGGCCGTTTTAAGCGTGGCAATGCGTGCTATGCCATCTGCACCATATTTTAGCGATTACTCACGAAGTTATGTCAACGGCTCGGATGCGATTTTATCCAGCACAGGGCTATTTGTGAATCTGACCAAGCGCAGATTTTTCGAAAATTCAGCTTGTAAATTTCAACAACATAGGAAATCAATTTTGCGAGTAGCACGCATGCGCAAAGTCGTGCGTGCAATGGTACATTTTTGTTTCAATAAAGCGACTTTAGGTTTTGAGATAATATATTTTAGAGTTACTAAGTCCTCACAATCAAAACTTCGCAGGTATACTACGGCGCACATGCCTCTTTTGCTGGCGTCACAAAAACCATGTAACTCAAAATTTTGAGCCTGGTCAGGTAAAATTCTACGAGGAATTTCTATTTGAGACAAAAGATGTACCTCAGATAAAAACTTTTCCCATAATCGAATTATTTCCATGGAAGGCTCGCCGTCCCAACCAACTTTATCTTCCCATAATCTTTGAATAAGGTATTTTAGAAAAAAAGTTACTGGTGCGAGACAGCCAAGCGGGTCAAAAATACGGGCTAAAATTGATAACATAGACCGTTTGGTGCATGTAGATTGTTGGGAGTTCACCAAAAATTTAAAACAATCCACAGTAGGGTTCCATTGTAAGCCAAGAATTTTTAAAGAGACATCATTGAGGTCATCCGATTCAAAAGAAGGCGGATTACTACATAAAAGTGAGGGTGAAAAATGCAATAAAAGTGAGGGTTCGTTACTGGACCACTTCCGTAACTCAAATCCACCCATTTGAAACAAAGAAATAAGTTCATCGCGCAGAGACTCTGCGCAGGCGTAATCGATTAAAACGCGATTAGCTAAAAAGGACTACAACTTAGTCCATAAACAACAGTTTTTAAATAAAAATCTTGGGGTTCGTCCCTAGGGTCAAACCGCCAAACGATGCGCTAGTAAGTCCAATGCTCAGGCGTCATTAAAATATTTCTAAACATTTGCTTTACGTCGGCGCAAAGTACATATGTATGTAACCGAAAATTTAATAAAATCGTTACAATATTTTTCTGTAATTTGGGTCCCTTTAATAAACAAGAGTTTAAACTTTGATTGGCAACAGTAAAACTTCCGTTAAAAAAGACGCGCAAACGCGTTGTGCAACTTTCAGGGCGCAAGACGCAATGATGCAGAATCCAAAAAGAATTTGACGTAAAGGACTGGTCTTGAACTGGTTACATATGTCCTAAATTTAAAATTTCGCGAAGAAAATTCCGGTATTCTTCATACAACTCCGGAGTTTTTAAAAGATGACGTTCAAGCGAAAAAAACGATTTAAAGCGACTTTCGTACAACCAGGGAAACTAGGCGAATTAATTTTAAACGGGAGTGAAACAACGAATTTTCCCGTCGAAGTGCGCGAATAAGTGTCTACAAATTTTTTTTCTGCGAGAGACTCTTCGGGAGAAACACAAATTTTAGTAGGCACGGATTCCAACTCCCAAAATCGTTGTAAAACCACCTCTAGCGGGGGTTGTGACGCGTCAGAATTAATAGTCAATAGCGAGATTGACGAATTATTTGCGTTCCTAACGGCCATTCTCCCCAAAACAATATAACCAAAGATAGTTTTTATCGCGACCGGTTGTTGGTCATCTGAGCCGTAGATACAATCACCCTGTAAAATTCGACCAAAAGAATCAGCTCCTATTAAACAATTAACCTTGGAAGGGATATGAAAATTGGGATCAGCAAAGTTCAAATTTAGAAGGTGCGGCCAATTGTCTCTACATAGTGGTATGGAGGGTATTTAAAAAAAGATCATTTCTTTCGACTGGCTTAAAACAAAGATTAACTCGCCCATCGCTAATGGACGTTTCCATGTCTCCCAAACCCCTAACTTCTACAAAAAAATTTTCCTTAATTAATCCCAATCGACTTACTGCCTTTTGAGTGATAAAAGACATCATTGAGCCGCAGTCTATAATGCAGCGAAAAATTTGAAAATGCTCAAACTTATCTTTTATCGCGATACGAGAGGTAGCCAATAAGGTAGCTGTTCCCTGTGATTGCAAGGAATAGATATTAATTAAGGTAGAGGGTTGAGTTTTCATATGTGGATTTTGCCCATTTTCCTCCGTCTGGGGGTTAGTAAGAGGTGGTGCGTTTTGACTTGCAGGTAAAGTGGGAACCCGAGATGAACCCCTTTCAAAGTGAAGTAAACTATGATATAATTTTGAGTTACACTGTCGACAGGATTTGGTTGTTTTACAGGTACGAAGTTCGTGAAAACCACTACTCAAACAATTAAAACAAATTCGTTTTGATTTACAAAAATTGTAGCGTTCAAATGGGGTTTTATTTAAAAATAAAGGGCACTGATACAATTGATAATAAGCGAGCGGGTTACATAATAAACATCTAACAGCGACCGCCATGGGCGGGGTTTGTGAAAAAGACTGCGATGCGGGTGGGTTGCGTTGATCCACAAAAAAATTTGCGGTACTTTCAGTACTTCTATAATGGGGTTTAGCGTGAGATTTTTGTTTTTGGGGAGGTTTTGAAACAGGGGTTGATTGATTTTTCATTTGGAGTGTGTCATAAACAACACAATATTTTGTTAGCGTGTCTATAGTCTAAATTATACGCATTTGTAATGACGTCACCAGGTAGGAAAAAAACGTATGACGTAGTTATTTTTGCCAATCAATGTTTTTTGATTAACAGTGACGGATACTTCACATAACCAATTACATTTAAATCATAGACACTACTTTCTTTTAAGTTTATTGTCACCGCTGTTTATAATATACTAAACAAAGATAAACAAAAATGACGTCATTACAAATAGGTATAATTTGAACTATATCAACTGACGATAAGAAGGAATCGTGTTGAAGCCATGTTCCAACTCAAAGCGTGAGCCCGTATTAGTAACCAACGTTTTATGTACCATCATAATAAGAGGAAAATCCCAAGCGTCCGTATCATAACCTAACTTTTTGAGAGCGGCGAAATTTTCCGAGTACGTGTCTATTAGGCTGCGAAGCGAATTGGAGTCGTCCGGTTTAATTTTTTCAAAATTATCTAAAATTGACCAGTGCGACTGCGCAATAAGATGAGGGTTAGAAAATCTCTTTTTTAATGCATCATAAGCTATGGGATAATTATGCTCGGCCAAGGGTAGAGCCGACACTACCGATTAAGCGGTTCCTTTACAGGAACTAATCAAATATTTATATTTTTCCCGATTAGAAATAAAACTCACATTGTGCACTAGAAAGTCATAAATATCTAGCCACGATTGGAAAGACTTGTAGTCACCGTAAAAACTAGGCACCGAAAGTTGAGCTAATTTTGGCGCAGAAAAGTTAGGACCGGAGTGCAAAAATGTACTTTGGTTCATAGCTTGGTTTGGAGCTACGCTATTGCGGCGATTTGCAGGCAAAGAAAAATTTATAGGCAGATCTTTGTCAAACAAATCGTTAAAAATTGCCATAATTTAATAATAATCATTTAAAAAAGAATCGCGTATTAAACTTTTATCATTTAAATCGCAATCAGGTAAATTTAAAATAACCGACACGACATTTTGATGGTGTTTTAAAAATCCTTCTTCACGTCTTCAAGCTCTAAACCGCGAACTTTAAATAAACTATGTAGAGAGGAGTCCTGTTTAGCCCTTCTGACTTCTGGCAGGACAATGGCGAGCTCACTTAGGCAAGAAGCTCTATTAGCTTTATTTTTTTTTAACTTAGCTAAAACCGCAGGAGTTGCCATGACTAAGCGAACAAATTTGTATAAAAAATATCCACAAAAAAAGTTAAAAATATGTCTGCTTTACCAAAACCTCTTTTTGCACACAAGTATCTATCAACAACAAAATCTCTTAAAATTAAAATTGCTGATTGATTAAAGTTTAAATTTGATCAAAAAATCAATTGCTCGTGACGGATATTAAAAAAAATAATCTGAGAAAAAAAAGACGTGGGTTAACCTGGGGCGACCATGATAAGGGGATCAAATAATTTTATTGCAACATTTTGTGGCTAATTTGTTGCTAATTTGTTACGTTGAAAATAATTTTGTAGCTCCAGCCGTTTTCGAGAAATCGTGGGCCCCCTAGGATAACGGTTAACCTGAGGGGCCACCTCATATATCCGGTTCTCCTTATCGTACGACCTTCAAACAAACACCTATTTTTGTAGCTCGAAAGCTCTATGTCGTAGTAAAAGAAAACAAATTCTAACTTGCGCTAGAAATTTTATATTTACAAAAACCTTTTAATTGATTTATTACGTGATCTATTGCTCATAAAAATCTCAAAACAAGCTAACAGACTTAAAACAGACATGCTGAATTTTGTTACGCCGGCCGGTTTAAACTCGCTAGGATTTGGTTTTACCATTTTTTTTATTTTTATGTAAATGGGTATCCAATAAATTTATTAATTGATTTTAATTGTTTATTTTCCATGGGGGCAAACATTTTAGTACCGCTAATTAGAGGTAAGTATTCTCTATTCAGCAGTACCAAAAATGTTTGGCCCTCCTGGTAAGTTAACAGTTTAAATTGAATTTTATAAAACTTTTGACTTTCCAGAAAATTATTTTCAAATTACGATTTTTCGTAAACGGCTAGAGCTACAAAATGTTTGCGTACATTGATTGAAAGCCCAAAGTTTTCTCTATTTATCAGTTTCAAAAATGTTTGGGCGCACTCGTAAATTAAGAAATTAAATCTAATCATATAAAAGTTTTGAATTTCCGAAAATTTATTTTCAAATTACGATTTTTCGGAAATTCCGCACATTTTTGAAATGTATATAAAAATCTAACAGGGTTTTACAGCCCAAAGTTTTCTCTATTTATCAGTTTCAAAAATGTTTGGGCGCACTGGTAAATTAAGAAATTAAATCTAATTATATTCAACTTTTGACTTTCCGAAAAATTGAATTCAAATAACGATTTTTCGAAAACGGCTAGAGCTACAAAATGTTTGCGTGCATCGATTAAAAGCGCAAAGTATTCTCTATTCAGCAGTACTAAAAATGTTTGGGTCCCCTGGTAAATTAAGTAATTAAATCTAATTATATAAAACTGTTGACTTTCATATAAAAGTTCATATAAAAGTTTTGAATTTCCGAAAAATTATTTTCAAATTACGATTTTTTGTAAACGGCTAGAGCTACAGAATGTTTGCGTACATCGATTGAAAGCGCAAAGTATTCTCTATTTAGCAGTACTAAAAATGTTTGCGCTCCCTGGTAAATTAAAAAATTAAATCTAATTATATTCAACTTTTGACTTTCCGAAAAATTGAATTCAAATAACGATTTTTCGAAAACGGCTAGAGCTACAAAATGTTTGCGTGCATCAATTAAAAGCGCAAAGTATTCTCTATTCAGCAGTACTAAAAATGTTTGGGTCCCCTGGTAAATTAAGAAATTAAATCTAATTATGTAAAACTGTTGACTTTCCAGAAAATTATTTTCAAATTACGATTTTTCGTAAACGGCTCGAGCTATAAAATGTTTGCGTGCACTGATTGAAAGCGCAAAGTATTCTCTATTCAGCAGTACTAAAAATGTTTGGGCCCTCTGGTAAATTAAGAAATTAAATCTAATTATATAAAACTGTTGACTTTCCAGAAAATTATTTTTAAATTACGATTTTTCGTAAACGGAGAGCTAAAATATTTTTGCGTACGCAGGTGTGAACTACAGATTGTCGTCTAATTAGCGGTACTAAAATGTTTGCCCCCGTGGTAAATAAACAATTAAAATCAATTAGTAAATTTATTGTATACCCATTTACATAAAAATAAAAAAAATGGTAAAACCAAATCCTAGCGAGTTTAAACCGGCGTAACAAAATTCAGCATGTCTGTTTTAAGTCTGTTAGCTTGTTTTGAGATTTCTATGAGCAATAGATCATGTAATAAATCAATTAAAAGGTTTTTGTAAATATAAAATTTCTAGCGCAAGTTAGAATTTGTTTCTTTTTACTACGACATAGAGCTCTTCGAGCTACAAAAATAGGTGTTTGTTTGAAGGTCATACGATAAGTAGAACCGGAGGTATGAGGTGGCCCCTCAGGTTAACCGTTAACCTAGGGGGCCCACGATTTCTCGGAAACGGCTGGAGCTACAAAATTATTTTCAACGTAACAAATTAGCAACAAATTGGCTACAAAATGTAGCAATAAAATTATTTGGGCCCCTTATCATGGTCCCCCCAGGTTAACACACGTAAAACAAGGAAGTCCCAACCCAAGGTCTGTAGAGGATAGGTTGCCTGGTAACTCTGTCGTAGCGGTGTGAGGTGACAGCGCGTCATTCGGAGTGCCAAGATTTGATTAGAGCGCTATGTTTACATGCATTTTTAAGTATTTTTAAACTTCGATGGTTTATTTTTTACATTTCTGGTGTTTTTTCGGAAAATATTAACCCAGCGTTGGTACACCTATTTTTCCTAACATGAATGTAAAAAATGCTAGAAGTAATTTAGAACCTAAATTTTTATTTTATTTCGAAGCTAATACGAAGATAGAAAAAATAAAAAAATATTTTTAAACAGGAAAATCCAGGGGCGTACTTTTATATAAAAAACAAGGAAATTCTTACTTAGAACTATAAAATAATTTTTAAATAGAAACAAAATTTCGGACTTCAATTGTCTTTATTTATTTTAAACACGACGTTTCGGTTAGTAAGTATCTCTAGCCGTTTTCAAGTGTAAACTAAACAATCTAGTCTATAGGCTACTGCTTATACTACTTGGTGTGCAGTCAGGTGTGACAGCTCGCCCCCTTTTTTAATCCTAAGACGCCTGGTTTTCTTATGTTTGGTATGTCCGTGCTTGGTTGACTGAAAACTTCGTTATTCTGCATTATAAACGCAGCTTCAATAAACTTTCGTTTTCGCCAATGTGACTCCTTATGCAATACTTTAGCTTCTGACCACTGAATCCTGTGATCATTTGACCATGCATGATCCGCTAAACCGGATTTTTCAATACCCCTGATTGGGTACTCTTTAGATGTTCATTTACTCTAACCTGAAGAGGGCGTTACACTCACACGGGATTTGGTAAATGCATTCCTTATTATTTGAGGGATTTTCTGGTTTTGTTTTAGTTACAAAACTCCTTATGGTATTTCCCGATGAAAATACTGTTTTTATATTATAGTGTTTGGCTATTCGTCTTATGTTTTCTGAAATCCCTTGAACATATGGAATGATAATAACACCCAACGGATTATTATTTTGGAAATTTGCTACAAAAAATGTTACGCGGCTGGTACACCCGGGTATCACATGCCCGACGCAAGTTTACCTCCTAGCACCAGAGGCAGATTGATACTAAACCCGCTATTTTTAGTGGTCCGCTATTAGAACAAGTGTACAAGACGCTAGCCCTACCAAGTCCACTTTCAATCCCTTACTTCGCATGCGCAGATCTACCAATATTATTTACCTCATGTATTAGAATAGATGAATACAGGGTGATTTTCACTTGAATGATTCTAACCACATGAAAATAGAAAGTTTCAAAAACCTAACCTAACAAAACCTAATCAAATCTAAACGAACCGAACCAAAGCAATATTCTCAATATTTTATTGCAACTGATTTCGCGAAAAAAGTACAGCGACCGAGTTTGGATTTAATGCCGAACAAGGTGCCTGCTCAAAAAAAAACTTAATCAAAAACAATGAAAATTCAACAGTTTATAGACAAAATACCGAAAAATTGCACCTTTTTACCCCCCCACAACCACTGAAGCGGGGGGCTAGGGGTTGGGACTTTTGATATGTTAATGTTCTAACTACCCTAAAACTATTTCCGGAGAGAAAAATTCTTCCCCCCCTCCATGTACCCTACAACCCTCTCGTTGACTGTGTGGTGGTCAGCTAACAGTTTACATTTCAAAAGCTAAATAAGCAATCTAAATATTAATTTTATCCAGTTGGAGGTTGACCCGTAAGAAAGTTCGATTATTTTTGAAAACTAATAAACAATAACAATTGAACAATGTAAAGATAAAGTAACTCACAGTATTGTATTCAACCCATCACATCACTATACGCAGACTTCGATAAACTGACCACGGACTAGCACTGACCTATGACACATGTGATGTAACTTTACCATCTCTAAACTGAAACTAAATGAAAATCATAGGCACTTTGCCTTTTTGATACCTCGGTTATTGCGTAACATCCGCCAAACCTGTGTTCCATTTTTACCCCAAAACTAAAGTGCAACAACAGGATACACGTCCATTAACAGGATACACCTGCGATTTTCTTGAGACCGAACCGACAAAAACAAATTTGGGTACCACGTGCAAGTAGCAAAACAACATGGATTTCCTTTTAAAAAATCGACCGCCAGAGACTATATTTCCTGTCCCAAAAATAAACGCGAAAAATAAACAAAAACCACCTGCTTCGCCAAAATAAGGCCGACACCCGGTCGAATTAGATCGACTTTTCCGGTAGGGGGGTTAGCTTAAATACCCGTGATCCTTCGTAGAGAGATCATTATTAGATTATTATTCGAGTATTATTCGATTCATTATTCTATTATTTGTTCTTAAATTTAAACAGTCAAGATGATCCTTCGTTAAGTGTTAGAATCTTTGATTATTCTATCTTTATTTTTACCAAAATTTAACTTGAATTAAATTCGAGTCCGTCAGAGCTTAAGACTTAAGAACAGAAAAACATTATTAAAAGTAAATAAAGCTATGGTTAAATAAAAGTACTAGTGAGTAAACAACAGAAAAGTGCATAAAGGTATGACAAAGTTTTAGTGCAAGCAAAATTATAATGTTATTATTGTATAGTGGTGGCTCCTGGCTGTAAAGATGGCTTTTATTTCGAACAATGTTGAACAATAACGTATTCTAGTATATATCGGTTGTTGGCAAAAAATTCGTGGACTATGAAAATTGACTTTAAATCGTTTTGCTTTACAATAAAAGCTTTTGTTAATTAGGACGTTTGCTATTAAATTAACTGATAGACTCTGAATCGAAGGTTGTTAATGAAAATGATTATTTTAATGTTATGAATTTAATCTTTATGCGAATTAGATAAATATGACAACATGCAATACTTTGGGAAATGTACCGTTATTTTATTTTCACAATCTATAACTACTTGTTTTAAAGAAAGTTTTTAATTTCCATCAATAAAAGGGTTGTGATAAAAGCTATTACACTAAAACGCTGATTTTCTGAGAGAAAGAGAGAAAGAGAAGTCCTAGAATAAGAAGAAAAAAAAACAACAAACACAGAAAAGTTTTAGGTCCCCTTTGGACAGTATATAGCTTTTAAAATGGCAACCGAAAACATTTCAGCAGCTCTTTCAATATTGCAAGTTCCGCAGCAGGTTCAAGTAGGCATCGACTCGATCCCGACCTACGACGGACAAACCAGCGTTAATGAATCAGCGCTCATCGAAGAGAATGCTTCGCTAGACACTAGTCATATGGTTCCTTTCTGGAAGACAACCTTAGAGGAAAATAGAAATAGAGCGTCAAATTCAAGAAACTGCAAAGCAGCGGACCAGGAACGCAGGGGCTCCGCTATGGAAAAAGCAAGATGGAAGTAAAAACCGAAAGGGTGGGGATATTTGCGTGCACGTCAGAAGGAACCCCGTTTAATATGGTAAACGTACAAGCAAATAGACGTGTATATGCAGCTTTAGTGGATAGTAGCGTCGCATTATCCCTGATAAAAAACAGAGGAAAGGGGTTCAACAAAAAAAAATTATACCGATACCTACATTAGGACAAGTATTTCATTCAGTTTTTTTTATAGATTTAGAAGTGCCTCATTAAATTTTGTTGAAAAAGGCAGATAGTTTTGGAGCTGAATTAGGGTTAGATTTTTTTGAAAAATATGGCAAAAATTGGGAAAATATTTAATGTCCGCTTTTAAAGAGAAAATAAGTTTCGATAGTGTATGCAATAAGATTATGCAAGCAAACTTTCGTTCTGATTAAAAATTTGACAAGAAAAATAGTGGAAGTTTAAAGAGAGTTGACGAAACTTACTTTGTCCCAGGAAAGAAGAAATAATCAAAGTTCTCATGTAAGTGCCGTTACTGAGAACTTGTACACTGAATCGGCGGCAACCGGTCTCAAGTGTCTTACCAACTCAAGGATTGATTCTTCGACCCAAACGACAGAGGAAAGGAAGACTGTAGCTTCCTAGAGCAGAAACTCTTCAGTAAGAAAAATCAAAAATTGTTCGGAGATAAGAGATAGGGTTTTGGGAGAAAGCCCAGAGAAATGAAGGCCCGTCAAGTCGGCCATCTCCAGAGCAAGTTGTATCAGTAAAAAAAAAGGTTTGTCTGTGTACTTAAAGGAAGACTTAATTATACCGCCGCATAGGCATGCATTTTGTTCTGCTACCATTCGCCAAATATCCAAAGTTGATACCCAGCAAATGGTTCAGGAACCAGTAATGAATGATCCTACGGGATTGCTTGTGGCAAGATTCTTGTGCAACATGGCTTATCCCAGAGTTTCTGAGGCAGAGCAAAGAGAAAAAAAACCGCCAGAGAGGACCAGAAAATTGTCAACTATGTCCTGAAGAAATTACTGAGATTCCTAAATATCTAAACCTCAAATTGATGAACAAACCGACAATAGAGTTATCTGAATAAAAAGTAACGTACACGTATAGTGATTTTAAAAATGGTTTTGATGGTATTTCCCTGTGAATAAAATTTAGGCAGTGACCAAGTAGATTTAGAGGGCATTTTAGTTTGAGTTATTATATATTTTGACGTTAAAAAAAAGAGAGAAGCAGAGAAAGAAGCATACCAAGTATATATAAATTATAAGAATTAGAAGAGGCATAAGAGAAGAAGTTTTCGCACATATAGAATTAAGATGTGATCTCAATGCCAAATTCGATGGTGAGTTGAGATATTAGACAAAGTTGAGTTTAGATAACTTTGAAAGAGAGTTCCTTCTTGTATCGACCCATTGTGCCTTCACTTTTATTTTACTAGTCGTTAGTAGAAAAGTAAACCAAACCATGTGACTGGTCCACAACATAATAGACGACAGACGACTTGAAATTTGAAACCAGGAAAACAAATTAATTGGGTCAAAGCGTCTCGACGAAAAGAAAAAGATCTACGACATTAGTGAAGATGGCTAAATGCAGTGTTGGTAGCTAGACAAGGCCGAGCCAGGATGATATTCATAACATATTGACTCGTTTAAGCAGTTTCACTCTATATGAAATTCTTGAGAAGTATTTAATCGATAAACCTCTGGCCGCGTACATTGTTTTTTTAATTTTTTTTTTATTATAGATGGCAGCAGTTGGCTTTTTTCTCAGCCCCAAGTGAGTCCCTAAGGGTAGGCAGCACAATTAACATGCTTCCCATTCATTTGATATTACAAAATAAAGCAATGAACAAAAAGTGTCACTGCGTCTTTTTCTTTAGTATATAGAAGGAGAGAGTAACTTGAATTTAAGGGTTAGATCAGTAAGTTGATCACCCAACAGCCATTTTCTTAGCAGAATGGAGTCAGATTTTGTGAATTTGGTGAGGTTGAAATATATTTTTAAAAATATGTTTTATTTTGTGGATATTTTTAGACTTTTTTGTGAAAAATTAAAGTGGTTACAGCTTGGGCATTCTTGGAATTCATTTATCCAGAAGAAACATGCAGGTTAGTGGATTAAAAGCAGGATTAGTTTTAGGCCGCTAGTAATTTCTGTACCTAATGCGTAATTTCGGTAATCTTTTAATAAAAAGGTGAACATTAATTACCGTTTCAAAGGATTAGGAAACATTCTGTTCAAACAGAAGGTAAATATTTTTGCAAACCATAATTAGGTAGTTTATAGGTATAATTAAGAAAAATGGGTAAATATATAAAATAGGGGAGACTAGGGATTGTTCATACATTTTTTAAAAATATTTTTGAATAAAAATATAGATGACATTTTTTTAATATTTTTTTGCATTATAATATATAGCTTAATATGTAATGATTTTGAATGATTTTAGTGTGACAGTTTGCTAATTAATGTATCAATGATCCCTATATCTGTACCCCAGAGCCAGACTATGTTTGACTTTTTTTGGTTTGAACAACTTAATACAGACTTAACATTGTTTGCCTAACGATGTCTATGGACTTAATATTGGTTCATATCAAGGTTTATAATTAGCAAATAAAAATACATGAAAAAATAAGTATTAAGGTTGTTCAAACCAAAAAAAGGCAAAAAGGGATTTAACATGCAATAATAATAAATGATAAAAGTCATGGGCGCACCCAGGGGGGAGGGGGGGCCAAGCCTTAGATTTTTAGTATATTTTCTACATATTTGATGATAAAACATGAAAAATACCTTAAAATTTGACACCAGGAGGCTTCGGGCCCCCCCAACCCCAAGCAGTGGCGTAGTTGCGAAAAGACACGATGACCTTTTTTTTTTTTTTTTGGTCGCAGGATTTTTGAGGGCGCCCCTTGTACCTGTCCGCCTCCGCCACACATGATGACCTTTTTTTTTTTTTGGTCGCAAGTTTTTTGAGGACGCGCTTTGTAGCTGTCGGCCGCCCCCACACATGATGATTTTTTTTTTTGGTCGCTAGTTTTTTGAGGGCGCGCTTTGTAGCTGTCGGCCCCGCCCCCCAAGACACATTCCTGGGTGCGCCACTGTACAAGTTGCATAATACATGAATAAAAAAAAATTATTTGTGTTTCAGTGAATTCTCTAAAATATGAATCTTTAATAATCCCTCAAATAATAAACAGTCAAGTAATTCTCACCAAAATAGGTACCAATGATAGTAGTAGTATTTAAATTTTGCCAGATTTTAATACAAAACAATTTTCCCTGAACTGCTGGTTTGGTAGTGCCTTAAGGGAGATCCATATAAAATATCCATACAATATTTGATATTAAAAAAAATATATATCTACAAAGGTGTTGTTTTAAATTATTGTAATGTTTATTTTTTTTCAGAATTGAAAAAGCGTCGACGATCCTCCATTCTTAGTTCAGTAAATTTGACTAGAGAGAAACAGCTGACACCAAAAGCCAAAAAGCTTTATTGAAGAGTGGTAACTGACAGTAAAAAATTAGCCAACCAGAGCAGGACAATCATTTCGAAAACGTCTAGAGATAGCTGACAATTTTTCCAGTCACTATAAACATATAATTAAAAGGGTAAATAATCAAACCTTATTTTGTTATGGTTAACGAACTGGCAAGATTTTTATAATACACATATCCTACCCTCAGAACAAAAGTGACACATCTCAAAATTTTAATTTTAGGATTTTTACTTTTTGCGATTTGTCACTCACTATCGATACATTGTCAAATAAAGTCACAATTCAAATTACAAATAATAAAATAATATATTTAAAGTTTTAAGTTACCACAGCTTCTTATGGTAACCGCAAAAGTTTTTTGCAATTTTCCAACAATTTAATTTTTTAAGCTTTTTGTGTAAAAATATTTAACTATTGTAACAAATACTCTTACTTAATTAATAAGTGTCATTGAGATTCATGTATATTTTGTAAATTGTATTAATAAAAATTTTTTACCAAGTTTCAATCCTTTTTGTATTCCTTTTATTTAAAAAATTAAGTAAGTTTAAATAAAAGGATTAATTAGTCACTTATTTCCTTTATGAGACATTGACAACTTTTACAGTTCAGTTGCAGTGGTTGCTTTTGGAAACAATGATGAAAACCATAATTTATTATCAATAAATAGTCTGAAACGATGAAATTAGTAAAAGTTGTCAAAAACACCATAAAGGAAAATCAGACTATAAAAAGAACCAAGAAACAGGCAAAATTAAAGTTCTTTGATTTTTTAAATCTTTAATTTTGTCTTTAAGTACTCTGTAAGAAAGTCGCAACTGTTATTAGCATATATTATCCAAATTGGTTATGCTAATTTACAACTGCAACCTTCTTGCTTAGTATGGAAATCTTGGCCCTTTTTGTAAAAACCTAAGTATTGATTCCAAAAAACAAATCAATATTTTGTTAAGAGCGCCATCTATGTCAAACCTAAGAACTAATCAAAATGTTTGGCCGCACAGTTTAAGGTGCCTGTAATACTTCTCAGAGCTTAGCACGGGAGAAAGTCTTCTGGTCTGCAAAGCGGACCGAACCGTGGTCTTCTGTGATGATATTGTTTATGTTATACATACCACGATACACTCACACACGGTATGTCAGCCGCGCGAACTAAATTCGTTTTTGTTGCGCAGTGACGTCACGTGCGTCGCATGCTGAAGCGGGAAACAAGGGCTTCATATGCAGAGCATGCACAGTTATCGTTGATATTTACTTGGTGTTATTTATTGAAGTATTGTTTTTTGCTGTATTTTAATTAAATACCTACTTAAAGTGTCTGTCTAACAAGTACTTTGGTAAATCCCAAAATATGGTAAATTGTGCCATTGCGGGCTGTACAATATATACCAGAAAAACAAAAGGAACCAATATTAAATACTTTCGGTTTCCGAACCACGATGATATCGCCAAACAATGGGTTGTAGTTTCGAAAATTGTAAAAGGCGCTTAGAAAAGAAAATGTCAAAAGTAACAAACAAAAAATAAGAAAAATAAAAAAGATTGTTAACTCAATAAAAAATACTCTACAAATGTATGGGCCCCTAAGCTCACACTAGATACTGTAGTCATAGTGTACGTATGAGCCAATATAACTAAAAACTGAAATATATTTTATTCAACTCCAGACTAAATCACCTTTTGTTTGATACCACACAAGCCATGTTTTGACTTAAACTCAAATTTTTGAAATCTACCTCACCCTTAAAAAAAGCAAAAACTGTGAGGTTAACTTCCAGTTTTCGAACAATTTTGGTTTTGGAATTATATATATCCTCTTTGTATATAATTTTTAATTTTATTGAGTGATTATATAATTACCAGCCACTTTTTGAATGTTTGAAGTGATATAAGACACATGTAATTTTGATTAATAATTATTATTTTCTTGTCATTCATTTTTTTAGAACAAATCAATAAAAAAGTTCGATTTAAACGGGTAGTTTATTTCTGAACACCACATTTTTTGGCGACCGTGTGTGCTTAAATCTTGCCTGCAGTCTGTGTGTATAAGTTTGTCTGAGGTATGGATTCCCATATAAAACATCGTTCCGTTTTACGGAGAGCTTTTACCATGGGAGCTGATAAGCTCAAAAATTTGATGTCAGCAGTACCGATTGATAAACGGCAAGTGAAAATTTCCTATGAGATGCTTTCGTCAAAAATGGAAGAGCTGGGTACAAGCAATGAACAAGTTTATAAAGCCCTTCTTCAGAACGACGTCTCAGAGAATGATTTGTTCACCGATATGACAAGTTGTGATGTTTACAAGAAGAAATTTGGCGTCTTAAAGCTTCAGTTTGAGGAAATTTTTAAAGAGGTAATACCAGAGCATTTTGATGATGCTGTCTCTGACATATCACATGCCAGCAGTTCAGGTAGGCGTTTTAAATTACCTATTATAGAATTTAGAAAGTTCGATGGTGAAATTATAAACTGGTTACCATTTTGGTCTCAATTTAAAAAGATCCACGTAGCCAAAGATATTTCGGCAGTCGATAAAATAAACTATTTAATTCAGGCAACTGTTCCTTTTAGTAGAGCAAGGCAACTAGTGGAAAGTTATCCCGCTGTTGAAGAAAATTACTGTCATATTATCGATGCCCTGATATCTCGCTTTGGCCGAGAAGATCTGCAAATTGAGGTATATGTTAGAGAATTATTAAGGTTAATTTTGAATAATACCACGTCTCAAAATAAACTAGAATTGGTAGTTTTATATGACAAAATTGAGACGCAAATTAGAGCGTTGGCTACGTTAGGAATTACATCAGAGAAGTGCTCATCTATGCTTTATCCTCTTATTGAATCATGTCTTCCTGAAGATCTTTTAAGAGCATGGCAAAGATCTTTTCTAAGATTTGAACCTGAACATTTAGATAGTACTAGTAGTACAAGTCACCCACAAGGTTCAGATTTATCTAAACTAGACACTCGTTTGAAAAACCTACTAAAATTTTTGAAAACCGAAATTGAAAATGAACAACGCATTGCGTTGGCTTCGGAGGGTTTCGGTATTGTCGGTAAAAACGTGTGTGCTAATTTTAAAAAATGTCGGGAAAATGTTGATTCTTGTAAGTGTTGTTTCTGTAGTGGCTCTCATCCGAGTGAAAATTGTTTCAAAGCTCAGAAAATGTCTATGGAGCAGAAAAAGGGTGTTTTGTCATCTAAAAAGCTTTGTTTTAGATGTATGAAATCACACGGCAAGTATAAAAGGTGTCCTAAAAGCCTCAGATGTCCCGTCTGTCAAAAATCCCATGTCGTCCTCATGTGCCCTGATTTGCCGAGCAACAAGGAGGAGTCAAAGAAGAATGAAAAAGACAGCGGTAAGACAACGGCAGAAAAACCCCAAGTTGACCAGAATCTTGCGAATTCAAATAATAAAAGGACCCATCATACATTTCTACAAACTTTAAAAGCCAAATTAACTGGTTTAAAAAGTTCAAGGTACGTAAGAATTTTATTTGATAGTGGTTCTACTAGATCATACATTTTAAAAAGTACTGCTGAAGATTTGGGATGCCAATCTACCAATAACGAAACAATTTTGCATTGCTTATTTGGTGGCACTCAACAGGAACAGTATCATAAATGTTATGATTTAAAATTAGAGAGCAAAGGTGTGTCGTGCAACCTACAAGCTTTAGATCAAGAGAAGATATGCAGTGCTGTTTCTAATGTGTTTTATGGACCCTGGATTGAAGAGCTCAAAAATCTTGGAATTGAGTTATCAGATGTTGATTCTTCTGAACCTATCGGGATACTAATTGGAGCTGATTTTATTGGTCAAATTTTTACAGGAAATAGACACATATTATCCAATGATCTAATAGCCAATGAGACAATTTTTGGTTGGGTACTCATGGGAAAAATATCAATTCAAAATAACCTAAGCTTAGCCAACTCTTACACCAATATATCATTTAACCTTTTAATTAAAGACTCTGTAATTACGTCTTTATGGGATCTTGACATATTAGGTATAGAAGAACCAAGCAAGTTTCGAACACGAGAGGAATTGGTATTAGCCGCCAAGGAAAATTTTTTAGAGACTGTGGCTGTCAACTCAGAAAATCGCTATGAAGTCGGTTTACCTTGGATAGAAGGATACCCACCACTAACTAAAAACTATTACCTAGCTAAGAAGAGACTACAAACGACCAAAATCTTGTTCAAGAATATATTATGTATTTAGAGAATGGTTACTAGAGGGAATTATTGAAATAATTCCATCCGAGCATGACAAAGATGGCATTCACTACCTTCCTGTCTTCGATGCATCAGCTCATGAAAAAGATAAGCCTTCTTTAAATGACTGTTTAGAAAAAGGTCAAAATTTTATTGAACTGATACCGTCAATTTTGCTTAAATTTAGAGAGTATAAATTTGGAGTAGTTTCAGACATTCGCAAGGCATTTTTACAAATCAGTCTGCATATGACAGACAGAGACCGTCTTCGTTTCTTATGGATTGATAAAGATGGTAAAGAAATAACGTTTCGCCATTGTAGAGTTGTTTTTGGCGTAAGTAGCAGTCCATTTTTACTAGGTGCGACTATCGAACACCATATACAAGCAACCCTAAAGAAAAACGAAGCCGGAAAGAATGGATATTCCCGTGATATTCTTAAACTTGCAGATAAAGGATTTTACGTTGATAATTGCATCACAAGTCTTCCTGATGAAGCCTCTCTCCAAAGGTTCATAAAAGAAGCAGCCATGATTTTGGCAGATGGCATGTTTGACTTAAGAGGGTATTCCAACTTTATCAGTTTTAGGAATCACTTGAGATCCAAATAAAGACCAACTGACAGCTAATCCAAATTTTTTATCGGAAATACCTAATTTGAGAGAAAAAGCCATGACAAAAAGATTGATTTTATCAATGGCTCAGCGTATTTTCGATCCCATTGGGTTTGTTTGTCCTACTAGTTTGGAACCAAAACTTTTGCTACAAGAAATTTGGCAAAAGAATTTTACCTGGGATCAACCTGTTGATAACGAAACTGCCGAAAAATTCAGAAAATGGCTAGATGACCTTCCTTGTCTAACTCAAATTGCAATACCAAGATGGTTAGGTATTGAATTCCATTCACACTTTTTGTGATGCTAGTAAATTAGCCTATTCAACAGTAATTTTTCTAAGGGTGGTTAAAAATCAACAAGTTTTTATACATTTATTAGCAGCAAAATCAAGAGTTTCTCCTACTCAAATAGGAAATAAATATACCATTCCACGTTTGGAATTACTTGCAGCGACGATTGGAGCTAGATTATTTAGCAATATAGTACAAAATTTTCTAAACTAAGATAAAACAATACTACTTTTGGAGCGATTCGTCGACGGTTATTTCATGGATCCAACGAAAAGAAGAATGGGCTACTTTTGTGTGGAATAGAACAGCAGAAATTCGTAGATTGACGCCTGTGGAAGCTTGGAGACACATTCCTGGTATCAATAATTCAGCTGATCTTCCATCTCGTTGTTGTTCTCCGAAACAACTAATTCAATCCAGATGGTGGGAGGGTCCTGTTTGGCTTTATAATGAACCAGAATTGTGGCCGTATGAAGATGCAATTTGCAATGAGGATGAAGTCTACAGTGAGCGTAAGAAAAAGTTAGTTACGTCTATGTTAAATAATGACAGTTCTGATTTTTACCATCTTACTGTTTTTACTGAGTTTTCTAGAACAGTAAAAATGATTGCTGCCGTATTACGATTTGCTCATAATATGCTTAGTTTAATAAATAATAAAACTTCTAATAAAAATTCTGGTATTTTTTCTAATGAAGAATTACAATCTGCTGAAAATTTTATCTTGAGAATTATTCAGGAGGAATCTTTTCCAAACAAGGAAAAAGATAAATCTATTTCTTATTTTTCTATTATTACTGACAATAATGGTCTCATTCGTTTGGTTTCTAGAATATCTTCTCGAAATGATTCAGAAAATTTTCGATTTCCCGTGATTCTCCCTGCTAAACACCCTGTTGTTCATCAAATTATTTTCCAAGAGCATACATGGGCTTGTCATGTGGGAGTTCAAACTTTATTAAGTATTTTTCGACGCTACTTGGTACTCGGTGGACGACGTACTATACGGACTGTCATTTCAAAGTGCGTTACATGTAGAATATTTGATGCGAAACCGCTAACGGTTAACTCACCAGTTTTGCCGATGGATCGAGTTCACAATGCTTGTGTTTTTGCATTTACCGGGACAGACTTTGCCGGGCCTTTAATTTTAAAAGATGGACAAAAAGCATATATTTGTCTATTCACTTGTGCGGTTTATCGGGCGATTCATCTCGAAGTTACTACCGGTCTTTCAACTTCGTCATTTATGATGGCACTCAGACGTTTCGTTTCGCGTAGAGGGCGACCAATGACAATGTATAGTGATAATGGGTCTGCATTTATCGGTCTCGAAAACTTATTTAAAAAACTTGATTGGACTGAAATTTCTAAACAGTGCGCGACTAAGCGAATTACTTGGCGATTTAACCCTCCGACAGCCTCGTGCTGGGGTGGTTTTTGGGAACGTTTAGTTGCTGTTGTAAAGAACTTACTAAGAAAAGTACTGGGTCGAGCATCACTGGATTATGAAGAATTGGTTACTATGATTTGCGAGTGCGAAGCCATAATTAATAATCGGCCAATTACATACTTATCCAATGATCTAGCGGATTTAGTTGCCTTGACACCAGCTATGTTCTTAACGGACTTAAATACCAGTTGCCTGACTGTGATGAAATAGATAGACAATCACTTTGCCGTAAATTAAAATTTAAGCAAAAACTTAAAGATGACCTTAGACGTCGATTCAGAAATGAATATTTAGGACAGCTGAAAATCATTTCAAACAAAAACCCATCTAGAAGTGTTTGTTTGGGTGAAATCGTTTTGATTGGAAATGATAATCAGAAACGTTTAGATTGGCCAATGGGACGTGTAATTGAGCTTTTGCCAGGAAGAGATGGTATTGTTCGACTAGTAAGAATTCAAACAAAGAATGGCCAGTTTCTTCGACCAGTGCAGAAATTGTATCCTCTAGAATGTTTCGATCCTGATACTAATGAAGCTATAAAAAGAAGACGACAAGAAAATATTCCTATGTTGGAAGAATTCATTTTAAATGATGTCAAGGAAGATGATACTAGTGCGGGAGTGATAAGTGAAAGCAGAGCACCCGACTCCGTAACTACGCGAAGTGGTAGAGTTTCGAAAAAACCAATCAGATTTTAAAAACTATTTTGTGAAAAACAATTGCAACAGTTTTACAATGTTTTTCAGGTGGGAGTAATGTGAGGTTAACTTCCAGTTTTCGAACAATTTTGGTTTTGGAATTATATATATCCTCTTTGTATATAATTTTTAATTTTATTGAGTGATTATATAATTACCAGCCACTGTTTGAATGTTTGAAGTGATATAAGACACATGTAATTTTGATTAATAATTATCATTTTCTTGTCATTCATTTTTTTAGAACAAATCAATATAAAAACTCGATTTAAACGGGTAGTTTATTTCTGAACACCACAAAAACTAAAATATATTTTTTTTAACTCCGGACCCAATTACCTTTCGTTTGATATCACACACGCCATATTTTCACGTAAACTCTAATTTTTGAAATCTACCTCCACCATTTTTTTAAAAACTAAAATGTATTTTATTTAACTCCAGACTCAATTACCTTTCGTTTGATATTACACACACCATATTTTCACATAAACTCAAATTTTTGAAATCTACCCCCACCCTTTTATTTGCTTTGTGTTCGGTGGATTTTGTTCATTGAAGAAATAGTCCATGTTGGGTGGAGGTGATTTATAAATCAAACAAGTTCAGTCGTTCTCCACTAGTTTAATTTTTTACAACTACATGTTTCGAGAGCATAAGCTCTCATCTTCAGGTTGTACACTTGATGGAGTTATTCCATCGCCATTGCCTAGATTTTGTAGGCTCAAAAAGTTTTACAGCAGCATGTGCAATGAAGCAGTACAATGTATTACAGCAGCATGTGCAAAGAAGCAGCACAACCAATTACAGCAACATGCGTAAGGTGATCCGTGGTCCGTCTTGCTAAACGGAGCTCATGCGAATATTTGGGGTACTCTCCATACCAGTGATATATATTGATCGCCAAGTGAAATCACATGCGTGCTTTTAAGACCGCGGTCGTGTTTAAACATTTTATGGACTGCTTTAATGTACTACTGCTACTACCTCAGAGTAATAACATATAAAGAGAAGTAGTAGCCCCGGTTTCGGCGGTCATTCATTCATTTGTTGGTAAACAATGTAGCTTTTCCGCTGTTGCCGCCTCCTCTGCCTCTGTAAAATTTTATAAATAATAAGTAAGGTTCAACTTCTTACCTTACCAAAATATATGCTTTGAGTTGGTTAGGCTATTCAAACCGTGCGATAATTTGTCATGCGCTTATTAGCCCGCGTCGCGTCGTTTTATGCTGTGTATTTCTTATTACAATCTGCGATAAAAAATCATTTAGACAACATAATTTATTAACGGCCGCTTTTCCCACAATTTTTTCAGGACGTGGCAACAGGTGTATGACATCGTTTCGTTTTCAGCTACTTGGACTATATCCCCAGGTAAAAAGGGAATCCTTTTTCCTATAGTAGAGGACGATTAACTATTAGTCATTGTTCCAACAGTTTTAACCGGTATTAAGGATATTCTATTTTATTATTTTAAAATGCGGCTTTTCTGTTTGGAGAGTTGAAGCACTATTAACCATTCAAACGAAAATTTCATAGGATTGTTTTAATTTTCTCTAAGTATTTAGTAGTTTTGTAGTTTTTCTGTGTGAAACCACATCTTAAGGAAGAAGAAGCGTCTTGGAATTGCCTACGTTACATCAACCTTGAAAACAGTTTTTTGTAAATATCTCCAAAATGAAAGCTCCTACGAACTTTTCGGTTATAACATATTTTTTGTTCAAAAAACGCGCGCTACTATATTCCGAAAACCGCATATTGATGAGACGTTCCATTAAAAAGTTAGCATTTTTTAAACTTTTTAACTCAAAAAACTGTCATTAGCATTCACGAATTTTAAATAAAATCTAATCAGCTCGGTGCAGTATCGAGTACTATTTTACCTGAAAATTTCATGTAAATCGGTTAAGCGTTACACACAACACAGACAGACATCACAACGATATTGCTAGGGTACGTCAAAATACATCCAAATAACACACTTTCGGTGTTATCTGAAAAAAAATTTTTTGTCGAAAACAATACCTTCTCTAGCCGTTGCTGTGCGGGCTAGGAAGGTAAAAAGGGGGCGGGCCGACTGCACACCAAGTAGTATAAGTAGTAGCCTTTAGATTGGATTGTTTAGTTTACACTTGAAAACGGTTAGATATACTTACTGAAACGTCCTGTTTAAAATAAACAGCCAAGTACGCGAAAATGGCATTCCGTAAAAAGAATTGAGATAAAAGTAAGGCCATGAACCAGTTGGAAATGTTTTTCTAAACTTTGCTATTACAGCCAAACTTCTTCAATTTAGCACTGTGCCTGAGTCATTTACAGCCATAATAGCCAAGTTTAGAAAAACATTTCCAAACTAATTTCTTACTTTCATTTTGAAATTTGTATTGGAGAACTTGACTTTACTTTTATCTCAATTCATTTTACGGAATGCGGCTTATTTAATTATTTTTACATCAAATGTTTTTGTTATGATTTCACTTCTTTTTTAAAGGAATTGGATAATATTTAATTTTTAAAATAGTAAAATATGCGGAATATAGTTTAAAACTTTTGCAATGCTTTAAATTTTCAGGTCTTTTAATTTTTTCGTATGGTTTTATCATAGCTGCTATCAGCCTTCCAAAGCTCAGCTCTCTAGCGTTTCTGAAAGTGGACAATGTTACTTTTGCATAACTTTACATGTATAGGGGAGGGAAGTAAATTAAAATTTTCGTGTTTTTAATTTTTTTTCTATAGTTTTATCATAGTTCTTATTAGTCTTCCAATGCTCAGCTCTCTAGCGTTTTTGGAAGTGGGTAATGTTACTTTTACATAACTTGACATTTATAGGGGAGGAGAGTAAATGAACATTTTTATCAGCCTTCCAAAGCTCAGCTCTCTAGCGTTTCTGGAAGTGGGCAATGTTACTTTTATATAAATTTACATTAATAGGAGAGGGAAGTAAATTAAAATATTGGTGTTTTAAAATTTTTTCCTATAGTTTTATCATAGTGTGTTTCAGCCTTAAAAAGCTCAGCTTTCTAGCGTTTCTGAAAGTGGACAATGTTACTTTTGCATAACTTTACATGTATAGGGGAGGGAAGTAAATTAAAATTTTCGTGTTTTTAAATTTTTCCCATGGTTTTATCATAGTTTCTATCAGCCTTCCAAAGCTCAGCTCTCTAGCGTTTCTGGAAGTGGGCAATGTTACTTTTATAAAAATTTACATTTATAATTAAAATATTTAGTACAATGAATAGAGGAGTTTTACCCTACAAAAGGTCCGGTAGTTCTGAATTTTGGATATGTTATTAAGGTCGAAAGGGTAGTTAAAAATCTGAGTTTTCGTCACCCCCACCCCTGTGCTTCCTCCGCTATCTTGAAAAAACCATCAAAAATTTGCACTTTTTGTAGTTTTTTGCCTGTAACTTCGTTCCACTACACTAAATCGCAAAAAGAGTTATATGAAATTTTTTAGAGCATATAATTATCTACAATCGGTTGGTACTATGGTTGTTCTGCGAGCAGTAGTAACGGAGCTAGGTAATTTCCAAAAATGACTAAAATTACGTGCTTGGGCAAATTTTCAGATTTTTTCTAATTTAGACGGCATAAGCTCCGAAATACTTTGTTCTAGGCTAAAAGTTCTAAGAACATATCTTGTAGAGAATTTTATCAGCTACAACATTCATTCTTAAATGTATTTTTAAATGTTATAATGGAGAGGGAGTAACTTTTAACTTAAAGTAAGTTAGAAAATAATATTTTTTTAAAATTTAGTGCTTTAAACGGCACGTTTTTTATTTATTTTTATTTTTTTGTGTAAATTTAGTGACGTACAAAAAGGTAAGAGAGCTTAGGGGTCAAATACCTTCTTAAACTAACCACCTCTTCAAAAACCCCCCCAGACCCCCCAAAATCTAACATATTTAGGTTTTCTCAAATTTTCTCAAAAATACGCTTCTAAGAGAAAAATGTGTAAAATACTTTATTGTAGACAATGAAATTTGTAAGATGAAAAAGGTACAACTCGATGGGGGTCAACTATTTATAGACTCTTCAGCGGCGTCCGTTAATTGAAGTAATTTAAAAAAGTCAAAAAATATCCATGTTTTTTCCATGATTTATTCGATTTTTTTTAAACCAAGGTTTATAAAACAAAATGTATTACACATTATTGTGGCAAATAAAATTTCCTTTAAAATGCTGTACAAGAAAGTCGGATTGGTTTCATGGTTATAAATTCAGAGGCGCCCGTAAATATAACCAATTTTAAAAAAATCACAAATTAAAATATTTTTGTTACAAGTTTTATCTAATTTTTAAAAAAACTAAGCCTAATTTTAAAAAATGCTATGATGCACTTTATTGACAGTTAAATTCTCTTTTCAACGGTGTATAACTCGATGGGGTTTGACTTACAAGGAACCCGCCAGCGACGTCCGTAAATGGGGGCCATTTAATTTTTTTTTTTTTTAATTATGTTTTGCACAGGTTTTATTTGATTTTCTGAAAACCATGCCCTTTATCAAAAAAATGTTTTTGACTTCGTTGTAGATAATCAAATTTTCTTTTAAACGTTGTAAAACATGGTAAGAAATATTTTATATTTACCGCTCCAGTGGTGTGCTTAATTTAAAACAATTTTTTTTAAATCACCAAAAAAATTAATTCTGTTACATATTTTATTCGATTTTCTTAAAAACCAAGCCCTTTATCAAAAAATGTGCTTTACACTTTATTGTAGAAAAGAAAATTTACTTTTAAATGGTGTATAACAAAGTCGGATTGGTTTCATGATAATAACTTCACAGGCGCCCGTAAATTAAACCAATTTTAAAAAATTTGTGATTTAAAAAAATTGTTTTAAATTAAGCACACCACTGGAGCGGTAAATATGAAATATTTTTACCATGTTATAGAATGTTTAAAAGAAAATTTTATTATCTACAACGAAGTAAAAAACATTTTTTTTTATAAAGGGTATGGTTTTCAGAAAATCAAATAAAAACCGTGCAAAGCATAATTTTAAAAAAAATTAATTAAATGGCTCCCATTTACGGACGTCGCTGGCGGGTTAGTTGTAAGTCAAACCCCATCGAGTTATACACAGTTGAAAAGAGAATTTTACTGTCAATAAAGTGCATCATAGCAATTTTTTTAATTGGGCTTAGTTTTTGAAAAAATTAGATAAAACTTGTAACAAAAATATTTTAATTTGTGATTTTTTAAAATTGGTTAAATTTACGGGCGCCTCTGAATTTATAACCATGAAACCAATCCGACTTTGTTGTACATTATTTTAAAGGAAATTTTATTTGCTACAATAGCGTATAACACATTTTGTTCTATAAACTTTGATTAAAAAAAAAATCGAATAAATCATGCAAAAAACATGGATAATTTTTGACTTTTATAAATTACTTCAATTAACGGGCGCCGCTGAAGAGTTTATAAATAGTTGACCCCCATCGAGTTGTACCTTTTTTAAAAGGACATTTCATTGTCTAAAATAAAGTATATTACACATTTTTCTCTTAGAAGCGTAATTTTTGAGAAAATTTGAGAAAACCTAAATATGTTAGATTTTGGGGGGTCTGGGGGGGTTTTTGAAGAGGTGGTTAGTTTAAGGAGGTGTTTGACCCCTAAACTCTCTCACCTTTTTATACGTCACTAAATTTACACAAAAAAATAAAAATAAATATTAAACGTGCCGTTTAAAGCACTAAATTTAAAAAAATGATTGTTTTCTAACATACTTTAAGTTAAAAGTTACTCCCACTCCATTATAATATTTAAAAATACATTTAAAGAATGGATTTTGTAGCTGATAAAATTATCTCCAAGATATGTTCTTAGAACTTTTACCCTAGAACAAAATATTTCGGAGCTTATGCCGTCTAAAGTAGAAAAAATCTGAAAATTTGCCCAAGCACGTGATTTTAGTCATTATTGGAAATTACCTAGCTCAGTTACTACTGCTCGCAGAACAACCATAGTACCAACCAATTGTAGATAATTATATGCTCTAAAAAATTTCGTATAACTCTTTTTGCGATTTAGTGTACTGGAACGAAATTAAAGGCAAAAAACTACAAAAAGTGCCAATTTTTTATGGATTTTTCAAGATGGCGGAGGGAGCACAGGGGTGGGGGGTGACGAAAACTCAGATTTTTAACTACCCTCCTGAGCTTAACAACATATCCAAAACTCAGAACTACCGGACCTTTTGTAGGGTAACCCCCCTATTTTGGCCTCTATTCATTGAACTAATTGGTGTTTTAAAAAATTTTCCTGTAGTTTTATCATAGTGTCTTTCAGTCTCAAAAAGCTCAGCTCTCTAGCGTTTCTGGAAGTGGGCAGTGTTACTTTTACATAACTTTACATTTATATGGGAGGGAAGTAAATTAGAATTTTGGGGTGTTTTTTCCTATAGTTTTATCATAGCTCCTATCAGGCTGCCAAAGCTCAGCTCTCTAGCATTTCTAGAAGTGGGAAATGTTACTTTTAAATAATTTTACATGTATAGGGGAGGGGAGTAAATTAGAATTTTGGGGCTTTTTGATTTTGTCCAGGAGTTTGGTCATAATTTCTATCAGTCCGCAAAATTTCCGCTTTATAGCAGGTCTGGAAGTACAGTAGAATTTTGATGATCTATACATGAGTGAGTGAGTCAGTGAGTGGGTGGCAATTTCGACGTTTTTTGAAATTTCGTAACTACTTTATTACTTTATAGAAGTTCATGAAACTTGGAGGGGTTGTTAACTCTATGAAGGTCTACGACTGTGCAAAGTATGAGATTCGATTTCGAAGTAGTAGAGTTTTAGATAGGTCAAATATGGGCTGAAATGTTTCAAAAAAAGATGGTACGGCAGCGCGAATTTGGCGAGGCACTGCCGTGCCCTCAGATAAAGACAATGGAAGTCCAAAGTTTTATTTCTACTCAATCATTGTCTACGAGTTTCAAACAAAAGATTATTTTTTCACTTATATAATGGCAACAAGTTTAATTAGGTGGGTCCTCAAGTCGTGAACGGTTAGCCCAGATATTCCTAAGCTCTAAGGTCGACACTGACAGTAACATGTGTTTGTATTAAATGTAGTGTTGTCTTGGCCGTCGGACTCGGTATATTGAATTTTTGGTGTTTTTTTCTGTGTGCTGAGTTTTATTTTTGTAAAAAAGAACTTAGTTGGACGTAAAAATAAACAAGAAGTGCTATGTTTCTGAAAATACTGTGAAAATTCAGCCCAGTGTGGTTTTTTCGAGATGATTCCAGTGACGCAGCTATGTTGCCATCGTCGGGGATTCTGCAAATTCCAAGTTTTCAGGAATGACCGCCACGAATAGAGAAAATTTACACGGGGGCGCGGTTGACTTCTTCTCTTTATATTATTATTACTCTAAGGCTACTACTTTGATTGGAATTATTTGGATTCGACTGTGCAGTTGTCCATGTACCAAGTTACTTTTATCCAAGGGTAAGTCAAAGTGTTTTTGAGCTGCGTTTCTTTACATTTTTTACTTATTCCCTATGCTACTATTCCTAACTAAGAACACAAAAGTGTAACCTAAGAGTGGGAACTATTGGACTGGAGATCCCTATTGCTACAGTTCGGTTGGTTTGTTGACTGCGAAAGACGTCTCGACCTACCATTTTTTGGTCCTTCGAGCCGGATTTCTCGTTCTGCGTAATAGGTGCTCTCAGAGTTGCATAATTGTGTTCAGTCAGGACTTTACGTTGGATCTTTTTGTTTGTTTATATTGGGTTTTTTATTTGTGCAATATACAAATTGCATACCAATTTTGAAAAATTATTTTTTTTCCAAAAATTTAAAATTATTGCGCTGTCGATGTATGTAGGGCTTGCGTTTCCTTGCGTACCTATAGTCTAAATAATAGGCATTTGTAATGACGTCACCAGGTGAGAAAAAAACGTATGGCGTAGATATTTTTGCCAATCAATATTTGTTATTATGTTTTTGATTGACAGTGACGGATACTTCACATAACCAATTACCTACCTACTTAAAAAATAATTTAATCATAGACCCTACTTTTTTTAAAAAGTTTATTGTCACTACTGTTTATAATATACTAAACAAAGATAAACAAAAATGACGTCATTACAAATGCGTATAATTTTGACTATACACAAATACAAAAATTCTTATCAGTTGCTAAATTTTTTGTGCATCTATTTAGTATTTATACTTTTTGCTAAAAACTTGCTGTTCTTTACTCGATATTTGCCAAAAGCCGCTGGCCTTTTAATATTGCTTTGAATCTTGGTTTACGAGGGCATTTGAAAAGTAGTACGACATATTTTTTAAATTTGCTTCCCTTATTAACTATTGTTTTACTTTGCATTTGAACCTTTTAAATGGTAAACGATACCGAAAAAAAGGTAAACACGGCTAATAGTATAAGAGCCCAGTAGGATTTTGGGCTTGAATTGCAAATCGATACTCATATATATTGTAGAAGAGTGAGGGAAAAACGCGTACTTCCGTAGCGAAGAAAATACAACGAGCTCTTTTACAATATTGTTATATTTTAGTCAAAGGAACAATTTATACATTTAACAGACATTTATAATTACAACCGGTCATTAACGAAACGTACATGAAACAATATTTTACACACTGTGACGTATCAACAGCTGATCGAAAGGTCAGCATTATTATTATTTTAAGAAAATCTGTTCAGACAGTAGGCAACCCACATAACAGTAAATACAATATGTATTGTATCGATTAATTTATGTTTACATGGATCTTGTGATCCAAGCCATATACAGGGTGTTTTGTTGGACGTAAAATATTGAACTTCCATCATTCTCCCTCAATATTTGTAGTAGAAGAAACTTGCACAACACACCAAGCTCAAAAAAAGTCAATATATTACAAGACTAAATTATTTCAAGCCTAGCCTGCCACACAAATACAAATGTTTCTTGCTGCCTAAACCTTTTGTAAGCAAGTCAGCTGTCAGCTCATTTGTTGACATATGAAAAATTAATGGTACCATCCCTAACTTTTTCGCGTAAGAAATGATACTTTACATGTATATGTTTTGTACGTTTATGAAAAATTTGATTATGAGCCAATTTGATTGCGCTCTGATTGTCATTAAAAATTTTACATGATTGTGATATCATAAAATGACATTTACTATTTGTAGTGAAAAGCTCACATATCAAGGATTTCAAGTACAAAGCCTCTTTGGTAGCTTCACACATGCCTATGTATTCAGCTTCTGTCGAGCTGAGTGCCAAAGTGTTTTGTTTTTTACTTTCCCATGATATTGGACCACTCGCTAAAATGAATATATAGCCATATTAAGATTTTCGGTCTATACACTGAAAAAAAACCGATTTTATTATTAACAAATATTTGGTAAACCTGATTTTTGTTATGCTCATTAAAAAATATTAAAAGCAAATATCATTAATTATTGGTAACAAACCTTTTTTAAAGTGTTTAGTTATAAATAATATTTCATTTGTTTCTTTAATAATTTGATGTTCACAACAAATTTGGTTACTATTAACAAGCGATATTATCGAGCAATATAACTTTGTACCGTCTCGGCTCGGGCCTTGTCGCGCGTAGATCGTGACGTTTCGGTTGACATTTTGTAGGGGAGAGCGGGGCTAGTTAAGCCACTTTTTACATAAATGTAAATAAAAGCATTGCTATATTACTTACAGTTTTACAATTATAATATGTTTAAGGCAAATATTGGTTTTTGAAACTATGCATTCAAACTTAAAAAACACTTTTTTCTAGCACCCTTGCAAGCGGCCCAACTAACCCCACCCACGGAGTAAGTTGGGCCATACGATGGGGCAAGTTGGGCATGGTTGAATAATTAGGAACTGTATATATATGCAACATAAAATAACAGGAAATTCTTAGATTTTTAATGATAATAATAAAATACTAAACTTTAACTTTCTTAAAAAACAAACAATATAAAGTAACCTAATTCTTGCTCTAGTGTGAATCGGAATTACGGTTTTAGCAAACATAAGTAAACCCTGCATCAGCACATGTTTCATGGGCCCAAAACTTGTAAGTTAAACATTGTAACCATTTTTCTTTTGGTTTGCTGTTTGAGAATGGTTCCATGCAGACTAGACAAAATGTTTCCTCTTCATCATCGCTGTCATCTTTCAGTGTCCTTGTCTGAGTAGTTTTTCTATGCTTCTTTTCCTTGAAGACATTTTTGGTTACAGATTTTTCTTTTTTTTTACTTTTTTCACGTTCCAACTCTTCTTTAACCGGAGTTTCAATTAGTATAGCTGTTGACCATTTTCTTCGGTTGATATTCTTGGTCTGTCTTTCGCCAGCTTTTGGAAAAGCACGAATTTTTGAAATTTCCCTAGATCGATTGGTAATAATAGATCACACAATTTTAAGTCACCGGGTGTTTGCCTCAAATTTGAGTTGAAGGGTCTGTGTGATGTCATAAATAAATAAATGGCGGCTTTTTTACTGTTTTTTCTTTGGCTTATAACTTCTGCCAATAACTTAGTTTTACAGAAAAACTAATCGTTTTTTGTTTGCAAGAGAACACCAATCAAGATTGTGAAGAAATTAGCTTTATATCTCCAAGACTAACAAAAATACCGCGTGAACAAGTCCACATCTAGGGGGCCTAATTTCCATAAGAGGGTAAAAAACAGATAGAATATAGCATATATTAATAAGAGACCGCAATATGCCCGATTCCAGTCGAAAGCGTTTCAGCGTTGCCAAAGGTACAGGCGCAAGTCGTCGCAGTCTTCAAGAGGCGGACAATCTAAAACATTTGTTTAGGGCGAGAATTATTACATGACGTGATTTTTAGTCCATCATACGTACGCATGCTGATTTTTAACCTTAAAATAAAAATAAAAATGTTTTTAGAAAATGTATAGGGTTAGCTGGGCCGGTGGCCCATCGTGCCCCGAACTTTTTGGCTCACACCTACATACAAAATTGAGAGTGTCGGCAATCATGTTTGCGTAAATATTAGCATCGTTACAATTTCATTAAACTCTGTCTAAATATGTAAAGTTAACTATAAAAAACCGAATGGGGGCATGCAGGTGTAATAAAACAATCTGTAAAATGTTTTCCGAAATAACAAAAAGTTACTTACGAGGTCCAAAAAAAAATGGCTCTGTAATGAAATAGCGCGTATCAAAATAGCGTATCAAAATAGCGCGTGACAGACCTCATGAGGCCGTATTTTAGGCTATTTTATGTTTATATTCATAAAATATGTGGAAAATATCTAAAAAAACTTAACTTTAACGGGGGCCCAGGCCCTCCCTTATATATGCCACTGGTTCTGTATTAAATTTACAAATATATAAATTTATTTTCTTTTTCAGGTCAGCACTAACTTGAAGGTGGAGGAGGTAATTCAACAAAGGAGAAACATTTTAAAAAAACACGGGCTACCCATGCGGCCTTTCATAATGGTGGAGTCCCCGAACTTATAGTGAGGTAAAATCAGTTTATGTCAGATTTGACAAAATTTTGTGTGCATCTCACATGGAACAAACGTGTGTATATTTCATTAACCAACCTTTCCAAAAAAAACAAAGATTACCAGTCACCATAAAAAAATTTGACTCCACTTTTATAATAAAATACAAATATAGTACATTATATACCCAGGGACTAAAGTGATACTTTTTATCCCGAGGCGAAATGTTTGTAGCCCGACCGCAGGGAGGGCTACAATTCGCTGAGGGATAAAACGACACTTTAGTCAAGTGGTATATATATACTATTTTTTGCAATTCTGGGCATAGTTTCATTCAAATTTTTAATTAAATTTTTCCAAAAGAAAGTCATCTCCACTGCACTATTGATTGGCCTATAAAATGTGACAACCAATAAAGTACCATTCAATCTCTGACGTTAAGTCAGTTGATATTTCTTAGATAGCCTTGGATAATACTTGGTTGTCAGGGTGTTGTCAAGGTACCATAAAATAACTGTTAAAATACAAACAACGCCGTGGAGATTTCTGCGATTTGCTAGTGCGTTCCCAACAGTAAAAAAAATGGATATTGATATTGATACAGCTGCCGCAGAGGCAGTGAAGGCACTGCTGCCCGCTAAATCGGAGAAAATATATGAAAAACAATACAAACATTTCCTGGATTGGTGTCAAGCTAAGGATGTTGCTGATGTTACACAGGAGAAGGTACTTCTTGCATATTTCTTCCATCATGCGAAAAATTTGAAGGCTTCAACGGTTTGGTCACATTATTCAATGATTAAATAAAAGCTGATCGTTGAAAAAAGTTTGGACATTGGAAAATATTCAAAATTGAAGGCATTTTTGAAAAGAAATGGGGATGGCTACCGCCCAAAGAAGTCTCGAATACTGGACATGGATCATATCCAGCAGTTCCTCCAGGAAGCACCAAATCAAAAATATTTGATGATCAAGGTAAAGTGAACTGTTTTTACATTATTTTGAACCATGTTAACGTCACTGATTCGAAATATCATTTGTTGCTATCAGGTTACGTAGTTTGTACAAAAAATTGTATTGCTACTTAGTAACTGAAAAATCTTTTTTTTCCAGGTGGCGTTGATAATGGGAGTTGCCGGTGCATGCAGGGGTGTTCAACTATGCCAGCTACAGAATGAAGATGTTCAAGTCCAAGATTTTCATCTTGTTGTCACAGTTCGAAACACGAAAAATCAAACTGACCGATGCTTCATAGTGAAGAACTCCAAAGAAAGCAACGCTACAGACGTAGTGAAAATCTGTAAATCCTACATGGCTCTGCAGGGCTATCAAAATGGACGGGCCACGATCCTCCACTTTGTTGACGTCACATCCGGGGCTGATTTTTTTTTGATGGTCACGTTACGACACAGCTGATTGTCTTTAAAATATTGAAGTTGGAATGACGTTTCATGGATATTTGATTTTTTTTTTAATAAAGCCGTTTTTGAGATTGTTTTTACTTTATTCTGGCAGAACTATTTTTTTTTAATGGATAGTAAGCCCTAATTTTTCATAGCCGCTTCATTAGCTCACACAAAAATTGTGAATGTGACTGCTTCGTCCCGGCGTTTAGTTTTAAGATATAAAATTTAGAGACATTTATCTAAATTAGAATGCTTTTTATTTTCTTTTTTTTGCTAGAGTTATGCTAAAACTTTATACTTAAAGTTACTTTTATTTCTTGGTTTAAACTAATTTAGTTACTAAGATATGCCTTGCCTACAAAAAGGGTAAAAATTTGAATTGCGCGGTGAATTATATGCTCAAGAATGCATTGACTTTACTTTATTATTTTTGCTTTTTCTACCTTGAGTATATCCATTTTCCATCCTTTTTTAATTTAAGTTTTCCCTAATTTTATACATACCTTACTGCTGCTACATATAGCAGTGCTCCAACGTCCGTCTTGCTATACGGAGCTCATGCAAATATTTGGGGTACTCTCCATACCAGTGATATATATTGATCGCCAAGTGAAATCACATGCGTGCTTTTTTAAGACAGCGGTCGTGTATAAACATTTATGGATTGCTTTGAAGTGCTACTGCTACTACTTTGATTGGAATTATTTGGATCCGACTGTGCAGTTGTCCATGTACCAAGTTCCTTTCATCCAAGGGTAAGTCAAAGTGTTTTTGAGCTGCGTTTCTTTACATTTTTTACTTATTCCCTATGCTACTATTCCTGACTAAGAACACAAAAGTGTAACCTAAGAGTGGGAACTATTGGACTGGAGATCCCTATTGCTACAGTTCGGTTGGTTTGTTGACTTTTTCATGCGAAAGACGTCTCGACCGACCATTTTTTGGTCCTTCGAGCCGGATTTCCCGTTCTGCGTAATAGGTGCTCTCAGAGTTGCATAATTGTGTTTGAAGTTAGGACTTTACTTTGCGTCTTTTTGAGACAAGGCATATCTTAGGTTTTACATTTTATCTACGGTGTGTCTATTGTACGTTGCACGTACCAGCTTGCATTGCATTTTTTATTTGTGCAATATACAAATTGCATACAAATTTTGAAAAATTTATTTTTTTTCAAAATTAAAAATTATTGCGCTGTCGATGTATGTAAGGCTTGCGTTTCCTTGCGTACCTACACAAATTCAGAAACTCTTATCAGTTGCTAAATTTTTTGTGCATATTTATTAGCATTTATACTTTTTGCTAAAAACTTGCTGTTCTTTACTCGATATTTGCTAAAAGCCGCTGGCCTTTTAATATTGCTTTGAATCTTGGTTTACGAGGGAATTTGAAAAGTAGTACGATATATTTTTTAAATTTGCTTCCCTTGTTAACTATTGCTTTACTTTACACTTTAACCTTTTAAAATGGTAAACGATACCGAAAAAAAGGTAAGCTCGGCTAAGGCCTTGCGTCAAACTGCAATCAATCAGTTGAGTGTGCTTGAACACTATGCCAATCAGGCGAAAACAAATCCAGCTACTCACACAAGGTTTAAAGTTAACTTTAAAAAACTTTCTTCTTGTTGTAAGAGCTTTGAAAAGCATCATAATGCTTTACTGATCTTGATTTCAGACGATTCTGAAGCTCTGGAAGCTCAGAATAAAATACAAAAAGATTTTTTGGATAGATGCGTAGAGGTTGAGGCTTTGCACTATGATTTATTTGAGGTGGAGGCTGAAGAAATAAATCGAAGCCACAATGAGGTAAATAATCAAACAATTATTTTTCCGGAACCAGAATTTTCTCTTCCCAAGTTAAATGTCCCTCCTTTTTCGGGCGATGTTGAGGAGTTTCCAAGCTTTATTGAGATTTACAATGCGGTTGTACATACGCGTAAGAGCTCGGACATTGAGAAGTTTAAATATTTACGTACGATTTTAAGAGGCCCTGCTTTAAATTTAATTAAAAATATACCTCTTGAAGGAAATAATTATTTACTTTGCTACGATACGCTGATTTCCAGATATGACAATAAGCGCTTGCGTGCGGTTTCTTACTGGAAATCTATCGAAAACTCACCTCGGCTATCCAATGATGACGTTTTAGAATTGCGCAAAATGCTAGATACGTTCAAGGAAAACCTTGATTGCTTAAAAAATATGGGATATGCGACCCATAGTTGGTGCTTTATTACTGCGAACATGCTTTTGGATCGATTAGATCCCGGAACGCGTAAGTTATTTGAACAAAATCACGCTTCTAATTTAATGCCAAAGTACGAGGATATTTACAAATTTTTAGAGCAACATTGCACGTCTCTTGAATCTTTATCTTTGTCTATGAAACAAGATCATGTTCAAAACTCACGACCAGGGAACTTCTCGAGATCCCCCCGTAATCCACGAAATAAAACAGTTTTACTTGCAAACAGACAGTCACAAAAAACTCCAAATTCCAAACAAAACACGTGTTTCTACTGCAAAGCAAAAAATACACATCTGATTTTTAGCTGTGAATCTTTTTTAGTGAAACCAATTCAAGAACGCATTGATTTTATTAGAAATAATAAGGGATGCACCAATTGCATGGCTAGTTTTCATCAAGTAAACTCGTGCACTTCACAAAAAAGATGTAGATTTTGTTTTTTAAATCACCACAGTCTTTTATGCCTAAAAAACAACTCCCCAGCTTCGGTGATTGCTTCTTCTTCTGTGACGTCTAGTGGATCACAAACTAACCCCGTAGAAAATCAGATTACTGAAAATAAATCTATTCACGCGGGTACTGTGCTTGGCGACTATGACACGTTGCTTTGCACTGCTTTGCTGCACATCCGTGATGCATACGGAAATTGGCACGAAGTACGCGCCATCTTGGATAATGGCGCCATGTGCTCCTTTATAACGAAAAAATGTGCGAATGCACTCGGACTTCCTAAATCCAACATTTCGCTTAATGTAAACGGTTTAGGAGATATGTCTACTACGGCGCGCCATGCGGTGCATTGTAAAATTGCTGCTATCGATAATAAATCGAAAATTTTTAGTCTAGAACCTGTATTAATAGACCAAGTTTGCGATAAAATGCCAAGTGTATCTTTTAACCAAAATTCTTTGCACTACTTAACTGGTCTAAAATTAGCTGATCCCAGTTGGTATAATCAAGCTGGAATTCAGCTTCTTATTGGCGCGGACCTTTATGGATCACTTTTAGAAGAAGGTAGACTTTATTTTGGTCCAGACACTCCCTCTTGTATTAATACAGTCTTCGGATGGACTTTGCTCGGAAAAATGCCTCTGCAAAATGCTGCTTTTGCATCAAAAAATATTTCTACTTTTATGGCAACTATTTCCACTCCTGATTTAAATAATACTTTGCAAAAATTCTGGGAGTTGGAAGAGGTTCCTACGGTGGAGAAAAAATCACCTTCAGATATTTTTTGCGAAAAATATTTTGAAAAAACTACTATACGCGATGTGGACGGTAGATACACCGTTTCGTTGCCTTTTAAAATCAATCCCGTTGATTTCGGCGATACCCGAACCCTTGCTTTGCGTCGGTTGTACTCGCTTGAAAAACGTTTACTAAATGATAAAAAATTATTTACTTCTTACTCACAAGTAATGCAAGAATACTTGGATATGGGTCACATGCGTGCAGTTTCACCCCCTAATAACTCAGAAATTCATGAATATTTTTATATTGCTCACCATGCGGTTATAAAAGAAAGCTCGAGTAGCACGCCTGTTCGTCCTGTCTTTGACGCATCGAGTCATTCTTTAAATAAGCCCAGCCTAAATCAAGCCCTTCACACGGGTCCTAAACTACAAGGAGATTTAGTTAAAATTTTGCTTAATTTTCGGCTACATAAATATTGTTTTGTTAGCGATATTTCTAAAATGTACAGAATGATAAATGTGGAGGAAAATCAACATAAATACCAACGAATTTTATGGCGTTTTAATTCTGAAGAAACGGTGCAAGATTACGAATTAAAAACTTTGACTTTCGGGGTAAACTGTTCTCCATATTTAGCAATTCGAACCTTGCTTAAATTAGCCGATGATTATCAAGACTTACCGTTGGCTTCTGCGATTTTAAAGGACAGCGTCTATATAGACGACTGCGTAGTAAGTTGCAATGATTTTGATCAAATCATGCTTATGAAAAATCAATTAATTGAGTTATTAGGGCGAGGCGGATTTGAACTGAAAAAATGGGCATCAAACGAACCCAAATTGCTTGCAGACTTGCCTGCAACCCACATACAAACCAAAGACTTTTCTTTGGATCGAGAGGATGCAAACTCTCTAAAAATTTTAGGCTTGAGGTGGAACCCTCAAAGTGATAACTTTTTTTATTCTTTTAATTATAATACAAAAATTTGCACTAAGCGTAATTTGCTTAGTACCCTTGCGAAATGCTTTGACCCTTTAGGTTTTCTTACACCGGTTACGTTTTTTGCAAAAAATTTAATCCAGTACTTATGGTTTATAAAGTTAGATTGGGATCAGTTAGCACCCCCGGAAATAATTTCCAAGTGGAAAAAATTCGAAGAAGAACTCAAATTATTTTCTGATTTTTATATCCCAAGAATGATTGATCTCTCTAATTTTCAATTTTGTCAAATTGTTGGATTTAGCGATGCATCCGAGCGCGGTATGTGTGCGGCGGTTTATTTTCGTATTGTTTATCAAAACGGAGATATTAAAACGTATTTTGTGTGCGCAAAATCGAAAGTCGCTCCCATAAAAAGAATCAGTATTCCCCGTTTGGAGCTCTGTGCGGCAGTTTTGCTAGCTAAACTCATTCAATTTATTCAAAATACTTTTGCTAATAAAATTGCTTTTCAAAATACTATTGCTTTTACGGATAGTATGGTAGCGCTCTCTTGGATCAAAGGATCACCACATGCGTGGCGCACTTTTGTATCCAACAGAGTCACATACATACAAGAAAAAATTCAGCCTTGCGATTGGAACCATGTTCCTTCTGAATTAAACGCCGCGGACCCCGGGTCACGTGGTCTATTGCCTGCAGATTTAATTAATTGTTCCCTTTGGTGGCAAGGACCCGAGTTCCTTTGTAAGCCACAAGAGACATGGGATTTTACTAAAAATAATATTACTACACCCAAAGAAGCTCTCGAAGAGGAGCGAAAATTGGTGTTTGCTGCAACAATTGAACCAAATTTTTTGGATTGTCTGCTTAACAAATTTTCAAATTTTTTGCGTTTAATTAGACTTGTTGCTTTTATACTACGTTTTATTCACAATCTTCGCGCGCGTAAATTTAATAATGAGAAAATTATTATTAATTCTACGTGGTTAATACAATATGAGTTACAAAATGCAATATTTGTGCTTATAAAACACGTGCAAAATAAATATTTTCAAAACGAGATTTCTTTACTTGTCGATAATAAACCGTTGCCAAAAGTTTTTAGAAAATTAAATCCGTTTTTGGATCAAAATAATATTTTACGCATTGGCGGAAGATTATGCAATTCGGAATTAGATTATGACAAAAAATTTCCTATACTTTTACCCGGTGATTCTCAATTTACAAAGTTATTGATTGCGCATACTCACGAGAAACACATGCATACCGGCATAAACACGACTTTATTTTTACTTTTTCAAAATTATTGGATTTTTGCAGCTAAAAGGCATATAAGAAAAATAATTTCGCGTTGTTCTACATGCTGGCGCACGCGCCCCAGTAATTATCAACCCCCTGTTGGTAATTTGCCAAAATTTCGCGTTTCACAAGCAAAAGCTTTTCAACACGTTGGCGTTGATCTTACGGGAAGTTTTGCTATTACAATGAGCCGCATGCGCGGTGCAAAACGACTTAAGGCTTATGTCGTTCTATTTATTTGCGGTTGTACGAAGGCGGTACACTTAGAAATTGTGTCAGACTTATCGGCAGACGCTTTTATGGCAGCATTCCGACGTTTTATTGCCAGAAGAGGACGCGTGGAAGTAGTCTACTCGGATAACGCGTCGAATTTTACGCTTTCTGCTAAAATGCTTAACGAGATGTTTGCTGAAGTTGCTAATCGCGAATCAATTCGTTGGCACTTCAACCCTCCATCCGCACCCCACATGGGCGGTTTGTGGGAAAGTAACATCAAAAGTGCAAAGTCTCATTTACTACGAGTAATTGGAGAACAGGTGCTTACTTTTGAGGAGCTTTATACTGTGGTTACGCAAGTAGAAGCTATCCTCAATTCTAGGCCTTTGTGTCCAGTCAGCACAGATCCAAATGATTTGACTGCACTGACGCCCGGTCATTTCCTTAGCTTGGAACCACTTACGACTGTTCCAGACCTCGATTTTGACCAAGTGCCTTTAAATAGGCTTTCTCGGTGGCAGTTGCTGCAAAAACTGCATCGCGATTTTTGGCGTAGATGGCACAGAGATTACTTACATACATTGCAACAGCACGCTAAAGTGAATCAAGACAAAATTGATCCCATTGCGATTGATACGATGGTTTTGATCAAAGATGATCAAACCACTCCCTTAAATTGGGTATTGGGACGAGTAGTAGGATTGCACCCTGGTACTGATAATGTAGTAAGAGTTGCTACAGTTAAAACCTCCAAAGGTTTATTCAAGAGGCCTTTGGTGAAATTGTGCCCTCTCCCTAATGCTTAGTTCAGAAAATACCATACCCTGGGTATTTTCAGGGGGGCCGGAATGCTTCGTCCCGGCGTTTAGTTTTAAGATATAAAATTTAGAGACATTTATCTAAATTAGAATGCTTTTTATTTTCTTTTTTTTGCTAGAGTTATGCTAAAACTTTATACTTAAAGTTACTTTTATTTCTTGGTTTAAACTAATTTAGTTACTAAGATATGCCTTGCCTACAAAAAGGGTAAAAATTTGAATTGCGCGGTGAATTATATGCTCAAGAATGCATTGACTTTACTTTATTATTTTTGCTTTTTCTACCTTGAGTATATCCATTTTCCATCCTTTTTTAATTTAAGTTTTCCCTAATTTTATACATACCTTACTGCTGCTACATATAGCAGTGCTCCAACGTCCGTCTTGCTATACGGAGCTCATGCAAATATTTGGGGTACTCTCCATACCAGTGATATATATTGATCGCCAAGTGAAATCACATGCGTGCTTTTTTAAGACAGCGGTCGTGTATAAACATTTATGGATTGCTTTGAAGTGCTACTGCTACTACTTTGATTGGAATTATTTGGATCCGACTGTGCAGTTGTCCATGTACCAAGTTCCTTTCATCCAAGGGTAAGTCAAAGTGTTTTTGAGCTGCGTTTCTTTACATTTTTTACTTATTCCCTATGCTACTATTCCTGACTAAGAACACAAAAGTGTAACCTAAGAGTGGGAACTATTGGACTGGAGATCCCTATTGCTACAGTTCGGTTGGTTTGTTGACTTTTTCATGCGAAAGACGTCTCGACCGACCAGTGACAATCACATATGACAAAGTCAAATACATGTCAAATATAATAGTTGGCATGTGGTACATGGCGGGTAATTTGAATTCAAAATAAGGAATGCTAAATCTTGAAGATTTTAACCTTTTAATCATGTTGCTTCCTTACAAACCTTTGGTGGAATATCGGGATGGTGTCTGAGAATATTTCAGTGAAATTTTGCGGAAATCTGTAGTGCCATTTTGAAAATATCATAAAAAAACGTCTGAACTCCCATAAGACCCAATGTAAAATTCAGCCCCGGGAGAACAGCTGATTTTTTCAGGGTTGTGGCCTCTATTTTTGTGTTGGCCTTGGGTTCTGAGACCAACAAATTTGACAATATCGAGATATTTCATTGGCTATAAAGACGGCAAATGTTTATCACAACCTGTTGGAAAGAATACTTTTGGGCTTTTCCCGCGAAAAATAGCTGCCTTCCTGAACCTGCCAGAGGCCGTTTCATACACAGGACACTGCTTCAGGCGTACCTCTGCTTCCCTTTTAGCAGATTCTGGAGCGAATATTGACCAGCTCAAAAGACACGGTGGTTGGAAAAGTGCTACCGTTGCTGAAGGGTATGTTGAGCAATCAATCGAAAACAAAAAAAATGTGGCGGATAAAATATTCAGTCAAAACTTGAGGACAGATGTCAAGAGTCATAAAAGCCAAGGCCAATCACGTACCGTAACAGTATGCAATTTTCCAGAACCCACGATCAACGAAGACAGCAGCACTGATCACACCGAACCAGCAATTTTCGAATCTCCACTGGAAAACATCAACCTCAACCAACAGCGAAGCGAAATCGATTCAGATCCACGATCATTGATTCATTTAGTTGGCTGTAGCGGCGCTATTTTGAATATCAATATAACAAACAATAATAATGTCAAATAACGTAGGAATGTATAGATTAGGCTAGGTAGTTTATTTTGATAGTGTATAGGCCTATTTTTAGATGCTCCCAAATACAAAAATACAAAATTTGAAAAAACCATGAATTCGGGTCCAGGGACTAAAATATTTTAGTCCCCGGGAGTAAAATATTTTAGTTCCCGGGATAAAAAGTACTATTTTAGTCCCTAAAATGAGGAACTAAAATGCGTTTTTAGTCCCTGAATTGCAAAAAATATTTTTCATCAAAACAACTTGCTTTTTATTATTATTAAAATTCTCTTATTATTCTATACCTTATTCATTTCAATAGGGTTAATGTGAAATAAGACACCAATTTTGATCACACAACTTTATTTCTTTTCGAGGATCCATTTTCGTCTTCCTAAGGCTAAGGTGTGTAGCCTAAGGAAGACGAAGAAATACAGGTGTGTGATCAAAAGTGGTGTCCTTATTTCTATTAACCCTATAGAAATATACAGGGTGTTCATTTTAAAACTTCCCAACCAAGATTTCTCGAAAATGTTTTTTTTTTGAGAAAAAGTAAAAACATATCAATTAATTTATTAAGGAGGACACATTTTGGCTATCTTATAGTTTTGTACTACACACCCCCTTTGAAAAAATAAGTGAATATGTCAAAAACAAATTGATAGATTTTCAAAATTTGTACACCTTTGTAAAGATATTTAAGAAACCTTTAAAAAAAAGTGTCAATTGACCCACTTTCCATATTCAAAATATAGGGGTAAAATGTACCCCTCAAAGGGGTGTGTACTACAAAAATTTTAAGATAGCCAAAATGTGTCCTCCTTAATAAATTAATTGACATGTTTTTGCTTTTTAAAAAAAAATCATTTTCGAGAAATCTGGGGTGGGAAGTTTTAAAATGAACACCCTGTATATTAAACAGAACGTGAAACCTACAAATACCTTATTAATGCAAAATAACTAAATATAATTACAGCTACTAATTATATAATAACCCATAATTAATTAATTTAATATTAAATAAGAATGATCCTTATAATAAATATACAGTATATTAATAATTAAACTCACATATATTTTTAAATACCAAAAATATATTAGTGCTTAATGTAGCTTTTTTAAATATTACCAAACGATTTTGTTTTTATTAACAAATATTTGTTTCAATTGTTAAAATTTCTGAATTGTTACCTGCAAACAAATATCTAATAAGCCAAATATGGGCAACGCATTTGGTAACAGTTACAAAATGTTTGTTATTGTTATAAAATTCTTCTCTCAGTATACTATCATTGGCCCAATCGGAATCAACAAAACCTAATCATAACAAAAACATTTCATGTAAAAAAAGCCAAGTACGCGAAAATGGCATTCCGTAAAAAGTATTGAGATAAAAATAAAGCCAAGTTCTCCAATACAAATGTCAAAATGAAAGGTTCTTACTAGTTTGGAAATGTTTTTTTAAACTTTGCTATTACAGCCAAACTTCTTTATGTTCAATTTAGCACTGTGCCTAAGAGTCATTTACAGCCGTAATAGCCAAGTTTAGAAAAATATTTCCAAACTAGTAAGAACCTTTCATTTTGAAATTTGTATTGGAGAACTTGGCTTTACTTTTATCTCAATTCTTTTTACGGAATGCCATTTTCGCGTACTTGGCTTTTTTTTACATGAAATATTTTTGTTATGATTTCACTTCTTTTTTAAAGGAATTGGATAATACTTAATTTTTAAAGTAGTAAAATATGCGGAATATTGTTCAAAACTTTTGCAATGCCTTACTTACATTTTTGAGGTTTTTTAATTTTTTTCCATGGTTTTATCGTAGTTCCTATCAGCCTTCCAAAGCTCAGCTCTCTAGCGTTTCTGAAAGTGCACAATGTTACTTTTACATAACTTTACATGTATAGGGGAGGAAAATAAATTAAAATTGTCGTGTTTTTAAATTTTGTCCTATAGTTTTATCATAGTTCCTATCAGTCTTCCAATGCTCAGCTCTCTAGCGTTTCTGGAAGTGGGTAATGTTACTTTTACATAACTTGTCATTTATAGGGGAGGAGAGTAAATGAAAATATTGGACTTTTTAAATTTTTTCCCATGATCTTATCATAATTTCTATCAGCATTCCAATGCTCAGCTCTCTAGCGTTTCTGGAAGTGGGCAATGTTAGTTTTATATAAATTTACATTTATAGGAGAGGGAAGTAAATTAAAATGTTGGTGTTTTTAAATTTTTTCATATAGTTTTATCATATTGTATTTCAGTCTTAAAAAGTTCAGCTCTCCAGCGTTTGTGGAAGTGGGCAGTGTTACTTTTACATAAATTTACATTTATAGGGGAAGTAAATTAGAATTTTGGGATGTTTTAATTTTTTTCTATAACTTTATCATAGTTACTATCGGTCTTCCAAAGCTCAGTTTTCTAGCATGTCTAGAAGTAGGCAATGTTACTGTTACTTAACTTTACATTTATAGGGGAGGGAAGTAAATTAGAATTTTGGGGTGTTTTAATTTTTTCCTATAGTTTTATCATAGTTCCTATCAGTCTCCAAAGCTCAACTCTCTAGCATTTCTGGAAGTGGGCAATGCTACTTTTACATAACTTTAAATGTATAGGGGAGGGGAGTAAATTAAAATTTTGGGGTTTTTTGATTTTTTCCTATAGTTTTATCATAGTTCCTATCAGTCTGCCAAAGCCAATTCTCTAGAATTTCTGGAAGTGGGCGATGCTGCTTTTACATAACTTTAAATGTATAGGGCAGGGGAGTAAATTAAATGGGGTTTTTTGATTTTTTCCAGGGGTTTGGTTTAAATCGGAATCGAATGAGTCATTTAAGAGAAAATCTTCATAAAATTTTGGCTTACGCGAGTTCCTTTTTGGGTACCTTCTGTCCACAGATACTGTTCGCTCTAGGCGTAATTCAAAGGACCGTAAATTATTTCCAATAGGATTTACCTATTGGTTTGCTGGAATGATATAAAAGTTTAGGAATAAACTATGTCGGACGCACAAGATTGCTGGCACTTACCCCTTAATCTCGTTCGAGCTGTTCTTGGTTGGCCAACCCTTCGATGTTGTAGCCCTTTTTCCAGCTTGCACACACTAGTGAAAATATGTCGAAAGACAATAATTAAATTTTAATTATTAGTACAAGAAAATTGTTGGAAGCATGCCGGTATCGCAGATTTGACGGAAGTGTCATTTGTCGTCGTCAAAGGTATGGGGCGCGCAGGTGCCGGGACAGACCTGTGCGTCATGATTTCGCGCGCTTATAAATTTTAAAAACTAAGAATATTTTACGGTACTTTGAAAGCAGCCGAAAACGATTAATTAAACTAAAAATTATAAATAAGAAAAAATGCAGAACGTCAGTTTCCAACATTCCACTCGCCAAAAACATAATAGGTTTTTCTAACGTAATTAAAAATACCGAAAACGATTAGACCGCTAAAATCCCGGGTCTAATTAAAAAGAAAAAATAATAATAATAACTAATTCTAAACTAAGAGCAAGAGGTTCGACCTATTGCTCAGGCAACGGACATACTTTTACTACGGGACGCTGTAAGGTGCCAAATTGAGTTTTGACAGTTACAACGCGAACGATTCCTTCTTCACCCGGATGGACGCGCATTACACGACCGAGAACCCACTCTCGGGGTGGTTTTTGTTCATTTTTAATAACGACGAGTTTGTTTTCTGTAATGTTTGGTGTCGATTTGGTCCATTTGCACCGCGATTGAAAAGTATGCAAATATTCCTGACTCCAACGTGTCCAGAAATGAGACTGCATTTGCTGCAGAAGTTGCCAACGATTGAGCCGATTTTGAGGGATCTCGGTAAGGTCAGGTTAAGGGAATGACGTAAGAGGTTCTGTTGTCAAGAAATGACCTGGGGTCAAAGGAGTGAGATCATTTGGATCCTCGCTAATGCTACACAGAGGTCTTGCGTTTAACAAGCTTTCAATACCTTTAAGTACGGTGTAGAACTCTTTGTAAGTCAAAAGCTGATCGCCAATGACTCTATAAAGATGTGTTTTGACTGCCTTGACTCCGGCCTCACTCAATCCATTAAAATGAGGGGCGCCCGGAGGGTTGAAATGCCATTTTATAGACAATTTCGTTGCAGCAGCTTCCGCAAGAGATAAAAGCTCAGTGAAAGCTCCTTTGTAGTTGGTTCCCTGATCAGAAAAAACTTGAGAGACTTGGCCTCTACGCGCGATAAAGCGGCGAAAGCTTGCCAAGAAAGCTTCTGTGGAAAGATCAGAGGCGAGCTCTAAGTGTATGGCCTTTGTGGATACACAAATAAAGAGGGAGATATAAGCCTTTGTACAGACTTGAGCACCTCGCTGTCTCTTTGCCGCCAAAATTTTGAAAGGGCCCGCATAGTCAAGAGCAACTTAAGAAAATGCTTTCAATTGAGAAATGCGGTATTTTGGTAAGTCGGCCATGACTGGTAGATACGAATGAGGTTTTGAACGGAAACATTTTATGCAAGAAGACACGCATCGATAGATCGCGCTTCTGGGAGATAGTATCCAAAAGGTTTGGACAATAAGGTTATGCAAGGTCTTAAGACCTGGATGAAAATGATCAATGTGATACTGCTCTATAATAAGTTCAGTGAGTCTGTGCTTTTGAGGCAGCAGGATAGGATGCTTAGCATCAAAGCAGATATTGGTAGATTTTCTTAAACGCCCTCCCACTCTCAGGATTCCTGATTCATCTATGAAGGGAGCTAGTTTTCTGAAAGGTTTAGGGAGTGTGTCATTCTGTTGACATATTCGAAGTATCTCAGAAAAACTATCCTTCTGGACCGTTTTCACAATGATCATAAGTGTATGATGCATTTCAGAAGGAGAGATAACTTGCGACTCAAATGCTTTTCGTTTAAAATAGAAATCTAAAAATCTAGAATGGTATGCAAAAAAGCGTTGAATTTTTCTCAAAGATGAAAATCTTGTTAGAAGTGTTACGACTAAGCTTGGAGCTTTAACAGCAATATGAAAGCATGAAGGCTTTACTTCAGTCGCAGCTTCGGGAAGCTTATCCAAGATGATAGCTGGTTGGTCTGGCCAGCTGCTGTAGTCTTAAACTAGAAATTCGGGACCATGCCACAACAGTGGATGTTCGAGTAACTCTAAAGGAGATACTCCTCTAGAGGCACAATCAACCGCATTTAAGGCTGTAGATACATATTTCCAGGATTGGATAGGAACAACCTCTTGGATGTGGGCGACCCTGTTGGCCACAAATGTCTTCCAGCGGTGGGGAGAGCCGGTTAGCCAAGCTAGTGCCACTTGTGAGTCTGACCAAGCGTAGACCGCGTCAAATGTAAGAAAGTTACTATAGGAATCTTTGACAAATTGCAAGAGATTGCTTAACAAATAAGCAGAACAAAGCTCTAAGCGTGCCACAGATTGAGCCTTGAGTGGCGCCACCTTTGATTTTGCCATGATGAGACAAGTTTTTATTTTTCCTATATGAGTAGTGAAACGAAAATATATACAACAACCATACCCTATGGTACTGGCGTCGCAAAAAGCATGAATTTCTAATCGTGAATATTTATCAGAAATGATTAAGCGTGGTAGCTGTATTTTAGAAAGTGAGTGTAGCTCTTGTTTAAAGTGTTCCCAAATATCTACAATAACTTCAGGAGCTATTTCATCCCAATCTCGCTTGGAGATGAAGATTTGTTGCAAAATGTGTTTTGCAAGCAGAACAACAGGAGAAAGGTAACCCTGAACATCAAAATTCTAGCAATTTGAGATAGCACATTTCTTTTAGTACAAATAGCTTCAATAGGAGTATAAGAGTAAGTAAACCAATCAAGTGTAGGATTCCACTGAAGACCCAGGACTTTTATGTAGTCCGGACCCTCGGCATCAAAACTTATTTTACTGTGAGAGCTTGGTACGGAAGCAAGAAGAGCTGGGTGGTTACTAGCCCATTTCCGAAGTTCAAAGTTTCCCTTTTTTAATAAGGAAATAAGTTCTGCTTGTAAATGAAGTGCTGAGGCGACAGAATCGGCGCCGCTCAAACAATCGTCCACATATACGGACTCTTGAAGTACTTGGGATGCAAGGGGGTGGTTCTCCCTTTCAAGGGTAGCTAACTCTTTAATAGTTCGTAAGGCTAAGTAGGGTGCAGAAGAAACACCAAAAGTGACTCGATCTCGAGTGTACTCTTTAATTTCCTCAGCCTTAGAAAAACGCCAAATGAATCTCTGATAGTTCCTATGTTCAGGAGTTATAATAATTTGATTATACATTAGACGAATGTCTGAAATAAAACAAACTGGATATGTTCTAAATTTTAATAAAATTGCAGATAAATCTTGATGCAGTTTGGGACCAGAAAAGAGTGTTTCGTTAAGGCTGACGCCCTTAGACCCTTTTGCACTTGCGTCCCAGACTACCCGTACTGATAAGGTAGAACTGGTATCAGATTTTCGAACACAGTGGTGTGGCAAATAAAAAGCTGATTGAGAACAATAATCTGAGCGAGGCACTTCAGAAATGAAGTTCTACTCGAGATACTCGTTTATAAACTTAGAATATGCAAGGTGCAAATCTGGATTTTTATAAAGCCGGGACTCCAGATAGGTGAAACGCCGAAGGGCTTGTGAATATGTGTCACCAAAATCCGGTTGGGGATGTTTGAATGGAAGTGATACTACAAATCTTCCTGATGATTCCCTAGAAACAGTTTTCTTATATATATTTTCACATTTAATTTCATCAGGAGACAAAACATTGCATAACTTGGGTGGTTGTTCGATTTCCCAGAATTTTTGCAAAATCACATCTACCTGAGGTTCTAGTGAAATATGACAGCTAAGAAGGGGATCACTAAAACTAGATGTAGAAACTTTGCCTTGTAAAATCCAGCCAAAGACTGTCTCTAGTGCAACAGGCTGGTTGTGACTACCGAAGATGCGTCCAGGACCTAGCATGTAGGCTACTAGATCTGCACCTAACAGGAGGTCAATAGAACCAGGTCTGTGTAGTTTACTGTCAGCCATAGATAAGCCTTTGATATATGACAAACTGGAAATGTCAACAGAAGTTCTAGGTTGACATGCAATTACAGAAGGCAATATGATAGCTTCAACTGTAAAGGTTGGCTCAGGTTTATCTTTTGCTCTGATGAGACAATGAGTAATCCCTTTAGCATATGAAGTGACGCCATTGATTCCTTGGATAGGAACTGAATAATGCTGTCGTTTTAACCCTAAGCGATTTACACAGGGTTCAGAAATTAAAGTCACCATACTTCCGGAATCAAGAAGTACTCGTACTGTACAAAAATTGCCATGACCATCCTGAATTTCAACCTCTGCTGTGGGTAACAGGCAAGTAAACTTAGAGTTGGTCGATAAGCATGTATTCACTGAGTCCGGTTGGGTCGAGTAAGTGCTGCCTTTTGATTGTAGCTGAGTGGCTGGAAAATGTAGCTGAGTAGCTGACTGTATAGCCGGTTGCATACCTACAGATGATTGGGAAATGCCTGATATAGACTGTAGCTGAGTAGCTGGGAATTGTAGCTGAGTAGCTGAAAACTGATTGTTAGCAGGAAGCTGTTGTTGCCGATAGTTGGATGTAACTAAATAGCTCTGTGGTGATGAGGATAGCTGAGTAGCTGTGGATACTGGTTGTAGCTGAGAAGCTGTAGCTGAATAGCTAGGTGATGGTTGATATGGCTGTGAAGCTGTTGTAATGTTTTGCTGATTACAAACAGGAACATACTGTCTGTTTGATATTAACTGACTGTTATTAGGATCTGTAGCTGAAGCTGTAGCTGACCTGATAACATGAACAGTTGAATGATGAAACTGATTGCAAATTCTGCATCTCATCGAATTAGGACAAGTTGTTTGGCTAGGATGTAAACGTAAGCAATTCACGCATAACTTATGCTGATTCACAAAGTTTAGCCGTTCTTGGGGTGACTGACAGAAATAAATGACACCTGAATAACCCATGTGCCGATCGACACAAAGGGCACTTTTGTTTATCACTCTTTGAATAACCAAACTGTGCTGTGTCAGAAACCGAGTTGTGGTAGACACCTGGTGCACTCTTCCTACCGTACCCTGAAGAGGTGGAATTTTGTGAATAACCCCTGGGCTTGTCTTGAGGAAAAGATTGGGAATACTTGGGTGCAGAAGGCACTGATTCCTGTACTGTTTCAAAAGCTTTGCATTTATTTGTCAGAAAATTTTTAAGATGCTCATATGAAGGCATCTCAATTTTGACATATTCTTGTTCAAACTCTTGTCGAGTTTTCAGATCAAGTTTTTTGTATTAAATGTTAAAAAACTCCAATCCTCATTAAATTTAAGAGCCTTGAGAGCTAAAAGATTTTCTGAGAAAGTGTCAACGAGATGACGCATGTCTTTAGAACTAGGGTTAGTTTTTAAACATGGACCTTCATAAAATGAATTGAAATAAAATGTTGCCAATTTTCTTTTGTTTTGATAACGCTCCTGTAACATGTCATAACAAATATAATAGTTTTCCTCTGAGATAACGACATTTTTAATGAGATTCAGAGGTTCACCTGTCAAACGAGTTAATAAATACCTGAATTTTTCAATGTCTGGTATATCTGTATTATGAGACTATTATATAACTGAAAAAATGTAGAAAATGTTTTCAAATCGCCATTCCATTGAGGGACAGAAATATCTAACTTTAGACATGGTCGGTTAACATTTGAAAAAGAATGTTCTTGACTTACCAAAGGCGATGGCCCTGGGGTCAAGCCTAAACCTGATTTTTTAGAGCGGATTTCCCACAAGGAATTGTCACAAGAAGCCCTGACCTTATCATGCTCCTCAAATTCTGCCTCAGTAATGAGAGAAATAATTTCATTGTGTATTTCCTGAAACTGATCATATATAGAGTCTACAAATTCCATACGCGCTAACAGGTTTTGTTTATAAAATGTATCAGCTGTTTTATTGTTAGCATAATCACTGATTTCTTGCATCTGTGCAAGAGGTATTTTTCTTCGAAGCACTAGTTTCGCGAAATTATCTTTATCTGACATTTTTATTTACTAAAGAAAATAGGTTTTTTAAATAAAAATGTAAAAAATATTTACAACAAACAGGTGGTGGACCGCGCTGCATATGAACCTTTACTATTGTTTATTTAAACAACCGTACGCGAAACATGAAATATATATATATGATAATCTATAATCTTTGCATGAAATTTTCTTTATTTTTAAAAAAATTTGAGATTAACCAGTTGTTTTTGTGTGGTTAGAAACACACGACGTCATACGTAGATGTGTTCAATGTTGAGTGCAAATTCACGGGAGATTTGTTTGAGTGGAACTCTGAACCTGCGTTAGACAAGGATAGAATATGATCAGATCTTTTCGAATGACTTTAACGGAATCGAATTAATTTTGCACGTGTTAAGGATGAGTTGGGTGACCTTGTGCAAACCCCAAACGATCACACCTAATTATGAATTTAATTTTTAATTAATTTTTATGTGCTGGTTACCTATCACATCCGGTTCGAAGGACCAAAATGTTCGCTCTAGGCGTAATTCAAAGGACTGTAAATTAGTTCCAATAGGATTTACCTATTGGTTTGCTGGAATGATATAAAAGTTTAGGAATAAACTATGTCGGACGCACAAGATTGCTGGCACTTACCCCTTAATCTCGTTCGAGCTGTTCTTGGTTGGCCAACCCTTCGATGTTCTTGTAGCCCTTTTTCCAGCTTGCACACACTAGTGAAAATATGTCGAAAGACAGTAATTAAATTTTAATTATAAGTACAAGAAAATTGTTGGCAGCATGCCGGTATCGCAGATTTGACGGAAGTGTCATTTTTCGTCGTCACAGGTTTGGGGCGCGCAGGGGCCGGGGCAGACCTGTGCGTCATGATTTCGCGCGCTTATGAATTTTAAAAACTAAGAATGCTTTACGGTACTTTGAAAGCAGCCGAAAACGATTAATTAAACTAAAAATTATAAATAAGAAAAAATGCAGAACGTCAGTTTCCGACAGATACATCAACATCACACACATTTTGATTGATATTTCACTAAGCACATCCGAGAGCACATCATTTTTATTTTGCTCATTTTTAGCACTTATTTTATTATTAAGCTCAACACTGATATTTTCTTCAGAACTGTCTGAAGAACTATCTTCTTTGTCAACAAGAGTTCTCTCAGCATTTTCAAAGATCTCACCTTTTAAACCATCACCAGACACCTCCAAGACATCATTTTCCTGAAAATCTAACAAGACATGGTTATTCCCAGAAATATTTTTGTCTTCTGCACCATCTAATGGCGTAGAAACAATGTCATTGTTTTGAAATTTTTCTTGGATTCTATTCTGTGAAGTTAAAGTGTCTTGCTGTTCTAAAAATATTACATCTCTTGCAACTCGAAGTTTGTGACTAACGGGATCAATTAATCTATATCCTGCTGTTACTTCAGAATAGCCAGCAAATATATACTCTTTGCTCTTTTGATCTAGCTTTCTGCCTTTTTCATCTGGCACATGGACATAATCTCGACAGCCAAATACTCTGAGATGACTAAAGTCCACTTTTTGACCTGCCCATCTCTCTTCTGGTGTTTCTCCCTTGATCTTTTTAGTAGGAGACCTGTTTATTAGATAAACAGCAGTGTTTGCTGCCTCTGCCCACATTTGCCTAGGATTATTTGAATCAAAAATCATAGAGCGTACCTTTTCCATTATAGTACGGTTATACCGTTCTGCTACACCATTCTGCTCGGGTGTACAAGGCACTGTTAGCTCATGCTTTATTCCCCGATCTTTAAGGAATTTGCTTAATATTTGATTACAATACTCTCCCCCGTTATCACTCCTAAATATTTTTATTTTTCTTTCTGTTTGATTTTCAACCTGAACACAAAATTCTTTAAAGCAGTCTGTCACCTCATCTTTTGTTTTTAAAAAATAACACAAAACTTTTCTTGTGTGGAAATCAATTAAAGTAAAAATATATCTAGCCCCACTCCAAGACTCAACTTCTATTGGTCCCATGAGATCTGAGTCAATTAGGTCTAGTTTATTCGCAGCCACCCCTTTATTATTATTTTTAGGGAAAGGTTTTCTTGAGTGTTTACCTTTTATGCAACTTTCACATAAGGATGGATCTCCAGTATCACAATAGCTAATTCCAGTGGCCAAACCATCTTTTAACAGCTTCATGCTGTAATGATTAAGATGATCTAGTCTTTTATGCCACAACATTTGCGTTTCAGTGACCTTAGCAACATTTGCACAAACTGCTGTTTCCTGAAATATATCAAGCCTGTACAAACCATCAATATTACTGGCTATTGCTACAAGTTCTCCCTTATTGTCATAATTGGTGCAATCAAGAATTCTGCAGCCCTGTGAATCAAATATTATACTAAAACCCTTTGAAACTAGTGAATTAACACTCAAAAGATTTACTGCTAGTTTAGGAACGTACTTTATGTCAGAAATAAATTTTTTATCACTATCATTTTGCAATTTTACAAATGCATCACCTGTTCCACCTACAGATAATTTCGTACTGTCAGCGACCATGATTTCTTGTCCTTTATTTTTATCGGACAGCTCTGGTAGCAATGAACTATTGCCTGTCATATGAGAAGTAGCCCCACTATCAATGTACCATGCATTTTGCAAAATGTTCCGTTCACTCATATTAAAAGCCACAAACAAAGCTTTGTTATTGTTTGAATTTTTATTTTTAATAAAATTATTCTGACTGTTACTAGATTTTATTTGAGTACACTGGTTTTTAAAGTGTCCTTTGGAACGGCATCCCCAGCACCAAGGCTGTTTTTTATTCTTACCCTTCCATGACATTAAAGCTGGGTCTCCTCTAGAGGACCTACCATTTTGCCATATTTTGTCTTGCAGCAATTTGGCCTTTATAAAATCTGAGGTTATATCAATAGTCCAACTTTCAAGTGCCATCACCATTAGGTCATAATCTTCAGTGAGCCCCTGGAGCATAATAACACCTAAAAACTCATCATCAATGGGCTTACCCATTGAGCTTAATTGCTGTGACAAAGACATAACTTCATTGACATAATCCTGCATTGTGCTGTGGTTTTCTAGCCTCATGGAACAAAGACTTCTTAGAAGACGAAGACGCCGATGTAGTCCCTTGTCTTCGAAGGCGTTTTCAAGGGCCTTCCATGCCTCAGAGGATGTTTTTGCTTGCATTACATGTGGATAGGTTGATTTGTTCAATGATAAAATAATTTTTAACAATGCCTTTTCTTCCTTTCGCGCCGCATCTTTGCGCGCCGCCACTTCAGTCGGGGTTACGTCATTAGCCTCAATAACGGGCATCTGCCCCGAAACACAGTCCCAAAGGCCATCGTGTTCTAAAAGAGCCGTAATTTGGAATCGCCAATCACTGTAGTTTTCGCGGCCTTTTAATTTTTCAATTGCCGAAAAAACCAAACTTCCATCGCCCGCCATTCCGATTTTTTTTTACTATAAAATCGACGGTTAGAAAAAGTTCACACAGCGACAAAAAAAACGAATTCTTTACTACGGAAAATAACTGGACACATAACCTGTAGAAGAGTGAGGGAAAAACGCGTACTTCCGTAGCGAAGAAAATACAACGAGCTCTTTTACAATATTGTTATATTTAAGTCAAAGGAACAATTTATACATTTAACAGACATTTATAATTACAACCGGTCATTAACGAGACGTACATGAAACAATATTTTACACACTGTGACGTATCAACAGCTGATCGAAAGGTCAGCATTATTATTATTTTAAGAAAACCTGTTCAGACAGTAGGCAACCCACATAAAAGTAAATACAATATGTATTGTATCGATTAATTTATGTTTACATGGATCTTGTGATCCAAGCCATATACAGGGTGTTTTGTTGGACGTAAAATATTGAACTTCCAACATATTTTAGTCGATTCGTCATAAGGCCATGTCCAAAAAAAATAGAGATACCTGCGAAAATCCTGCATAAACAACCCGCCATCTTTGTTTAAAGATGGCGAAAAGGAGTTTGAATCAAATGTACGTAACTTTTTTACTATTACATCGATTTTACTCAAACAAATAATGGCCTCTCCAAAACACTATCAATACTTTGTTTTTTATTTGTCTCTATACTGTAAATTCTGTAAGTTCCTCAAATACGCTGTTTTTTTTAGGGTTTTTGATTTTTAAAGAAAACTACTGGATTTACAAAAAAAAAACATAGAAAATAAAAAATATGCAGATTGTTAAGATGTATTCATGGTGGGTCTAATATTTGCTGTAGATTAAGCGGTTCTCGCGTTACACTCAAAAAACCACTAAATTGACCTATACCTACCCCTGGGTACAAAACTTTCATGTTTTCACCAAAGTCATGAAAGTTACTAAAAAACTATTCAGATCGAAAGAGGATGTCAAGCTAAATAAGGAACGGCTATTAGTTTCAAACAGAAACTGATACTGAGGTAGATATGGCGGCTTAAACATGGCCGAAGCGTAATTTACAATTTTATTTTTGAGGGTATTTTTTTATATATAACGAACCCCTACGGCGTCAAAATGTACCCCAGCTGAAAGACAATTTAATTATCTTCAAAAAAGAATAGTACACTTGTTGTCGTAAACTTAATAGTTTTCCTGAAAAACACAAAAAATATGGGGCATACATAATTCGATGTTTTCGTTCCATAGAAGTACGACAATGGCATGGGTCCATTAAGAGAAAAAATATTTTATGCGCAGATAAGCGAACCCGCATAGTTACATATTTAAACTCGTAAAAAATCTTACAAAAAACATATTTGATACTTTTCTGTTAATTTGACAGGTGGTCACGTGATTTTGACAACTTCTTAACGGTTTGAGCTAGAGACTTGGTTCTTTTTACAAGCTTTTATTTAGCTTCAGATGTTCTGTCTAACTATCTAACTAACTATCTAACTATCTATCAAATCTTGTGAAGCGTTTTTGACACACTTCCCATTATCCGATTTGGATGAAATTTGGTGCACACGTAGTGGTCCCATGACAATACAACATTAAGAAAAAAGTATCCATCCAACTCTACCCCCACCCCTTCTATAGAAAAATGTGTTTTTGACACACTTCCCGTTATCCGATTTGGGTAATATTTGGTATACACATAGTGGTCCGATGATAATACAACAATAAGAAAAAAATATCCTCCCACCCCTACCCCACCCCCTTCCATAGAAAAGTTTGTTTTTGAAACACATCGCGTTATCCGATTTGGATGAAATTTGGTATACATATAGTGATCCGATGACAATACAATATTAAGAAAAAAATATCCCCTCACCTTTACCCCCACCCCCTTTCATGGAAAAATGAGTTTTTGACACACTTACCATTATCCGATTTGGATGAAATTTGGTAATCACATAGTGGTCCAATGACAATACAACATTTAAAAAAAATATCCTCCCACCCCTACCCCCATCCCCTTCCATAGAAGATGCGTTTTTGACACCCTTCCCATTATCCGATTTAGATGAAATTTGGTACACATATAGTGGTCCGATGACAATACAACATTGAAAAAAAAATCCTTCCACTCCTACCCCCACCCCCATCTATAGAAAAATGCGTTTTAGACACACTTCCCGTTATCCGATTTGGATGAAATTTGGTATACATATAGTGGTCCGATGACAGTACAACAATAATGAAAAAATGTCCTGAAGATAACTGAACCATATTTGGCAGTGATCGACGACATCAAGAGATTTATTTTTGTGAAGGAAAAATCTATAAAAAACCTAATTTTTTAATTTTTTGTCAAAATTCACAAATTTGTGGTTTCAACAAAAACCCTAATGAAAGACCTCTAATAGACTATAAGCCACAAATAACACACTCCCCTCATCGTGGTAATCTCCGAGTCATATTTCATTTTATTATTATTGTCATATACTTTAAGGAAGAAGAAGGATGGAAATATGGATAAAATTACTGACACAGACTCTGTGTGTCTAAAAGGTCTATACACTAGCCTACGAAATATTCCTGAGGTCAAATTGAAAATATTTTGAACATTTTTCAACGGAAGTGTTTTGGGATCCAAAGCTCGACTATTCACACCTTTTTACTGTAGCCGTTAGAGAGCGCTTCACACTGATTGTTTAAAATAGCCATTACTTTTTCTCGGTGTACATTTTTTGTTAAGAAAGTCATTTTCCAAGCAATTCTAAGCCAAGAAGGTCCTCTTGCTAAAATCCGCTAAAGTATTCAAAATAATTTAAATATTTTGATCCGACATCAAACACTAAATACGAATACTTTAACGGATTACAAAATTTTTTTAACAAAAAAGTTTAAAAAATACACTAAGAAAAGCGCTATGGCCAGTTTAAGCCTTTAGAAGTGGAGTGTAAAGCGCCCTCTTACGGCCATAGTAAAAAGGTGTTCATATTTGGGCTTCGCAACAAATTTGTGAATTTTGACAAAAACTGAAAAAATTAGTTTTGACAGTCCATAGATTTTGACAGATTTGATGTAGACAATCAACGGCTATATCAAAATATTTAATTTTCAAATACCTTTAAAACGAGGTACAATCGATAAGGATTTATAATTACAATTTTTAAGTTGATCGCCCCTATGTCGCCTCTTAATGCAGGGGCACAATAAAATAGATCTCTTGATGTTATCAGTCACTGCCGAATATGGTTCAGTTATCTTCAATAGTTCAGAAGATAATTGAGTGGACTCAGAGTTTTGGGACACCCTGTATATATATATATATATATATATATATATTGTTACAAATTTAAGTTATTTAAATTTTATAATTGGAATTTATTTAGGTTTAGTGTAGTATTAGGTTGATTTATCTTAAGGTTGTATTCTTAGTCTAGGTTTTAGTTGCGTTATCTGTGACTTGCGGTCGCAATAATACGAGAACTTTCCGGACGTCGAAGGCTGCCGGAAAGTTCGAGAGAGATGGACGATCCTATATATAGGGCCGGGGTCGCGCACCAGGCAGTCAGTCACAGATAACGTACTGTAGTGGTCGTGAGATATTAACACGAAGTTAATAGACCGATTATAGTAGTGAATTATCAGCGAGTTATTAGTAAGTGTAAGTGCGTGTTTTTGTACATAATTATCAAAATAAATTGACATATCGTTTTTTTGACATTTACGAGTTTTATTTGAAGCAGTGAACCCGTAACAATTGGTATCAGAAGTGAGATTAAAAGAAATAAATAGTGCAAAGACTATCCTTACATAGTACCACCGGCTAGGACAATTGGACAGAAAAACAGTAAGTGATTTTTCCAGAATATTCGAAGAAGTTCGATATTGAATTATTCAAAAACCAAAGAGATATTTAAGAATCGACTTCGATATTAGCTTAGTTAGTTAAAAAGTAAGAATTAGAAAGAATTTCTAGAATATTCCATCACTTTCTACGACGCTCTATTCGAAAACCAGAAGAAATATCCAAAAAGCGACTTCGACATTAGCTTAGTAATTTCAAAAGTAAGAACTAAAAAGAATTTCTAGAAGATTCCATAACATTCTACGACGTTCTATTCAAAAACTAGAAGAGATATACAAATACCGATTTCGACATTAGTTTAGTTATTTCAAAAGTAAGAATTAGAAAGAATTTCTAGAAGATTCCATAACATTCTACGACGTTCTATTCAAAAACTAGAAGAGATATACAAATACCGACTTCGACAGTAGCTTAGTTATTTCAAAAGTAAGAATCACCAAGATTTTCTAGAATATTCCAAAACATTCTACGACGTTCTATTCGAGAACCAGAAGAGATATACAAAAACCGACTTCGACATTAGCTAAGTTATTTAAATATTTAAATAGTGAGAATTAGAAAGAATATCTAGAATATTCCATAACATTCTACGACGATCTATTCGAGAACCAAAAGAGATAATCAAAAACTGGCTTCTACATTTGCCTAGTAGCAGAAAGAGTGACATTTACTAGTATATTCTAGAACATTCCATTAGGTCCTATTTAAGAATCAGAGGAGATATTGAAAAAAAAAACAAAACCGACTACGACATTAGCTTTATAGACCAAAAAATAAACATTTTAGGTGATTTATCAGGAAGTTGATGCTTACTAGACAAGGATCGGCAAAGATGGAAGATCTAACTAAAATGATGCAGGGTCTAGCAGCTCAAATGGCTCAAAACCAGAACGATATAAGACAGACCATTGAACAAAACCAAAACGATATGAAACAGACATTTGAGCAAAGATTAGATGGCACTCAAGAAAACTTCGATCAAATCAAGAGCAACTCCGAGCAGCTTAGAGGAGAGTTCAAGGCAGCAACCGAAGATCTTAAGGAAGAAATAACTCAGAGAATGCAGAATGTAGAAGAAAAGGTACAAAACAAATTGCAGAATGTAGAAGAAACGTTACAGAACAAATTGCAGAATGTTGAAGAAAAAGTGGAGACCAAGCTACAGAATGTAAGAGAAGAAGTTTTTCAAACAGTGGAAGAAAAACTCCAGGATGTGTCAAAACAGCTTATACAGCTTCAGAAAGAACATAACAAAATAAAAGCTCAGGGATGTGTTGTGAATTCCAACTAAAATATTAAGCCTCCAAATTTTGACGGTACGTCCTCCTGGTCTACCTACAAACAACAATTTGAAGCTGCCGCCGCTGCAAATGGTTGGGACGAGGACGAAAAGCTAGAGCGTTGTTAGTAGCTCTACGGGAACCTGCACTCGGACTTTTACGGTCCATTCCAGTCGAACAAAAACAGAATTATAACGCTTTAGTGGCAGCGCTAGAAAGAAGGTATGGAGACGAACACTTGCGAAATTTACATTGGTCAGAATTAAATATTCGTCAACAAAGACCAGGAGAATCATTGCAAGAGTATGAAGCAGATATTAGGAGGCTGATGTATTTAGCTTACCCAGAGATGCCAGAAAATTACAGAGATCCCTTCACGGTAGATCGCTTTATTAACGGATTACGAGACTCGGACTTAGCAAAGTTACTTCGTCGAGAACACTTCCATAATAGCAGTGAAGTGTTGATTCGAGCCCTTGAAATCGAATCATCAAATAATATGTCCAGGCCAAAAGTAAGAGCTGGGTAATATTTGGTATACACATAGTGGTCCGATGATAATACAACAATAAGAAAAAAATATCCTCCCACCCCTACCCCACCCCCTTCCATAGAAAAGTTTGTTTTTGAAACACATCGCGTTATCCGATTTGGATGAAATTTGGTATACATATAGTGATCCGATGACAATACAATATTAAGAAAAAAATATCCCCTCACCTTTACCCCCACCCCCTTTCATGGAAAAATGAGTTTTTGACACACTTACCATTATCCGATTTGGATGAAATTTGGTAATCACATAGTGGTCCAATGACAATACAACATTTAAAAAAAATATCCTCCCACCCCTACCCCCATCCCCTTCCATAGAAGATGCGTTTTTGACACCCTTCCCATTATCAGATTTAGATGAAATTTGGTACACATATAGTGGTCCGATGACAATACAACATTGAAAAAAAAATCCTTCCACTCCTACCCCCACCCCCATCTATAGAAAAATGCGTTTTAGACACACTTCCCGTTATCCGATTTGGATGAAATTTGGTATACATATAGTGGTCCGATGACAGTACAACAATAATGAAAAAATGTCCTGAAGATAACTGAACCATATTTGGCAGTGATCGACGACATCAAGAGATTTATTTTTGTGAAGGAAAAATCTATAAAAAACCTAATTTTTTAATTTTTTGTCAAAATTCACAAATTTGTGGTTTCAACAAAAACCCTAATGAAAGACCTCTAATAGACTATAAGCCACAAATAACACACTCCCCTCATCGTGGTAATCTCCGAGTCATATTTCATTTTATTATTATTGTCATATACTTTAAGGAAGAAGAAGGATGGAAATATGGATAAAATTACTGACACAGACTCTGTGTGTCTAAAAGGTCTATACACTAGCCTACGAAATATTCCTGAGGTCAAATTGAAAATATTTTGAACATTTTTCAACGGAAGTGTTTTGGGATCCAAAGCTCGACTATTCACACCTTTTTACTGTAGCCGTTAGAGAGCGCTTCACACTGATTGTTTAAAATAGCCATTACTTTTTCTCGGTGTACATTTTTTGTTAAGAAAGTCATTTTCCAAGCAATTCTAAGCCAAGAAGGTCCTCTTGCTAAAATCCGCTAAAGTATTCAAAATAATTTAAATATTTTGATCCGACATCAAACACTAAATACGAATACTTTAACGGATTACAAAATTTTTTTAACAAAAAAGTTTAAAAAATACACTAAGAAAAGCGCTATGGCCAGTTTAAGCCTTTAGAAGTGGAGTGTAAAGCGCCCTCTTACGGCCATAGTAAAAAGGTGTTCATATTTGGGCTTCGCAACAAATTTGTGAATTTTGACAAAAACTGAAAAAATTAGTTTTGACAGTCCATAGATTTTGACAGATTTGATGTAGACAATCAACGGCTATATCAAAATATTTAATTTTCAAATACCTTTAAAACGAGGTACAATCGATAAGGATTTATAATTACAATTTTTAAGTTGATCGCCCCTATGTCGCCTCTTAATGCAGGGGCACAATAAAATAGATCTCTTGATGTTATCAGTCACTGCCGAATATGGTTCAGTTATCTTCAATAGTTCAGAAGATAATTGAGTGGACTCAGAGTTTTGGGACACCCTGTATATATATATATATATATATATATATATATATATATATATTGTTACAAATTTAAGTTATTAAAATTTTATAATTGGAATTTATTTAGGTTTAGTGTAGTATTAGGTTGATTTATCTTAAGGTTGTATTCTTAGTCTAGGTTTTAGTTGCGTTATCTGTGACTTGCGGTCGCAATAATACGAGAACTTTCCGGACGTCGAAGGCTGCCGGAAAGTTCGAGAGAGATGGACGATCCTATATATAGGGCCGGGGTCGCGCACCAGGCACTCAGTCACAGATAACGTACTGTAGTGGTCGTGAGATATTAACACGAAGTTAATAGACCGATTATAGTAGTGAATTATCAGCGAGTTATTAGTAAGTGTAAGTGCGTGTTTTTGTACATAATTATCAAAATAAATTGACATATCGTTTTTTTGACATTTACGAGTTTTATTTGAAGCAGTGAACCCGTAACAATTGGTATCAGAAGTGAGATTAAAAGAAATAAATAGTGCAAAGACTATCCTTACATAGTACCACCGGCTAGGACAATTGGACAGAAAAACAGTAAGTGATTTTTCCAGAATATTCGAAGAAGTTCGATATTGAATTATTCAAAAACCAAAGAGATATTTAAGAATCGACTTCGATATTAGCTTAGTTAGTTAAAAAGTAAGAATTAGAAAGAATTTCTAGAATATTCCATCACTTTCTACGACGCTCTATTCGAAAACCAGAAGAAATATCCAAAAAGCGACTTCGACATTAGCTTAGTAATTTCAAAAGTAAGAACTAAAAAGAATTTCTAGAAGATTCCATAACATTCTACGACGTTCTATTCAAAAACTAGAAGAGATATACAAATACCGATTTCGACATTAGTTTAGTTATTTCAAAAGTAAGAATTAGAAAGAATTTCTAGAAGATTCCATAACATTCTACGACGTTCTATTCAAAAACTAGAAGAGATATACAAATACCGACTTCGACAGTAGCTTAGTTATTTCAAAAGTAAGAATCACCAAGATTTTCTAGAATATTCCAAAACATTCTACGACGTTCTATTCGAGAACCAGAAGAGATATACAAAAACCGACTTCGACATTAGCTAAGTTATTTAAATATTTAAATAGTGAGAATTAGAAAGAATATCTAGAATATTCCATAACATTCTACGACGATCTATTCGAGAACCAAAAGAGATAATCAAAAACTGGCTTCTACATTTGCCTAGTAGCAGAAAGAGTGACATTTACTAGTATATTCTAGAACATTCCATTAGGTCCTATTTAAGAATCAGAGGAGATATTGAAAAAAAAAACAAAACCGACTACGACATTAGCTTTATAGACCAAAAAATAAACATTTTAGGTGATTTATCAGGAAGTTGATGCTTACTAGACAAGGATCGGCAAAGATGGAAGATCTAACTAAAATGATGCAGGGTCTAGCAGCTCAAATGGCTCAAAACCAGAACGATATAAGACAGACCATTGAACAAAACCAAAACGATATGAAACAGACATTTGAGCAAAGATTAGATGGCACTCAAGAAAACTTCGATCAAATCAAGAGCAACTCCGAGCAGCTTAGAGGAGAGTTCAAGGCAGCAACCGAAGATCTTAAGGAAGAAATAACTCAGAGAATGCAGAATGTAGAAGAAAAGGTACAAAACAAATTGCAGAATGTAGAAGAAACGTTACAGAACAAATTGCAGAATGTTGAAGAAAAAGTGGAGACCAAGCTACAGAATGTAAGAGAAGAAGTTTTTCAAACAGTGGAAGAAAAACTCCAGGATGTGTCAAAACAGCTTATACAGCTTCAGAAAGAACATAACAAAATAAAAGCTCAGGGATGTGTTGTGAATTCCAACTAAAATATTAAGCCTCCAAATTTTGACGGTACGTCCTCCTGGTCTACCTACAAACAACAATTTGAAGCTGCCGCCGCTGCAAATGGTTGGGACGAGGACGAAAAGCTAGAGCGTTGTTAGTAGCTCTACGGGAACCTGCACTCGGACTTTTACGGTCCATTCCAGTCGAACAAAAACAGAATTATAACGCTTTAGTGGCAGCGCTAGAAAGAAGGTATGGAGACGAACACTTGCGAAATTTACATTGGTCAGAATTAAATATTCGTCAACAAAGACCAGGAGAATCATTGCAAGAGTATGAAGCAGATATTAGGAGGCTGATGTATTTAGCTTACCCAGAGATGCCAGAAAATTACAGAGATCCCTTCACGGTAGATCGCTTTATTAACGGATTACGAGACTCGGACTTAGCAAAGTTACTTCGTCGAGAACACTTCCATAATAGCAGTGAAGTGTTGATTCGAGCCCTTGAAATCGAATCATCAAATAATATGTCCAGGCCAAAAGTAAGAGCTGTTTCAATTCAGGAGGGAGAAGAAATGAGCAATGGACATGAGGTCAACTTAAAAACGCTAAACCAAATGTTTCAATCACTGATAGAGAAGATTGACTCTTTGAAAGAAAGCAGACGATCCCCTCCAAATGTAAAGTGTTTCAGATGCGGACGTACAGGGCATATTCAACGCGATTGTCGCGTCCAAATAAGGTCTCGCTCGCCATCTAGCGGGACAGAGTACCGAAGAAGAGATCAGGAAAAACTAAAACTAGTCAACGCAGAGGGGCGGGTGTTGGCTAATGGGAATTTAGCCCCCAAAATTTACTCTATCAAGAGCTTAAAACATACTGCTGACAGTCTTAACATCGACGGACTTATTAATGGAAGAAAAGTTAATATAACAGTAGACACTGGTGCTGCCATATCATTGCTTAAGTTCAAAATTGCAACGAGATATAAAATTCGACCAACAGAAAAGAAAATAACACTTAAGACTGTGACTGGAGAATCCGCCGACGTGTTGGGGCAGACAGACATAGACCTACAGCTGGGGAGGTTGAAGATTCGCCACTCGGTATTAGTTGCAGACATAGAAGACGAATTTATTTTGGGAATGGACCTGATAAGTAAACATGGATTTGCGTTTGATAATAAACTTAATACCCTAAGATTTGGGAACGAGGAGTTCATTTTGTCAAATAGTCACATCAATAAAGAACCAATAAAGGTGGTGGCAGTATGCACAACAAGACTAGTCGGTAACAGTGAGACCATAATTTTTGGGAGGCTAGAAAGTAAAACATCAAGCTGCGTCGGACTCATAAGCCAACAAAACACACCCAACACCTACCTCGTTGCAAAATCACTAGTTAAAACCGATAAAGACATCCCGATTAGAGTCGCCAATATTTTCCCAAATAGTGTCAAAATTAATAAGGGGGAGGTGGTAGCATTATTTGAACCAGTACAGAAAGTAACAAGATGTGAAGAGCCAACTTCCGAGGAGACAAGCAAGTTACCAATGGAGGTACTTCAGCAATTTGAGTCAACTTGGCAACATCTCACTCCAGAAGAATTTAGTAAAGCGAGAGAGTTTATAGAAGAACAAAGTAATATCTTCGAAACTAGGAGTAGTTCGGGACGCACAAACCTTATTCAACATTCCATCAACACTGGCGATGCCTAACCGATAAGACAGCCCCCAAGAAGACTACCATTGGCCAAACAAGAAGAAGTTCACAATCTCATTAATAAAATGCTCAGCGACGGTGTTATTGAAGAGTCATCAAGTCCTTGGTCATCTCCTGTGGTGTTGGTCACTAAAAAGGATGGAAGTACTAGATTTTGTGTCGATTACAGGAAACTTAACGATGTGACCAAGAAAGATAGTTACCCATTGCCAAGAATAGACGACACATTAACAACATTGGCAGGATCATATTGGTTTTCTACTCTTGACCTGAAAAGTGGGTATTGGCAAGTAGGAATCTTTGAAAGAGATAAAGAGAAGACTGCATTCTCTGCTGGAAGTGGACTTTATCAGTTTAATGTGATGCCATTTGGCCTATGCAATGCCCCAGCTACATTTGAAAGACTAATGGAAGTCGTTCTACGAGGCCTTACTTGGAAAACCTGCTTAGTCTATTTGGCTGATGTCATAGTAATGGGAAAATCATTTGAAGATCATCTAGACAATTTACGAGAAGTATTTTCAAGAATCAGGAACGCAAATCTTAAACTAAACTCAAAGAAGTGTTTTCTATTCCAAGAAAAAGTTGAGTTCTTGGGTCACGTCGTTTCCCGAGAAGGCATCCATACCGACGAAAAAAAGTTACAAGCAATAAAAGAATGGCCTCAACCTCGTGACAAACATGAATTGAAAAGCTTTTTGGGTCTGTGTACATACTACAGACGATTTGTAGAAGGATTCGCCAAAATAGCGTCTCCATTACATAGACTTACAGAAGATAAAGCTTCTTACAAATGGAATACCGAATGTGACCAAGCATTTAGAAGACTAAAAGCAGCATTATGTTCTAGTCCGATTCTTGCATATCCTATTCCCAAAGATAAATTCATATTAGATACTGATGCGAGCAACGAGGGCATAGGAGCAGTACTCTCCCAAGTACAAGATGGAGAAGAACGGGTCATCGAATTTTTCAGCAAAAAGCTATCCAAACCAGAGAGAAATTATTGTGTTACCAGAAAGGAGCTCCTAGCCATCATTAAATCCGTAGATCACTTTCACAAATATCTCTATGGACAAGAGTTTCTGATTAGAACGGATCATGCTGCGTTACAGTGGCTCATGAAAATGAAACAACCTGAGGGGCAAGTCGCGAGATGGATAGAAAAGATACAACAATACCATTATCAAATTAAGCACCGAGCGGGAAGGGTGCATAATAATGCGGATGCATTGTCCAGAAGACCTTGCCCTGAGGATTGTAAACATTGCAGGAAAATTGACCAGAAAGAAGGAATTACCTACGCGCGCCAGATAAAGTTAGAACCAGATGAAGAATGGATGTCGGCTTCGATTAGAACCACACAACTTAACGACAAAGATGTAGGACCTATCTTGCGATTGAAAGAAGAGAACAAGCCACGACCATCATGGCAAGATATCGCAAACCAAGGGGTGATATTCAAATCACTGTGGGCACAATGGGATTCACTGATAGTAGAGGAAAACATCCTTAAACGTGCCTGGGAAAGTGCCGATGGTCTTACTGTGGTTAATCAAGTAGTGGTTCCTAGGAGTATGGTAGACAATATAATGGCCGAATGCCATGGTGGAAAATCAGGCGCGCACCTAGGCATAAATAAAACCATGGACAAAATTCGAAACCGATTTTATTGGGTCAATTACTTTCAAGATGTGAAAAACTGGTGCCGCCGATGTTCGACTTGTGCAGCCAGCCAAGGTCCCAAAACAAGGTCCAGAGGTCAAATGAAACAATATAACGTAGGTCGCCATTCGAACGCATCGCTATTGATGTGGCCGGACCATTTCCAGAAACTAAAAAGGGCAACAAATACATCCTTGTTGTCATGGATTACTTTAGCAAATGGCCAGAAGTTTTTGCTTTGCCTAACCAAGAGGCCGCTACAGTTGCAGAAGTTCTGGTAAATGATGTTTTCAGCCGATTTGGCATTCCTTTGGAACTACATTCAGATCAAGGAAGAAACTTTGAATCAAAGCTCTTCCAGAATCTCTGTGACCTTTTAGGAATACATAAAACACGGACTACGGCTTTACATCCGCAGTCAGATGGCATGGTTGAAAGATTTAATAAACAATAGAAGAACATCTGTGCAAAGTTGTTGATGAGCACCAAACAGATTGGGACCAATATATTCCATTGTTTTTGATGGCCTATAGAACCGCCCTTCACAATACGACAGGAGCTACTCCATCTAGTATCCTGTTTGGCAGAGAACTGCGTTTACCATGTGATATCATGTTTGGTTCACCTGAAGAAGAACACTTAGAGGTTAATGACTATGTCGAACGTTTAAGGCAAAAGCTGCACGATATCCATGAAGTGGTTAGAGAGCGAATAGAAATAGCCAGTGACCGCATGAAAGCGAGATATGACCTGAAAGCAAACTCTTCAGGGTTCAAAGAGAATGATCAAGTCTGGCTATACAATCCTCAACGCAAGAAAGGAAGATCACCTAAGTTGACACCACCATGGGAAGGGCCTTATAAAGTTGTTAAGAGAATTAATGATGTAGTCTACCGAATCCAGAAAAGCCCGAAGTCCAAGATGAAAGTTGTTCATCTAGACAGATTAAAACCTTACCTGGGAAATGTTGATCGAGACGATCAAACCTGAAGAGGAGGATAGTGTTACAAATTTAAGTTATTTAAATTTTATATTTGGAATTTATTTAGGTTTAGTGTAGTATTAGGTTGATTTATCTTAAGGTTGTATTCTTAGTCTAGGTTTAGTTGCGTTATCTGTGACTTGCGGTCGCAATAATACGAGAACTTTCCGGACGTCGAAGGCTGCCGGAAAGTTCGAGAGAGATGGACGATCCTATATATAGGGCCGGGGTCGCGCACCAGGCAGTCAGTCACAGATAACGTACTGTAGTGGTCGTGAGATATTAACACGAAGTTAATAGACCGATTATAGTAGTGAATTATCAGCGAGTTATTAGTAAGTGTAAGTGCGTGTTTTTGTACATAATTATCAAAATAAATTGACATATCGTTTTTTTGACATTTACGAGTTTTATTTGAAGCAGTGAACCCGTAACAATATATATATATATATATATATATATATATATATATATATATATATATATATATATCATGTTTTCGCTCACTCTCCTGGCATCTCCTTCTTACTCCCTTGGCTAATTTTAGTGCCAGGAAGAGCAGAAATAAAATAAATAAAAACCCCTCAAAAAGTTGGCGGCAAATTCAGTTAAAAAGGGTACACTAAATAGCGGTATATGATACCCGTAACAGCGTTAGTGTAAGTTTTTTTCATTACACTAATTAAAGGTTAAAAATATTAGGGACTTATTGCAATAAAGGCAGGCACTAATTGTGCCGGGTACTATTCGCATTATAAAAACAGCTGTCTTCTTTCAAAACTAGGCCTTTGTGTATTGTACGAGCCGGAATTAATAGTGCCGCCACTATTGGATAAAAGTGACGGGTCAGGGATAAAAAGTGACAGATCGGGCCTAAAAAAAAGTACGAAAAGTAGCGTATACTCGTAAAGCATTTTTTTTCTTGGCGAATTGTAGAGGGTGACACCAGTTATAAATAAAAGTTTCACTTCAGAAATACTACCGCAAGAACAAAGGAAAATATACCAATATCAACATTTTTATCAGATAATTTCAAAAAATTAATTTGGAAAAGTGTAATATTTTAATTATGGAACAGTCTCCTTTTAAATATGATTTACATTTTGGATTCACACAGTCATAAAATAGGTTTTGGGCGCCAGGCGTCACCGTATTCAAAACTTTTAAAATTATGTTTTTGTCGAAAAAATTGGATAATTTTGTCTACAAATCAAAAAAAGAACAAAGTCTCTAGCTCAAACCGTTAAGAAGTTGTCAAAATCACGTGACCACCTGTGAATTTAACAGAAAAGTAACAAATATATTTTTTGTAAGACTTTTGACGCTGAGTTTAAATATGTAACTGTGGGTTCGCTTATCTGTGCATAAATTATTTTTTCCCTTAATGGACCCCTGCCATTGTCGTACTTCTATGGAACGAAATCATCGAATTATGTATGCCACATATTTTTTGTGTTTTTCAGGAAACCTATTAACTTTACGACAAAAAGTGTGCTATTACCCTCAAAAATAAAATGGTAAATTACGCTTCGGCCATGTTTAAGCCGCCATATCTACCTGAGTATCAGTTTCTGTTTGAAACTAATAGCCGTTCCTTATTTAGCTTGACATCCTTTTGCGATCTGTATAGTTTTTTAGTAACTTTCATGACTTTGGCGAAAACATGAAAATTTTGTACGCAGGGGTAGGTATAGGCCAACGCGGTTGTATATACGCGTAAGAGCTCGGACATTGAGAAGTTTAAATATTTACGTACGATTTTAAGAGGCCCTGTTTTAAATTTAATTAAAATTATACCTCTTGAAGGAAATAATTATTTACTTTGCTACGATACGCTGATTTCCAGATATGACAATAAGCGCTTGCGTGCGGTTTCTTACTGGAAATCTATCGAAAACTCACCTCGGCTATTCAATGATGATGTTTTAGAATTGCGCAAAATGTTAGATACGTTCAAGGAAAACCTTGATTGCTTAAAAAATATGGGTTATGCGACTCATAGTTGGTGCTTTATTACTGCGAACATGCTTTTGGATCGATTAGACCCCGGAACGCGTAAGTTATTTGAACAAAATCACGCTTCTAATTGAATGCCAAAATACGAAGATATTTACAAATTTTTAGAGCAACATTGCACGGCTCTTGAATCTTTATCTTTGTATCGAGATCCCCCCGTAATCCACGAAATAAAACAGTCTTACTTGTGAACAGTCACAAAAAACTCCAAATGCCAAACAAAACACGTGTTTCTACTGCAAAGCAAAATACTCTGCCAATATATGGGCCCCTAAGCTCACACTAGGTACTATAGTTATAGTGTACGTATGAGCTAATATAACTAAAAACTGAAATATATTTTATTCAACTCCAGACTAAATTACCTTTTGTTTGATACCACACAAGCCATGTTTTGACTTAAACTCAAATTTTTTAAATCTACCCCCACTTTTAAAAAACACAAAAACTAAAATGTATTTTGTTAAACTCCGGACTCAATTACCTTTCGTTTGATATCACACACGCCATATTTTCACATAAACTCTAATTCTTAAAATCTACCCCCACCCATTTATTTGGTTTCTGTTCGGTGGATTTTGTTCATTTTTAAATGGGACCATCTCGACCCAAGACCCAGCCTAGGCACCAAATTTCACAGACAGACAGACAGACAGACAGACGGCGCAACAAAAGTTTCAAAATCATCTGAAACACAAAGATATATAAAAATTTTTGAAATCGGAGCAACTTTTTTTTTCTCGAAAAAATTAAATTATTATTAAAATCACCATCTCACACTAATATAGTATAGTATATGTGTGAGCTAAAATACACATCTGATCTTTAGCTGTGAATCTTTTTTAACGAAACCAATTCAAGAACGCATTGATTTTATTAGAAATAATAAGGGATGCACCAACTGCATGGCTAGTTTTCATCAAGTAAACTCGTGCACTTCACAAAAAAGATTTTGTTTTTTAAATCATCACAGTCTTTTATGCCTAAAAAATAACTCCCCGGCTTCGGTGATTGCTTCTTCTTCTGTGACGTCTAGTGGATCACAAGCTAATCCCGTAGAAAATCGGATTACTGAAAATAAATCTATTCAAGCGGGTACTGTGCTTGGCGACTATGACACGTTGCTTTCCACTGCTTTGCTGCACAGTGCACAGAATGGGACAATTGGGCGCCGCCAACTGGGCGCCTCCAACTCGGCGCCGCCAACTGGGCGCCGGGCCAACTGGGCGCCGGGCCAACTCGGACTAAAAAGTTTTTTTTTGATAAAATGTGTAGTTGAAAAATAATAGTTCATTATACACCTAGGGACTAAAGTGGTATTTTAAATCCCGAGACAAAAAGTTTATAGCCCGACCAACGGGAGGGCTATAATTTGTCGAGAGATTTAAAAACACTTTAGCTCTGAGGTGTATATACTATTTTATGCACTTTAGGATAGGTAAAACAAACGCTAAATAAAAAATAACGAAAAAAAAATTAAATGCCACTTTGTATTCTCTATTTCTAAAACGTCATCAAAGGGGCTGATTGTTACCATATCAACGAACTCATTATTGTATACCATGATGATCCAGATCATGATTGCCACTATCAACTGAAAATCTTGGTGTATCATGACAAGTAACTAAGTAAAACAAAAGCCACTCGATAAATATTTGTCAAACTCTGTCAAACTCGACTGAAAAAGTTGATCGCAATCACAGTATACTAATTATTTATAGTAAGGAAAGCACCCCGGTCTTGTCATAATACTGTTATACATACCCCCTGTATACATTAGTTCGGAATACAAAGTTCGAGAGGCGCTTATTACCCCTGGTATAAAAATATTATGTACAGACTTCTGTGCTGTCGCCATGGACATTAACCGCTACTCTCGGTATATGTTTTTGATTAAGACTGACATTGGCAAAACAGATAAAAATATAACGTAAATGTAATTCGGCATTTTTCATTTGTGGTTGCAGTTTTTCGTGATTTTTCGACTTTTTACCTTATTTTAAAAAGTGTTTTTTGCTAAATTGTGGCCTATCGGTAATTAAGAAATTTAAAAGAAAACAATTTTGTGTTCGTGGGTGCGAAGACTATGTTAGCAAGCGCTATTCCCAAACGGAACCTAAAAAAAATACTTCGGCAAAAAAACTAACTTTGACGAAAGACGAAATTCACAAATATATAGTGTGTGATGGACACGTTGAACCTGGACGGAGTTTTAAATGTTAATATTTGGAAAAACATAGATTATTTCACTATACTTATATACAGGGTCCGGCAGAATGATCTCGCATAATAAAAACGCTATTGTAAATGCTATTTATATTTCATTTTTTTTCGGAACACAGTCGAAGCTGATTTCAGAAAGTTTCACTCGTGCAGTAACTCTAAAGCGATATCCCTGTAATTTCTTGGTGTATTGCTGCTTTCAATTCGTCAATGGTTCGGGAATAGTGTTCAGATATTCCCAAAGTATCTGGAACTAAAACATGTCTACCAAGTGCGAAGTGAGTACGAAAAGTTCTTTGTTTCGTAATCACAGAATCGTTACCTACTTTTGCTTAATGTCTCGATAACGAAGGCAAGGTAATGGCAAGCCGCGAGCTACCAACCAACTACGCTAAGCTTCCCCTCTCTTCAGTGATTCAGGCACAGTGGCAGTGCAAAATGTGGGAGATCATTATGCCGGATCCTGTTTAATTAAATGAATAACTGGCAATATTCACTTTACTTTATAAGGCTTACGTTACATTTTTTTATTTTTCATGAAAAAACAATTAAAAAAGTTTCCGTTTATAGAAACCTATATTTGCAACATTATTATGTATGAAGTATTGTAAAAGTATACATTATTAATTTAAGTTAATGTAGAATGTGTAAATATTTTCTATGCACTAATAAAAAGGAAATTACTGTAGAATATTCGTCAAAAAGCCTTTTTTTAACTAGAAAATTAGCCTCTCAAGGAAATTTATGTACCTAAATGAATGGGAAACAAACTTTTAAACATTATAGATTGAATAAAAATTTAAATTTCCTTTTTTTTATTGCTAGTAGTCATTAATTTAAACATTTTTTGATTAAGCTTCCTTATTGATTGGTGTTTATAGAGTCTTTTTAAGCAAATTGAGCTTTGACACAAAATAACTCATTCTTATCAGCGCGCATCGTTTAAATTTAAATGTATGTAATTGACGAGTAGAATGAGTTTTTTAGTGTTAAAATTTAATTTGATAAAAACTGTTCAAAATACTATATTAAAAGATGTAGCTTGATTGGAGAACGATTTCATTGATGGCTACGAGCATCCGGTATACAATAATTTGAAAAGCCATCCTGTAGCTTAGAGACAAACTGCGCAAGCGTTATATTGTTTCAAATCCCCCTGTAAATGTTTAGTACGGTGCACGAAGTTGGAGAGGCGCTGATTCGTGCACGACACCCCTGTATACTGGGCCGACTTAGTAATAGAACTTCCACCGTGTAAGTGTCTGGTCTATCTCTGTCATTCGTCTATGATCGCAATGGAACTAATCGAAAAGGCAGCTCAAGAGGCTGTAGGCCAATTATTACCAAGAAAATCTGGAGAACAATATAAAAAACAGTTGTCTGAGTATATTAAATGGTGCAAAGAACGGAACGTAGAAGAATTTACTGAAGAAAAGGTACTGCTAGCATATTTTTTGGAAAAGTCAAAAAAGCTTAAAGCCACAATTGCAACAGACATGGGCGTCGACATTAGCAAATTCAGCAAACTAACAGCTTTTTAAAACGACAAAATGAGGGCTACACACCAAAAAAGTCGAAGACACTCGATGGTGACAACATTAAAGATTTCCTGGAAAAAGCACCCGACCATAAATTTTTGGCGCAAAAGGTAAGATACCTACACGTTTTTAATTTTTTTTTCAACCGATTTTTTGTCTATATATCCATGTTATTTAGTTGGAAAAGATAGTAGGTGTACCTATTTTATTATTTATTTAATTATATTATTTATTTTATTTATATTTTTGTTCCAGATAGTGCTAATCATGGGCGTGTCAGGAGCCTGTCGAGGCAAGGAGCTCTGCTAGCTTGACAAAACCGATGTCCTAGACTATGGAACGTTCTTTTTGGTCAATTTACGAGATACTAAGACAGAAAAAGACCGATCTTTTGTTATAAAACGGTCAAACGAAAACTCCACAGATGTAGTACGGTTGGTGAAGAAGTATATTGCCTTAAGACCTCCATCAATACAAGGTCATACAAGATTTTTTCTTGGGTACAAAAATGGGAAATGCACGTCTCAGCCAATGGGCAAGAATACGATTGGGCAACTGCCAAGCAAGATTGTCGAATATTTAAAGCTTCCAGATGCAAAATTGTACACTGGTCATTGTTTTAGAAGGTCGTCAGCATCGCTACTAGCCGACTCTGGAGTAACCATAGATCAGCTTAAAAGACATGGCGGCTGGAAGAGTAGCACCGTCGCTGAGGGATATGTGGAAAATTCCTTATACCAGAAAAAAGTATGGCAGATCAACTTTTTACTGGTACTTCCACTGAAACGTCTTTAGAGATTTAGATTCCAATTGTACAAAATGAAACACCAACGACATCGTCGGTGCTATCGACAACGACAACAGCTACAACTTTCCAAAACACTTTAATTAATAAAAATAACAGCTGTAATAATGATAATTTACCATTTTTTCACTTGGCTAGTTGCAGTGGGGTAAACATAACTGTTAATATTAATAGAAATTAAGTATGTTACACTTTTGTTACAGGCATATTATGTTATATTTTTTAATAAAATTATTGAAAATAAATTTCTAAATTTAGCATTTATTGCACAGAAATTTACTTTAAATCCCTAGGGATTTAAAGTAACACTTTTTTCCCCAAAAATAGGGATTTAAATATATTATTTATATAAAAACATCTTTAAAAAATCCTTTACGCAATTTTTTTTAAATTTGTTTTTGTTAGTAAAGTAAAGTTAAATCCATTAAGTCGACTGTTGAATCTTGGTAGTTGTAGTGTTTGGTAACCAGGTAACACTACAATTTACGTTTTTTATTACAACAATGGCGGATCCAAAAATCAAAATGGCGGATCCAAAATGACGGATTTTCTTATTTACTAACCGATTTGTCTCAAACTTGAAATATCACATTGCTTGAGGTCATTTAACAAAATTTTTTACTCAAACTTAAAAAATTCAAAATGGCGGATCCAAAATGGCGGATTTTCTTATTTACCAACCGATTTGTCTCAAACTTGAAATATTACATTGAGGTCATTTAACACAATTGTTTACTCAAACTTAAAAAAAGCAAAATGGCGAATTTTCTTATTTACTAACCGATTTGTCTCAAACTTGAAATATTACATTGCTTGAGGTGATTTAACACAATTTTTTACTCAAACTTAAAAAAATCAAAATGGCGGATCCAAAATGGCGGATTTTCTTATTGTCTACGGATGTTAACGTCTAATACAAAAATTACTTCTAATTTCAAATCTCTTCTTTTGGCGCGAATTAATTGATTGTACAGTTTTCAATGGGCTTATCATAGCATCGCGCAGGCGTGGTAAGAGAGAAAAGTTTCCGCCATGTTGATTCGAAATTCGTTTGCAATCACATCGTTTTCAGGGATAAATTACAATTATCCTATATTTTCGGTGAAATCAATTGCAAAACCATTGTACCCCTTGTGGGTGAGATTGAGGTAGAGGAGAAAGATGACAGAAGCAGTCAGGGTGCACCGTGAGTTTGAAGAACCAGCGAAACCCAGGTGAGTCCACTGTTTTTTGTACTCCATTTCAACTTTCGTTTTGAAAAAGCAGAATTTACTTATTTCCTTTTCTAATGGGACAACATACCGATGGTCCAATGTATCCAACTTCCTCAGTGTCGTTTGTGGTCTGTTGGAGACTACGAACAGAATAGATGTTCACAAAGTGCATGTTACTGGCACAACTTTATTTCGCCAAGCAATGAACGTGAACACACGCAAAACATTTGGGGTTATCCCTCGCTAACATTTACTGTCGCAAAAAGTACTGAAAAAAGAGGAGAATGGAAAGCAAAACTGTTTGAGCCACTCTTAAAAAATGAAGAAGATTTTAAATGAGTTTTTCGCCACAGTGAGCGACGCATTTTATTCGATGCTATGGATAAAAATGAGAACCATGCAATTTTTGAACCGGAAAAAATAAAGCGTACGAAACGGTCAACAAATCAGGACTCTGGATATGAACTATTGGTTTATCCCAAGACCAAAAATAAATATAAATTTCGCTCAACCAATCTGAAATACCACTTAAAACTACACAAATTATATGTTCGTCCTGGCTCAACTTTTGGCTCAGTAAAAACACTTTAACGCATTTTAACGCTGTCTTCCCGGGCATTTTTTTTCAAATTTTTTCGCCTCATGTTCGCCTAGTAAAGGCAAGCTTTCTAGGAAGCGAAGCTTGACTTTCTCCTCGGTTTTGCCTGGCGTATCGGTTTTCTTTTAAAAATGATGTTTTACACAGTCTGAAGGTACATATTATGTCTTTAAAAGTTATGCTGCATATTATCTTGAAACTCTATTATAAATACTTTAGACTGTGTTAAAACCACCTTTTTAAACAAAAAACGAGTTGCAACTGCGAAACCAAGGAAAACATGTCAAGAATTGGAACTCAAAAATAAAAAATCAAAGACAGGCTTCGCTACCTATAAAGCTTGCTTTCTGATCAGTGACCTTAGTGTGTCCCCCCTTGGTCCAGGCGGAAAAATTTTACATGGGGCTGCAAGTCAAAAAAAGAGCTGATTTTGAAAAAAGACAGCTCGGGTCCTTATCTTTTATCTTTTTTCTTTTATCTTTTTTACTCTAGCTAACCCTCTGATTGAGGTAGAAAAAAATTAACAATCACATTTTAAAGAAACTTTAATGGCAGTACAATGCTACAGGTGCGATATACAATAGTTTACAAATTTTTAAAACTAAAATTACAAATGTTCAAAACTAAAATTACACAGTTTTTTCAATATGAAACAAATTTAAAGAGAAAAAAAACACAATACACGGAACATCCACCTAAAATTTACATACAAATAGAAACTTTTACAAATACACATAATAAATATTACATTTATTTACATTGACAAACAACAACCTGCACACAAATATTTTTGTCCCGTACGTCGTTCTTAGTTTTATTTAATTACTTGTATATAAACTTCTTCCAAAGTGTAGCGACTCAATATTTTGTATTTCTTTCAAAAAATCTGTTAATACATGTACCGCAGTAAAGCAGTAGTTTCATCCCACTTAAGGTCTTTTATCTTTAAATTTTAAATATCCTTTACATAAATATTTTTTTGTATCGCTTAGGCTTTTAATTGTTTGTACAATATTTATTTACCTAACAAGTGCGGAAAGAGGTACTTTTCCACACGCGACGACAGTTGCACAAACGACGCGGAGCGGAGTTCGGGCAAGCCGTCAAGGATGGAAAAGATAGTTTCCGCAAGAGTTAGGTACAATGTTTTTCCTACGAGTGTTTTTGTATAATAATGCTAGAAAATGATACGTAAGATAGAATAGTTACATAAATCATTTAATGAGTCCTAAATATCTTCATTTTAAACAAAACAAAAATCGTGAAGAAAATAAATTATTTAGCACTAGTGCGGAAAAGTTACTTTTCCGCACGTTTTTTTAACTTTTATTTTTACTTGATTTTTTTATGCACGGAAAAATAATAAAACAGGACTTTTTTATCATGATATATTAAAACGAAACTTTATGTAAAGAACATTTAATTAACAATAACGAAAAAGTTAATGATGGTGGATATTGAAATTGAAAGTGCACTTTCTGTTTGTTGCATGCTTTAATATACATCAGATGCCGCAACATCTTGAATAACGTCGTTTCTTATTTGAATTTGATTGGTTGGTGTTTGGCCCACTACAGAAATGCCTTGATCACTTTGCTGCTGAGAATTACTACTGTAGTGAATGGAGGAAGGTATATTGGTCTGTACAGGCTGTAACACATTACAGGATTCTTCCTTCGGTGCTTCTGGTAGCTCCGGTACAGGAGCACTTTTTGAAAATGAAACTTGTGTGTAGGAGAACGGGTTTTCACGATTGTGGACAGGAAGGTTCTTGCAATTTGAACGTGCGAAAAAAAATCGTAAGGAAAGTAAAAATAATGCGAAAAAGTAAAATCGTGCGGAAAAGTTCATCTTTCCGAACTAAAAATTGTGCGGAAAAGTAGTTAACGTAATATTCTTTTAATAGATCGTTCAAGAAACCCTAACTTATATGTTCTTGGTTTGTAAACAATAAGGTGAGGCCAAAAGTTATTTTTAAAAATGTGATTTATAAAAAATTTACTACTAGTATCTTACCTACTGGCCCTAAATGTAACGCAGTTAGTGAAAGGTGTGGTTTTTTTCCATATTCCTAACTATGTTTGGCTCACTACATAATTGTACAATTTACATTGTTAAAAACAACTTTGTCAGGAGTTTTACTTAGCAAACAAGAGTTAGAAATACCTTAAAAAATCATATCACTAAGTTATTGTATTACCTTTAGAGCCAGCAAGTGAGCTACTGGGTGATATCGAAATTAACATTAACTGACTGTATTACCTTTAGGTCCTTGGAGTAAGGTACAGGGTGATATCAAAATTAGTAAAACACTTTTGTAAAAATCACAATTTTAAAAATCAACTTTATCAGGAGTCTTGGTGAGCAAAAAATAGTTAGGAATATGTAAACAAACCACACCATTCACTAACTGCGTTACATTTAGGTCCAGTAGGTAAGATACTAGTAGTAAATTTTTTTAGAAATCATATTTTTAAAAATAACTTTTGGCCTCACCTTACTGTTTACAAACCAAGAACATATGTTAGGGTTTCTTGAGCGATCTATTAAAAGAATATTACGTTAATTACTTTTCCGCACAATTTTACTTTTTCGCATCATTTTTACTTTCCTCACGATTTTTTGCCGCACGTCCAAATTGCAAGAACCTTCCACAATCGTTTTCAAATGAAAACCCGTCCTCCTACACACAAGTTTCATTTTCAAGAAGTGCTGCTGTACCGATGCTACCAGGAGCACCGAATGAAGAATCCTGTAATGTGTTACAGCCTGTACAGACCAATATACCTTCCTCCATTCACTACAGTAGTAATTCTAAGCAGCAAACTGATCAAGGCATTTCTGTAGTGGGCCAAACACCAACCAATCAAATTCCAATAAGAAACGACGTTATTCAAGATGTTGCGGCATCTGATGTATATTGAAGCATGCAACAAACAGAAAGTGCACTTTCAATTTCAATATCTACCATCGTTAACTTTTTCGTTATTGTTAATTAAATGTTCTTTACATAAAGTTTCTTTTTAATATATCATAATAAAAAATCCTGTTTTATTATTTTTCCGTGCATAAAAAAATCAAGTAAAAATAAAAGTTAAAAAAACGTACGGAAAAGTAACTTTTCCGCACTAGTGTTGAAAAATTTATTTTCCTCACGATTTTTGTTTTATTAAAAATGAAGATATTAATGACTCATTAAATGATTTATGTAACTATTCTATCTTACGTATCATTTTCTAGCATTATTATAAAATCTTTGCGAATTAAAACATGTTTTTTGATAAAGAAGATGGACAAAAACACTCGTAGGAAAAACATTGTACCTAATTCTTGCGGAAACTATCTTTTCCACCCACGACGGCTTGCCCGAACTCCGCTCCGCGTCGTTTGTGCAACTGCCGTCGCGTGCGGAAAAGTACCTCTTTCCGCACTTGTTAGGTAAATAACTATTGTACAAACAATTAAAAGCCTAAGCGATACAAAAAATATTTATGTAAAAGATTTAAAATTTAAAGATAAAAGACCTTACGTGGGATGAAACTACTGCTTTTGTTGATTTGGAGTTTTCAGTAAAAATAGCTAAAGAAGTAAAGAAATATATCCCTTTATCAGACAACCAAATAGCTATGTAGCGGTACATGTATTAACAGATTTTTTGAAAGAAATGCAAAATATTGAGTCGCTTCACTTTGGAAGAAGTCTATATACAAGTAATTAAATAAAACTAAGAACGACGTACGGGACAAAAATATTTGTGTGCAGGTTGTTGTTTGTCAATGTAAATAAATGTAATATTTGTTATGTGTATTTGTACATTTTTATATTGAGCAAGCTTAATAATTATAAGGATTTGATTTGGCTCGGTTTGGTTATGTTAAATAGATAACTTGGGTGTCAAATTGTTGCCTAAAAAACATGCACATTTGTGAAATAACAACGAAGACAGTTTTTTCTTGTAAATAAATGTGCAGATTTTTATATTTATCGTGTATGTTTGTAAATGTTTACATTAGGCAAGCCTAGTGAAGGCTTTCGTTTTGTTACATTAAATATATATTTTAGGGCCAAGATTCTAAAATATCTTGTAAATTTGTTAATTAACAAATCAAACAAATGTAAAATATTTGTAAAAAAATTTTGATTTACTATTTGTATTTGTTAATTTTTATATTGACCAACTGGTTCGGTTTGATTCTATTAATTGTATATTTTGGATGAAAAATTTTTGTCAAATAAGCATGTAAATTTGTGAATTAACAACGAAGGCAGGCAGGTTTTTCTGTAAATAATTATTGTACATTTTTATATTGACCAACCTTATTTATATGGGTTTGGTTCGGTTTGGTTATACTTGATATGTATTATAAAGCCATGATTTTTTCAAACTAACTTGTGAATTTGTAAAAGAACAACGAACCAAGATGTTGTTACGTAAATAAATGTAGGGATTTTTGGATTTCTTATGTGTATTTGTAAACTTTTATTTTGACCAAGGTTAGTTAGGGGCTTAGGTTGATTTGGTTATATTAACTAATAAGTTTTAATGTCAAAATTTTATCATATTAACTTGTAAATTTGTCAAATAAATAGTAAAAGTTTTTCACGAAAATATATGTGAATATTTTTGGATTTATTTATTCATTTCACCCTGTAGCTCACCTCCCTTTTTTTTTAAAAACGTGATTTTTCAAAATCTTTACTGCTATTTAGATATCACCCTGCAGCTTACCTACTGGAAGTAAATGAAATTTAGTAAGTGGTATGATTGCTTAACGTGTTCCTAACTATTTTTTGCTAACAAACGCTCCTGACAACGTTGTTTTTTAAAAACGTGATTTTTACGAAATTTTATTACTAATTTCGATATCACCCTGTACCTCACTTCCTGGACCTAACGGTGATACAGTCGTTAATGGTATGATTGTTTCACGTATTCCTAACTATACTTTGCTAACAAAAGCTCCGGACAACCTTGCTTTTTAAAAATGTGATTTTTAGAAAATTTACACACACTAATAATTTCTATATCACCATGTAGCTCAATTCCTGGACCTGAAGGTGATAAAATCTGATAATAGTATGATTGTGTAACGTGTTTCAAATAATTTTTTGCTAACGAAAGCTCTTGATAACATTGTTTTTAAAAAATGTGTTTTTTAGAAAATTACGCTTCTAATTTCGATATCACCCTGTAAGTCTCTCACTTCCTGGATCTAAAAATAATACAATAAGTTCATGATACATTTTTTAATGTATTTCTTACTCTTGTTTGCTAACTAAAACTCCTGACAGAGTTGTTTTTTAAAAATGTGATTTTTATTAAGATTTACTACTATTTTCGATATCACCCTGTAACTCACCTCCTGAACCAAAATTTGATCTAATCCGAAAATAGTAGTTTTTTGGGGCTATTTTCAACTTTTTATTGCTAAGTAGAAAATTAGAATTTTTTAACAAATCTATAATATTAGGCACACAAGAAATTTTACATAATTATACAAACATTCTTTTTAATTATACGAATTTATAGAAAGTTTGAAATTTATGTTTTAAAGGTTTGTTTCTTGGGTCCGGTTAGGGGTGCAATAAAACCAAAAAATATTTTGAAATCTATTTTCAGGTCGGCTGTACGCAGTTGTCTGCCTATATGTGCGGCTCCTTCTAGGGAGCGTGTCGCAAACTTAAGTTTTCCTTGCACAATGTGACCACGTGGTCGTGGCACCCCTGAAAACTTCCGCCTTCGACTTATTTTCCTCAGGTGGCGACTCTAGCAATTATTCTTAGGGTCACTGCAACCTGAAAGCCTGGCGTCTCCCAACGAGCGGATAGTTCACAACTTGCATTCCACTTGCTATTGGTTGACATAGTCAGGCAGGATTTTTAAAATTAAAACTCTCCTGTCCTCGTTTTGGGAGGTTGAAATCGGTGTTAAACCAAACTGAAACAAAACCTAACCGTGGTCAATTGATGGGAAACGTATCCTAACCGGGGCGTGTCTGGACAGGTTAGGATACGTTGCCGAATAATTTATCAGGGTTAGGTTAACACCGATTTCGACAGGAAAACAGGATAGGGAAGCTAATTAAAAAAAATATAATATGTTTTTAAAAAACAATAAAAAAAAACTCATCGGCATAGATTTAGTTAAATTCAATAGGTATGTACTGCACAAACCACTACACTTTTTAATCACTTACAACTAGTATATATTCGTATTTTACGTCGAAAGCTGTAAACATAAAGTTTGTTAAATGCTTGACTGGTGGCACCATCTCTTAATATAATATAATAATAATTTTAAACGGCAACGTTCAACATCAAAAAGTCAGCTGACTATTTCGACCAATAGCAAACGGAATGCAAGTTGTGAACTAGCCGCTCATGTCTCCCAGGGGTAGCGACACCAAACATAACCTCATTTACGAAAAACGCAAATCCGACACTGTCAGGAGCGTAGCTTTTTTTATGTTTAAAAAAATTAAATGGTATACAAATGTTATGTAAAGAACTGTCCGTCACATCCGGTATATAAATTTTACTGTCCAAATAAACAAACCTAAAAAAACTAAGTTTTTTATGATTTCAAATTTATTAGGACCCTGTGTTAGGACCCACACAGCGAAGGAAACCAAAAATATAGTTTGCATGTTTTATATATATTCTAAAATATAGAAAACTATTATGTTGGGTTTTGTATCATTTAATAAATTTTTTATGCTCTCTACGGAATAAAGGTGTACGTTTAATCCCTTTTTTCATGGGCTAAGGTAGTATTTCTTGTCCCCAGTGATTGAAAGTAATTTCTTTAAAACCATAAAGGCAAAATATAGGTTTTTGGATTATTTTATTTTATCATAATACAAAAAACAAAAAGGAATCAAGATATATACACGATACCGATTATTTTGTTCCAGCTTGCCGTAAACTTACTGTACTTTGCCGATGGCTTGGTTCGTTTTGATTGTTATTGTGTCCTTAGGCATAGAATATTGCTTCCATATAAACGAAGCATTTAACTTTCTAGACTTCTCCAGGCTGTAAACCAGGAAACTGTGAAATTTTCGAAATTCTGTTTATTGCATCATTTCCATGCCCATCTCAAAGTAAGAATATGCTTTATTTTCCATCTTCGAGAAATGTAATTCGAACTTTTTCTCGACTAAACTTAATTAGTTTGTTATGAAATAAATAATATTTTTTCCACATTGTTTGTTATAAGGTCACTCATCGTCAAGCAAGCTTGACGATGAGTGACCTTAGTTTGTTAGCATCTGACTGACTTTTGTTTAATGTAATGCCATGACAACTATCACTGCCCACTGTTTTTTTATATACGGGGGGTTGACATGCTAAAATTACAGTACATTAAGTGGTTTAATACCTATTTATTTAGTTTATGATTATTATTATTTTTAGTATATAAAAATAAACCCTGGCATTAAAGTCCCTTTTGGTCACTTAGTAAATTATAGCCCTTCTTCCGGTCGAGCCTGAAAATTCCCGCCGTGGTATTAAAAGTAAACACTGCACGCCCCAGGTTTATAATATACCTACTATTATTTTTATTAGTGTTAAAAAAAAAGCGGGCGGCGAAGAAAAGGTCGAAAATACAAAAGTTCGAAAGTACAAAAGGTCGAAAATACAAAAGATTGAAAAACAAAAGGTTCAAACAAAGATCGAAAGTAGCTACACTGTAATGATTGCAAAACAAAGTAGAATTAAGAGACACACAGGTACACACACACACTCATAGAAAAGTTTTTAAAAATTCAACATCCAATAAAAACTCAAGGTAGCAACACGACGGGTCGCAGAACTTTGTTCGAAAACATTTTCTTCGAACGAAAATTTTTATGAAAACAATTTCTTCTAATGGAAATTTGTTCGAAAATATTTTTTTTAAACGGAAATTTATTCGAACGCCATTTCTTTGAACGGAAATTTGTTTTCGAACGGAAATTTGTTCGTAAGTAATAGTTGTTCAAAAACATTTTCTTCGAAAGCAAGTTTTTCGATAAAAGACGCTCTAGACCTGGATTTCCAAACCTAACACAATTCATATAGTTTGACTACGGCAAGGTCTTTTTAACATATTTTTTCAAAAAAACCCTGACTTCTTTCCCGGGATCGTAAACATTCTGAAAATGTGTCAACTTTCCTCCTTTTGGAAGGTCGAAATTGGTATTTTCCTAAACTTTGTCAATTGATCGCAAACGTATCCGAACCGGTCCAGATACCTCCTGATGTGCTCAATTAAGAAAGGTTAGAGTAACACCGATTTCAACCTTCCAAAATGAGGACCGGAAAGCTAATTTAGGGAAATCATTTTTCGACAATAGGTTTCGGTTGGTTCGGTTTGGTTTCACACCCTCTAGGATCCCGGGAAAGAAGTCAGGGAAGTTTTTGTTTCCAAAAATTGTTAGAAAAAAACCCCATTAGTCGAACTATATGAGTTGTGTTAAGTTTGGCAAGCCAGGTCAAATATTTTTTTTTTCAAAAAATTTGTTTTCGAAAAAATGTTTTTGAACAAATTTTCATTAAAAACAAATATTTTCGAACAAATTTCCGTTTAAAGAAAATGTTTTCGAACACATTTCTGTTCGAAGAAAATGATTTCGAAAAATTTCTGTTTGAAGAAAATGTTTTCGAACAATCTTTTGTTCGAAGAATATGTTTGAGAACAATTTTTGGTTTGAAGAAAATGATTTTCGAAGTTTATGCTTTCGAACAATAATATTAAGATATTTATATGAAATGTACTATAAAATTATAAATAATTAAGCCGAACCTTACGAAAACTCGAACTGTATTTGGGCATTTTTTGTCTTTTGATAAAATGTAAAATTCGGATTAAAAAGGTACTAAAAAAAACCACAATACCAAAAACACCCAAAAAAATGGGAAAAAAACTTGGAAAATAAATTAAACAGTGCGAAAAATAGCGTATAAACATCGTGATAAAAGTTTCATTTTATCCCTTGATATATTATATACTATTAATAAACTTTTAACATAGAAATGTATTTCTGTCCTGTTTGTTTATTTATTACGTATTATTTTTATACAAAAACAGAAATAATATTTAAAAGAAAATGATTTTTAACAATAAATATACCTACAATAAATATTCATAACCCAAAAACTCAAGGAACATATTTTTTATTTCTTAAGCTGTATAAAAACGAGTTCTTTTTAAGTTTTATTAAAACATTTTTCTTTTCTCAGACTGTATAAAAATGAGTATTTTTCACGAACGTCTATGGAATTTTGAGTACGGTTTTGACACTCGTGTCGCTACCCCTGGGAGACGCTAGGCTTCCAGGATGCAGTGACCCTAGTATTTCTAATTACCCTATCCAAAACTTCATGGGCGCAGCCTTCGTGTTAGTTTACGACAGAGACAATTTATTATTTTCTCTACGGTTTACGAAGGCTGTGTCATGGGCCGTCACTGAAGAACAGCAGTTTCTATATGGGAGGACCCCCCAGAATAAAAAACTATATACGTGCCTAGCTTTGATAACAAAAGTAAAAAAATAATCACCACTTCAATAATTTGACCAGTATCCCACTTAGTCAGATTTTTCTGGCAGATTTTAAAGAAATATTTGACATTCCCTTAAAAATCCGTAAATATAACGGTGGCAACAGCGTAGAGCTAATTTTGTAGCGACCCTTCCACGACATGCAGTAGTGAAAAACAAAGAAAGAAAGTAAACTTAGCTGACCTCATAAAGAAAACGAATAGGACTCATACATTTGAAAGAAATGTGACGAAATGTGACAAAATCTGACATTTCAGTTTGTGTGGTTAATGGTTATCTGCTTTGAATTTATTTACAATTTTTAAATTAAAAATTTTCAACAAATTACGGGTTTTTAATTAAAAACAAATATTATATCGTGAAGCTACATCTATCAAAAAATTAAAATTGCCTTTTAAACGAGAAATCTTAAGCGCCAGATTATGTCACATTTTTTCAAATTTCGTAAAATTTTTTGAAATGTAAAGAATTGCCCCCATTGTGTCAAATTATTTCAAATTTTAAAGAATTGCCCCCAGTATGTCGAAATTATTTCACAACATATTTTAATTTGAGGCTTCCTCATCCCTGTTGTCTCGTGGATTTCTTGCCAATAGAGAGAATAGAAAGCCTCAAATGTCGAATACTTACTTTGTCGATATCTATAAGTGTGCCAAATTTGATTGCTCTACGATAAATTAAAATTTTGTATGTACTGATGCATGACCCCACCAAACCAAGTTTGCTTTTATTTGAATTTTTTTAATGCGCCAATTATTAATACCGCGATAAGAAACAAAAAACTTCACATAATTTTTTTTGCAAAAGCAACCCTCTCCCTTCCAGAGTCGTAATTAATAAGCTTAAAGTCATGTGATAACATGCCAATAGAGGGAAAAACCTCAAATCAAAATATGTCAAGAAATAATTTCGTTCTCATCACACTTTAAAAAGACTGAATTTTCTTCAAAGGACTCGCTCGCTTATTATACTGAAGGCACCAAGCGATTTTATTTTAATTATTTTTTTTTAAAGCGCAAAATATTGGTACCATGACAAGAACTAAAAACGTTTAAAAAAACTTTTTTGTAAACGCAACCCTCTGTCTTCCAGAGCTCAAAGTCACGTGATACAAGTTTATTTGCTAATAGAGGGAAGAGCCAATCAAACCAAAATATGTATCATTTCGATTTATCTTATTCGTGTCAAATTTCATCGCTCTACGAGAAATGTAAATTTTGATATTTTGTTTTTTTAAATTTAAATTTTTTAAAAGCGCAAATAATTGGCAGCACGGAGGAGCTATCCTTTGCCGCTAGTTCAAGTCTCTATAAAGCAGGAATGAGGGATGCTTCCAAAATGGGGCAAGTTGTGACCGCGAATTCGCCAACAAGAGCCACGAAAATAAAGAAGCGTTTGACCTTTCCACGTTCTGTCCCAAATAAATACACACCCGGAGAAGCTTGCATTGTACGTGGATGGACGCTACACAACACACACTCTTATATTTTAATGCAAATGAGAGCAAAAAAACGGAAGGCAAATATCTACCCTACATACAACGCGCTTAAAAAGACAAAGCAAGACTGCTCTCCGGCCGAAAATTCCATCTTCATCTCTAATATCTGTGGAACAAAATCTGCAAGAAATTCAAAATCATGGTGTTACTTTTATATACAAGTGGGGGTGTGTATGTACAGAAATTTTCAAGTGAAGAAGGTGAAACTTGTACAGATTTTTTTTGTTTGCAGTTTGTCTTGTTCCGTTACGACTTATAGTAAACAAGAATACCATTTTATGGAACAACCTACGCCCACCTTCAACTAGGTTTTGCAGACCAATTAAGATAATGTTTGAGAAGGAAAATACAGAACTATCTAAAAAGGAAATTGAAAACGTAGAAATTCAAATAAAGAATATTATACCGACAAAGAAAATAGTTTGCAACGTGGAAGTTAATATAAGCCATTCCTTTAAATTATCCGTGATCGACGGCAAAATGTTTAACGTCATCACTGAGACTTCCTCGCAAACATGTGGCATCTGTGGAGCTACTCCAAAACAAATGAACAACTTGGAAGAGATGTATAGGAGAGTTCAAAAAGAAAAATATCTGGATTTTGGAATGTCTACACTGCATGCCTGGCTAAGGTGTTTTGAAGCGTTTTTACACATTGCGTATCGTCTTCCAATTAGGAAGTGGCAAGTTTGTAATGAAGCAGATAAAAGTGTTGTTTGTTGTGTATTTAAATAACACTCTGTGTATATGTGTGTTTCTTATCAATGTAGTTTTTATACCTACAAGTATCTCGCCTTGAAATTTATAAATAAATGTTTTATTCAGTTGCACCTAAAATGTGGTTTTATTAACACACGAAGAATAATATAAAATATATTATATGGCGCTGCTAAGAGCCTGTAAAAATATTAGAAAAGTTTAAGTTGTGTAACTCGGTGGTAGTACAGGGTGTTCCAAGTGGGACAATATCTTAATTTTCAAGGTAAAAATAAGGTATTAAAAATGGGTGATCATCGTCGGATAAGTCCTATGCTAATGAATGGAAACCTAGCCGAAAATTGGAAGACCTGGCGGCAGAGATTTGAAAACTATCTGGTTGCGTCAGAAGTCTCAAAAAAGGATGAAACCATTCAAGTGGCACAGTTACTTCATTACATAGGTGATGAGAGTTTCAGGATCTTCAATACGTTTACGTTTGAAGATGGAGAAAATAAAAAGTTAAAGTCAGTGTTAAAAAAGTTTGAAAATCATTTTATGCCAAAAAAAAGTTTAGCATATGAACGTTTTTGATTTTTTACGCGCAAACAAGTGCCGGGCGAATCGGTAGAGCATTACGTAACCGATTTACAAAGTAAAGCTTTAAGTTGTGAGTTTCAAACTTTAAAAGATGACATAATTAAAACAATGATTACGTGCGGTATACAGGATGATTCGTTACGCGAAAATCTCTTGCAAATAGTGGATGATAAAACCTTAGATCAAACGATTTCTTACTGTGTTTCTGTCGAAAAATTGCGAGAACAATCATCGCAAATAAGTCGCGGGTTTAGTAAAAATGACCTACAGGTTGGTGCTGTGCAAAAAGGCTCTTTCAAGGGTCAAAATAAAAATGTGCGGTTTACTAAAAATCAGCAAGTTTATCAAAATAGTGCTCACAGTAGTTTTAATCCAGGAGGTAAATCAAAATATCAGCTGCAAAAAGGTAGGACTGAAACAGTATATTATCGTTGTGGCCGTAATCATTTTAATAATAAAAATAGCTGTCCAGCTGTAGGCAAAATCTGTCAAAAATGCGGAATTGCCAATCATTTTGCGAGCGCATGCAAAACTAAAAAAATAAATGCGGTAGAATTGGACCCACTTGAGGGTACATCTAGAGATTATGAATCTAATTTTTTAGTTATAGATGAAATAAACCTAGAAAAATGCAGTACAAGTAAATCTTGGGACATCGATTTATTTATAAACAATTACTGTAAAATAAATTTTAAATTAGACACAGGCGCTATGGCAAATTGTCTATCTATTAATGATTTGAATGCACTTAAAATAAGTTTAAAAAATTTGACTAAAACAGGGTTAAAATTAACCTCATATACAAAAAACGAGCTTCCAGTGTTAGGTAGTTTATTTAAATTGCTCGTATAAACAAAAACAGTGCACACTTGAATTTTTTGTAATTAATTCTAACTCTATGTCGTTGTTAGGACTAGAAGGTTGTCAAAAATTGAATTTAATTCAAAAGATAGATTCAGTAGATACATCAACACAAAATATGCATTTTGGTGACTATATATCATTACTAAAACCTTTTAAAAATTTATTTGAAGGCCTTGGTTGTTTAAAAGAAAGTTAGAATAGAATTGAAGGAAAATTGCTTACCAGTGGTTAATCCTCCTAGGAAAGTTCCATTGCCAATTATGTCAAAACTAAAAAGTACTCTAAAAGAGCTTGAAAAAAATAAAATTACTAAAAAAGTAGAAGAACCTACAAATTGGGTTAATTCCTTAGTTATCGTTAAAAAATCAGACAATAGTTTACGCTTATGTTTAGACCCCACCCACTTAAATAAAGCTGTCAAACGAAAACATTTTATTTTACCCACTTTTGATCAAATTTCTTCATCTTTGGCTAATGCAAAATATTTTAGTACATTGGATGCAAATAGCGGGTTTTGGCAAATACCCCTCGATGAGGAGAGTTCAAAATTATGTTGTTTTTCGTCACCATTTGGTAGATTTTGTTTTCTTAGGCTCCCTTACGGCCTAAACTCAGCCCCCGAGGTTTTTCATAAACGTTTTAAAAAAATCTTTGACTTGGAGGGGGAAGAATTATATATTGACGACCTGGTTATTTTTGGAGCTACAAAAGAGGAGCACGATAAAAGACTAATAAAAGTGCTTAAAATGGCACAAGAAAATAACATTACTTTTAATAAAAACAAACGCAAATTCGGTTTAACTGAAATTAATTTTATGGGGCACACACTAACTGAAAAGGGTATTTTACCTAATAATCAAAAAATAGAAGCTATAAAAAACATGGAAATTCCAAAAGATAAGGCTGAATTGCAAAGATTTTTGGGAATTATAAATTATGTAGGGCGTTTTTTGCCTAATTTGTCAAATTTAAATTCACCTTTAAGAAGTTTATTTAAAAAAAACGTGCCTTTTTTATGGAATGAGAACCATACACAATCTTACTTACTTCAATACTTTGATATTAAAAAACCTACAAATATTTCGGTTGATTCGTCAAAAAATGGTTTAGGTGCTGTTTTGCTTCAGCAAAATTTACCTTGTGCCTACGCGTCAAGATCTTTGACTAGCAATCAAAAAAAATGGGCACAGATCGAAAAAGAACTAGCCGCTGTGTTATTTGGCTGTGAACGTTTTTCAGAGTATATATTTGGCATGGAATTTACTGTGGAAACTGACCACAAGCCACTTATATACATAATTAAAAAACCTTTGGCGTCTTGTCCACCAAGACTTCAAAAAATGCTTCTTGCTTTACAAAAATTTAACTTTAATCTAGTTTATAAACCGGGCAAGGATCTTTTTATTGCCGATGCCTTGTCAAGGGTAACATATAAAAATCTAAAAGATTTTGAGCTTAAATTTGACGTGGATTCGCAGATTTGCGTTGTTGATTTATCTATTGGTTTTACAGATTCTAAATTAAAAGAGTATAAGCGTGCTACGTTGCTTGATAACAGTCTAAAATTACTTTTAGAATACGTAAAAAAAGGTTGACCAAATAGTAGCAAAAAGGTTCCGATTTTAATTAGATCTTATTTTAAATTTCGTCATGAAATTGTTGAACATAATGGCTTACTTTATAAAAGTGACAAAATTATAATACCTCAAAATATCTGAGATAATTAGTAAGGTACATTATGCTCATCTAGGTATTGTTAAATGTAAAAATAGAGCTTCTGAATCTTTTTATTGGCCAGGTATGTCTAAACATATAGAGGATGTCATTTCAACGTGCAGAACATGTTTAACATATCAAAATAATAATCAAAAAGAACCATTAATTAATCATGATACCAAAAACTCCATGGTCAAAAATTGGCTGTGATATTCTCTACATGGGTAGACAAATGTTTCTTCTCGTTATAGACTACTATAGTAAATGGGTCGAACTAATTTCTCTAAATTCCAATACTCACTCAGAAACTGTCATAACAAAATTAAAGTCCATTTTTTGTCGCTTAGGAATACCTTTAACTTTGGTAAACGATGGCGGACCTCAATTTGACTCTTTTTCTTTTAGTAAGTTTGCTAAAGAATGGAATTTTACTCATATCTTAACCAATCCAAGAAATCCAAAGTCAAATGGACTAGTTGAGCGTGCTAAACAAACCATTAAGCAAATTTTGAGAAAGGCATTGGATGACAAAAATGATATAGAACTGGTCTTACTAAATTATAGGAATACTCCTATTGATGGTCAGGAATTTTCTCCATCTGAATTGCTAATGTCCAGGAAACTTAAAGATTTTCTTCCTACTTTAAATAGAAAATTATCTCCTTATGTTGTTAACCATGAAAAATATTATAGAAACATACGAAACAAACAAGAAAAACAACAGTTTTACTATAATAAGGGGAAGAAGAATCTAGTACCATTAAAATCTAATCAAAAGGTTAGATATCAAAAGTATCCTAATTCTAAATGGTCTTTTGGTAAAATAGTAAAAAAAATTAGGCCTAGGACATACAGAGTGGAAGATAATAATGGTCAACAGTTGATAAGAAATCGAATTTTTATTAAAACTGTGCCAGACAGTAATGAAAATTTAAATCCAAATTTTAAGAAATCTTTACCTAATCAATCTACTACTCTGAATGTTTCACCTAAAAATTCACCTAGATATTCACCTCATAATAGAGACAGTATGGCTGTTAATGTAGGTGATACACCAGAACTGAATATCTCTGATGTACCTGGTATGTCAACGAAGGGTAGAATAATTAGGAGGCCTAAAAGATTTATGTATAATGACTAATTACATTTATATTACATTAAGTGATCTATTGACTAGTAATGTGCAAAGTGATAAACAAAATCTAACAAAGTTGTTATATGTTAGAAAGTGATTTTAAAAGGGAGATGTTGTGTATTTAAATAACACTCTGTGTATATGTGTGTTTCTTATCAATGTAGTTTTTATACCTACAAGTATCTCGCCTTGAAATTTATAAATATTTTATTCAGTTGCACCTAAAATGTGGTTTTATTAACACACGAAGAATAATATAAAATATATTATATTGTTAATGAAAGAAAAGATCAGATTAGGAAAGAACTGATACTACAAAAGTGTCTGTTGGTGGATATTCCAAAGCCTGGATTTGGTACTACCAACGATGGAAATGCCGCAAGGCGATTTTTTAAGGCTCCCTCTCTTACATCTTCCATAACTGGTATTAACGAAACTTTAATAGTAAGGTTTTCCGTTTTGCAATATATGCAAAATACACTGCCAAAAAATATGTTGATCTTTGCGAATGGTATTACATGCCTTCTAGTATTCACAAAATACTAATTCATGGTGTAGACATAATTAAAAAAGTTGTTCTTCCAATTGGAATGTTTTCTGAATCCAGAAACAAAGATTTTAAAAGGTACAGAGAGTACAGTATACCCGCAAATTTGCTCGTGAGAAGACGATGACAGACTTGTTCCATTCCCTTTTGTTTTCGTCGGATCCCCTTATTTCCAGTTTGTCTAAGTCAAATTCACGTATTCGTACCTAAAAAACACCTGTCGACAATAATGTTTTAAAATTATTATCGGAGCCAAAGCTTCCCGTGTTTAATACAACAAGTGAGTCATCTGATGAGGCACTTTCAGATATAGATTAAATAAGTGGTTATTTGCCATTTTTACGTAAATAGCTCTAATTTTGTAAATAAGTACACTATTGTAAAGTTTTTATTTTTAATAATTTTTAATCAATATATATCTTTACCATTATTTTCCGAATATTGCTTCGTAGTGTGTCCCAAAATTTTTTAAACTCGTCTTCTGTTGCTAGATTATCATTTCAAACTTAAAAAAAGTAAAGCGGGGTGGGTGGGTTTCTAGATTCGCTATTTAACACACTGTGAGCCGGTGGTCAGGATAGTCTTTGCACTATTCAGTTCTTTTTGTCTCACTTCTGGCACCAAATGTTATGGGTAAATAACAATAACCGCATATAACTTACTACTCAAATCGGCTTATTAACTTTGTGTTAATATCTCTCGATTTCTACAGCTCGATCTCTCTCCTTTTTCGGGGCTTTTCCGTCATAGATTTATTATATAATTAATATTAATCAAATTGAACGTACATTTTAGTACCCGTGAATAAAAAATCAAATAAGTTTTCATAGCTCAGCGGGTAAAGTTTTCCTTTTACTCATATTTTTCTGTGGGTAGCTCGAAAGCTTATCCTCACGGGGGTCCAAGATCTAATGAACACCTAAGTGTTGACAGTTGTTTTGTCCTTAGGGGACTCCTCTAGACACTACTATGTCAATGTGACACCTCAATTTTTTTGGGGCAAGAATTTATGACGAATTAATAAAAAACATAAGAATTGGTTTGCAATTTAAACCCAAATTTAGTAAACTATAAGATCGTACATGAAGTCCGTTAATTTTAAATGAGAAATTAATAATTCTGTGGTGGATGTAGTAACTCTATCCGAAAAATTACAAACATTTAGTTAAAAACATTTTTGACATCTAAATGACTTTTACAATTTACCACTGGTATAGCCCACGGGAAGAGATGTTTCTTTCAATTATTTGAAAACTAATTATAGCCAAATCGAGTTCGGAGGCCGACCGAAAGTAGGGTGTATAAGATGATCATATTTTTCAACCGCATTTGAATACTTATAAAAAAAATGCAAAAAGTTTATTTAGAAATAATTTAACGAAACTTAATTTTTGACACATCAATTTATCATCATCATCCTTGTTAAAAATAGGTTTTGACATGATGGAAACTTTTTTAAATGTTTAAAAGCCCCCAGCAAAGGAGGAGTAAGGACTGAACACAGTGCTACAGCTGATAAAAAAAACTGACGATTCATTAAAGCGATTTTTAAAATTTGAGCAGTGTATTCTACGCCATGTTAATATTTTAACATTACTATATAACTGTTAAAGCCAAATTCAAAAAATAACATTGTCAGTTAATAAATAATAAATACATAAACATGACATCGGAGCGCGAAGAGCCAAATAAACGACTGATCGCAAGGATCAAGAAGGCTTAACCCGAAGGGGAGAAAACTAGAGATATTCCAAAAAAAATTACCCCAAAGTTAAATTCGCCCCGTCTGAGAAAAACAGACGTCTATTAAACTAAAAACAAAGGAAAAAAATCGGCAACACGCTAGAAGCTTACCTTCTTTCATTCAGCAGCAGTTTCACACTTCCCTCGCGGCCGCGGCCTGTTCTTGTCGCTGGAATTTCGGTCTTAAACTTAAACCACGTGTGACTTCTTTCAGTGTCTTGTCGGAAGTGATTTTTTCATTCCCCTGTCAAACACAGCGTGGCGCTCCAAACTCCCAGCGTGTGCAAAAACTCGCATGATTTTTTCCAAAATGATCAGGTGATCAAAAAGAAAATAAATTTCAACAAAGAGAGAATTATCACCTGATCGGAATTTTTCCCCTTTTCTGAAGGTTTTTGCTGAAAGCCCAAAAATATCAAAACAAACTTTAAGGTTAGGTTTTCCAAAAAATTCAAAATAAAACAAAAACAAAAATAACTGGAAGCATTAAACATTCCGCCCACTATAAAAATTCCCAATTTTTATAGAAAAACCAGGAAAAACCCAAAAAACTAAAAAATCAAAAAAAAAGGTTATTCAATTACCCAAAGGGTCTAAACAATAAATTACCATTTTTGCAACAATAATTTTATCGCAATAACTATGGACGTCATAGTTAAGTTAATTCAAAAAAGCATGATTCACGCTACACAAGGCTTTGAAGGTTGGTTACTGGTTGGGTAACGGACATACCTTCACCAAACTACGGTCAAGTAATCCTTTCGCGGTTTTTACTTGCACGACACGGGGGATTTTATATGGACTCGAGTAAATTTTTTCAATTCTACCGAGCGACCACTTCAATGGGGGTAGATTTTCGTCTTTCAACACGACTAAAGTTCCAACTTTTGGAGGGTTATCAGGGGAATTCCATCTTTCGCGTTGTTGCAACGACTGAGGCAATGGACCCATAAAATCTACACTCACATGTGAAAAGGGGAGCACCTGGGACACTCTAAATTTAGGAAGGTCATGAATGGGTGTAATGGTTTGGGATTTACCCTGGCACCGACCGACCGAACCGAACCGAACAAAAACACTTGGAAATAACACTGTGAATGGCACTTTTCACAGACAAAATCCAAAACTGTTGATTTAGTAGGTACCCTAATAAACGAGCACCTAGATTTCCATGCTCATTATGGAATTTCTCAATAATCAAGGTGGTAAGCCTGTGACTACGAGGCAACAACAAAGGGTGTTTTATTTCATATACCAAATCAGTGTGACATAATCTACCGCCCACCCTGAGGACACCATGGGAATCAAAAAAAATAAGATAACTTTCGAAGAGGCTTAGCACAACTCTCACCTTTATGTATCCTTTTCAAATCTTCAAAAAAAACTTCTTGTTGTACAACTCGCACAACAACTAAGGTAGCATAATAAAGGTCTGCCTCATTGAGGTCTTTAGTAGGCAAAGATAAAGAAGGATCCTTTTTCACTCGAAAAGGTCTCAAACAAAAGGCAAAAATGCCTAATATTCTACGCAGAGAGGAGTACTTAGTGAGTAACACCTGTACTTCATCAAGGAGGGTTTCTGTCACAAAAAAAAACGATTTTCCTCAGGGGGTAGATCAGCATCAAACGAATCAATATTATGGTTTATAGGCCATGTTTCACTAGACTGGGCCAACCAGGATGGTCCAGTAAACCAAAGAGAATGGTCTATCAATTGACTAGGAAGTAAGCTCCGGGATAAGCAAGGGTTCTCCTTACCATTTACATGGTACCAACAGCTGGGGGAACTTTCTCTTAAATGGTCGTTACACGATTGGCTACAAAAACCTTTCGTTTTGATGGACACGAATTTATCCAAGCAAGAGTAACACTGGAGTCAGACCAAGCAAAAATCTTATCAATCTGGATGCAATCAAGGTGATTGCCAACAAACTCCAATAGTTCTGCTAACAATACAGCAACACACAATTCTAAGCGTGGAATAAAAATACTTTTCAAAGAGCACACCCTACTTTTCCCACACAAAAGGGAGATAGAAATATTTCCACCCAACTCAATTTGTCGAATATATACTGCACCACCATATGCACACATTGAGGCGTCACAAAAGCCATGCAATTCAGTGGTGACAGCATTTTGCTTGACAACATAACGAGGTATTGATATCAAAGATAACAATGGTAGTTGCGACACATAGAGTTGCCACTGTGCAACAATATCACTGGAGGGGGTATCATCCCATGAAAGATCCTGGACCCACAAACGTTGCACTAAACCGAACCCGAGTGGATCATATATCCTTGTAATCTCAGAATGTTTCTCTTGGTACAAGGTCTTTCCATGGGCATCACATCATAACAAAACGAATCAGATTATGGACACCATTTTACCACCTTCACAACTGGGTGGTGTGGAACAAAATATGAATGGAAGTTAGGGCTAGAATTGTCCAATTTCATATGCCCCTGGTCTAGGTAATCCTGAACAAAGTCTTTGTACGCACTATACAAAGCAGGATTTTTCAATAACCGGTTTTCCATCATATGACCTTTAGAGTCACCAAGTTCTTGTCGAGGCTCTCTGAAAGGTAAAGAAACAACATATCTGCCAGACTCAGTTCTTGGATGAGTGGTAGCAAATATTTTTTCACACAAGTCCTCATCAGAGGAAGGAGGGATTTTTTGAGGGGTCGATTCCAGTTCCCAAAACTTTTGTAAGGTACTATCCAATCGAGATTCTACAGGCGAAGACACTAAGGTCAACAAACTAATGGGTTTTTGAGTTTTACGAGGACTATCAATACCACCAAGGAGTATCCAACCACATATTGAATTAATGGCACAAGGTCCTCCATTTTCTCATTTTTTAAAGCCAGGCAAGCATCTGACCAAACAAATCACCACCAATTAAAAGGTCTACACTACTAGGTTGTCCAAAATTAGAATCAGCAAAATCTAAATCTTTTAGGTATGGCCACTGAATAGAATCATATTCTACAACACTCACAGGTATGGTTCTACAAATTTTAGGAATAAGAATGGCATCACAGGAAAACAAACTATCAGGAAATTTGGAGAAGCCAATTTGCAATGTAACATTGCCATATGACGTACTAGAAATCATGCCATTTATTCCTTCAATAGGAATTCTATTCGAAGCTACTTTAAGTCCTAACCTCTCAGCCATAGAGACAATTACAAAGGACACTTCACTAGCGGAATCTAGAATTGCCCGACAAGACACAAACGTCTTGTTGGCATCTACAACTAAAACTTCAGCAATTGCAAAAAGCACAGGTCTCCTCTTACGAGGTTCAAAATGGTTACTACTGGGTGTAGCGGTACACAATGCCTGTTGGCATCTTCACTATTAGGTATACGGGGGGTCTCCCCTGCACAATCAACTTGGGGGCTCAGAGAGCTTAAAACTTCGGCAGTTGCAAAAAGCACAGGTCTCCTCTTACAAGGTTCAAAATGGTTGCTACTGGGTGTAGCGGTACACAATGCCTGTTTGGCACCTTCACTATTAGGTATACGGGGGGTCTCCCCTGGACAATCAACTTGGGGGCTCGGAGAGCTTTTCACAAAGTGCAACAGGGAATGGTGAAGACCCTGGCACTGACGACACGTGGCATTTGTAGGGCATTGAGATGCACCATGTTTGCCAAAGCAGTTAAAACACAATCGTTCACGCCTAACAAATTGATGGCGTTGACCTACTTCTAATTCCAGAAATCTGGCACAATTCACAAGGGGGTGGTAGTGCTGCTGCTGGCAATAAGCACAACCTTTATTACCAGACTGGCCTCTTTCAGTCAATAACACAGGATAGGGTGGTTTGCCACCCTTTCTAGGGGGTAGAGGAGGTGAGACCTCCTTCGGCTTATTCAAAAGAGAACTATTTTCCAAATACCGACAATTTTTCTCTAAGAATCTAAACAAATCTTTATAGGATGGGATTTCCTTATCACTATACTCAATCTCAAACTGAGTTTTCAATGGGGTATCAACTTTTTGCAAAAAAAGAATCATTTTAGATCTAAAAGGTCTACATCATCATAGTTTGACAATGCTTTCAAATTTTCCCGGAAAGTTGACCACAATAATCTCAAATCATGTGGGTTGCTAGATTTTGCAGAAGGGGCTTGACAAATAGACGTCCAATAATTTGTTACCAAAAGTCTTTTATTATTAAAGCGCCTAATCATAGCATCAAAGGCTACTCGATAATTATCCGAGGTATGTTCCTAGATACAGAAGGGCTTTTTCATACATAAGGGTATGAAGAACCTAATCCGGCTCGAAGGACCAAATAGACATCTGAGCGCGAAGGGCCAAATAAACGACTGGTCAGAAGGACGAAGAAGGCTTTGCCCGAAGGGATATCCCAAAAAAAATTACCCCAAAGTTAAATTCGCCCCGTCTGGGAAAAACAGACGTCTATTAAACTAAAAACAAAGGAAAAAAATCGGCAACACGCTAGAAGCTTACCTTCTTTCATCCAGCAGCAGTTTCACACTTCCCTCGCGGCCGCGGCCTGTTCTTGTGGCTGGAATTTCGGTCTTAAACTTAAACCACGTGACTTCTTTCAGTTTCTTGTCGGAAGTGATTTTTTTATCGCATGATTTTTTTCCAAAATGATCAGGTGATCAAAAAGAAAATAACTTTCAACAAAGAGAGAAATTATCACCTGATCGGAATTTTTCCCAAACATGGACTTTCTTTTTTGAAGGTTTTCGCTGAAAGCCCAAAAATATCAAAACAAACTTTAAGGTTAGATTTTCCAAAAAATTCAAAATAAAACAAAAACAAAAGTAACTGGCAGCATTAAACATAAACAGTAATTAATCATCAAATAGCTTTACACACGACCAAATAGCTAAAAGAAGCCATAATTGTTACTAAGCTAGTTGGTCCTTTTTAGCGGTAGCCAATTTTACGTGTGGAAAATTTGTTATTTCCACACTATTTTTAGTACAGAAAATTGTACTTTGCCGCACTAGTGTGGAAATTTTTTAAATAACCTGTATAGATATGCAGTTTCTATTGATAATATTGTCTATGAAATGCCTTGGTTGCTTTGGTGTAAAAGTAAGATTTTGTTAAAACACTTGCTTTTTGAAAGAAGTAGAGTAGATGTGTTTTGGTTTATTTTTCTTATAATTTTATTTTTATATGTTTCTATGACGCTCGTAGAAAAACAATTGTTCCTGCCGCATGCAGAAACTTATTTTTTCGCACTTAAATGCTTGACAGAACTCGCTATGCATCGTTCTGTCAACGGCATTTGCGTGCGCAAAAATCGATTTTCTGCACTTGATAGGAACAATCACTTGAAAGGAAAAAAGGATGATCTGGCAGGCCACAAGTAAGTCAAGTTCCAGAAGATCAGGCGCTGCTTGGAGTGCTCGAATATGATCCTTTCGAGAGGGCAAAAAATGCAATAATTATTTCACAGTTTTCAGGCAGCCAAGCAAGCGTTTGCCGTAGAATTAAATTATCAGACTTCTGGTGCCGAACTGCAACAAATAAGACCGAACTTCCCCCAAATTTTTAAATGCGTTATTTAGCAGATCTTATAAAGTTATTTAACTTAAACCACAACAATATTTTTATAAAACGCTTTACGTTTACGCTTTTCAAAGTATTTATATCAATAACCAAAAGAAAATAAACAATCCTCTTATCGGGCGTTATAGCACTACTGTAAACTGTAAATATCAACCCTCTTAACATTAAATATACTGCTTCAAATAACGATTTTTTCGTAGTAGTTTTTTTTTTTAATTAACTTGTTTAGCAGGTAGGTAAGGTACACTTACATTAATTTTTGTCGACGACCTATCAATGACTTTGCCCTGATCAATGAAATTCGCTACGTTTTCCAGAAAATGACCAACCTGTAACAGTACAGTCCCTTCCAAATTAAAAGTTTCCAATTAAATTAGAATATAAGTATTTAAAAAAGTTTTTTTTTAATAAATATTTGTAGAGACACAAAGTTCTTGCTCACACTTACTTGATGTAATTTTGGTTGCAGTATAAGCATTTTTAACTACAGGTAATTGAATTACAACAAATTAATATTGTTTAAAGACGGTGCAACAATATATAGCTCGATTTCCCTTCCCTATTTAAAAAAATAAATAAAATTTATAGTGCCCATTTGATTTATTAACCAAAAATATTTCAAAATACTCAACTATATCCAGAAATACTGAAAAATACTAGAAAATACTTACTTGGTTACTATGACGTTATAATTTAAGAAAATATTGATCTGTCCTAGTCTAGTGGAAAACTCGTGCAAACAAAAAGGATCCTCGCTATGCAAAAAATTCTTCTACTTCGTAAGATTATAAGTCAGTTATAATTAACCTCACTTTAAACAATTGCAATTTATCTTATGGGAAAATGCAGTTTAAGCATTTTTAAGGATGCGCCACCATGGAGCTTTTATTGGTTTAAGATGATTTGCGTCACTGGAGCGAGTTTAAAAAATGAGCCCAATATCTTCTTTGCCCAAAGTGGGATAATTTTGGCTAAGTCAAACGGTCTATTAAAAAAAAAGTGAAAAGCAAGTCCTTTTAATTTTTTAATGGAGGTTGGAGACATACGATTGGAGAAGATTTATTTTAATGCTGTTTTATCTAGCTAAATAATTTTTTAGTTTAAGCTTTTGTAGGTTAATTGATAGCGGCTGTTTGTTCCATTTAAAAACTCTAATTTCAAAAACTAACGTTGATTTTGTAAGTTTTAATCTTGTAAATTTTAATGTCAAGTTAAATATTAATTACCTATTTCCATTCATCATCAGCACTGTAAATACAATTAAAAGGTATTTCCAACAAGCTATTATCTGACCTCCTCTTTATTTCAGGTATTACAGGTCACTTCTACCCCTCTCGAAAGTTGAACCACAAATGTTCACAATATTTTGATAAAGTATTTCGTCTCTAAGGTGTAAGAAAGCGTCAGGTTCTCTTAAGCTCGCTACTCACAATACAGCGGCGGTGTACGATTTTGTCGCGGCAAAATTGAACGCAAATGTTTGCCTGTTTCTTTAACAAAATCGTATGTCTGTCTGCTGCAGTACTTTAATTAAATCGTACAACGCCATCATTCGATTTTACTGTACGAAGCCGGAATGTAAGTGACCAGCTTTAGGATCGCGTACATAAAAAAGCTTTAATTTACAAATAAAAATTTTAATTATCGATATGCTTTTTAATAACTTTGACAGAACGGATATTCTGATAGCAAGTAAATAATAAAATATTCGTTAATTTGTACCTTTATGAAACATTAAAATTCTATAAGAGTAAATAATTTTTTACTTGTGCGTGTATTTTACTAACTTAAATCTACCGCGTTCTACCTAACAACAGGATGTCTGCTTCTGTTGTGAAATGCGGAACTAAAGCACCGTAGACTACAAAAGTAGCAGTCGATTGGAACGTAAACGGCATCACCAGAGGAGCTATTAACACTTTCTGAAATACTTGATAAAAGTAAATTATGCGAGTGCCTTATAAAAACGCTAAAGCATGCTTTTCCGCAAACGCAATATTTGGCATAATCTAAAAAGTATATTAAAGTAATTGGAATCGAACCCGGAGGGTATGGAATTCGAGTCCATAATACTTTTTTCGCCGCATAATCTTTTAACGAACACACGGGCAATGGTTTTGGAAAAATGCCTGCTCCGTTTGGAAGATTCTGTTCGAAATTGTTGTTTGACATATCTATAGACTGTAACCTTAACTTCTTAACACTACCTGGTAACACCTTAATACTATTGCTAGATGCCGAAAACATTTTCAAATTCCTTAAGTTTCCGATCCCAGTTGGCAAATATTGTAACATATTGTTATTTAAATTTAAACTAGTTAGATTGTGCAATTTAGCAATCTGATCAGGCAAAAAGGTTAACTTGTTGTGACTTAGGTTTAACAAATACAAATTTTTCGATAAAAACCCACCCAACCATGACCATTGTTTCAAAGAACCCTTGCCAAGTTGGTTGTTTGACAAGTATAGTTCTCTAAGACATGGTAAACTGCACAGCTCATGTGGTAGACTTTCAATAAGATTGTTGCTTAAATTAAGTACGCGCAACTTTTGCAACTGCAAAATACCTTTATCCAGTCCACAGCGACGTATGTCATTGATATGTAGAATCTCCAGTGTTCTTGAAAATCCTTTCGACGGATACTCAGCTCTGCTGGTTATTACTAGTTTCACTGGAGCAATATCCTTTGGTTTAACGGGTGTCACGGCCATGCTCGAAAACGATAACTCCTCCTCGGATATTTTACCTAAACAAAAAATAGTTTTACTCCACCATATACTATCATAATTACCTCACGCCTATACTATACCTATAGTAAAGTAAGTACAGCTATTTAAGTTGTAAAACAATTGAGTTCGGTAAATACAGGGTGTATAGTCCAGGGCCATAGCATCAAAATTTGGCCTCCGTGGGCTTTTTGATGAAGATTTTACAACACATGTTTTAATCGATTAGTAAAGATCCCAGAAGATATGTTTATCTTTGGGGGCAGCCCCTACAAAGGGGTTATAAATTTTAAAGTTCAAGCAATTTTATTAAATGAAATTGTTTCAAATTTAAAAAAAGCTTATTTTTGTGGCAATGTATATCGGACGTCGGGTATTGATCCTGTGAAAAAAAATTGGGGGGTAAAATTTCTTTTTAGACTATCCCATTTATCTTTCAGGCTACTGCACCTGCACAACTAGATCTCAATAATGTTACATACTATTAACCCCCAGTTTACTATATTAAAATAAATTAAAGCTAATAACAAAACCCCCTAGTTAGGGGCCAAAATGTTGTATGTATATATGTCCAGACTGAGTGGTTTAATTGAGCCAAGTTTAAAGCGTTCAGAATGATAAAATATTTTGACTGGCAATTTTGGGTCTGTTAACAGGTGTTTGTGGGATCATTAGTAAACAGTTAAAACAGGTGTAAAATCTTTATCAAAAAGCCCACGAAAAACGTTATGGCCCCAGACTATGTAATTTAAACGATGCATCAAACTTTAAAGGGTGGTAGGAAAGGTTAAAAGTAGCACAGTTCTAAAAAGTTTTTTTCCAAGTTATAGCATTTGTCAAGTTTAAACTATGAAATTAAAAAAAAAACAAATTTGACAATGTCAAATAGATTTGTTTTTCCAAAAAATTATAGGTTAAGGAGATACAGTTTGGCCAAATACTATTTGCAATAAGTATTTATAATTAAATTTTTTAAGAATTATTTTTTTGACTTACTAAATTTACAAAAAAAATTAGCAGTACATATCTCAAGGCCTTTGAATAATTAAAGAAAATAGTAACATAAGCTCAGCACTACATTTAATTTTTTTTTTAATTGTTGAAAAAAGAACAGGTTTTTAACACTCAATTAGTACCTTTATTGTAATGCAAAGTCAACAAAATTTCGATTATCTGTTCTAATTTTAAGAACGTTATAACAGAAAGTCGAAAAAAAAATGTTAATTTGACATTCTGTATCAAAAAAAGAAAGAAATTTGAAGCAAAATATATAAGGATTTTTTCTTTTGGCTTTGCCCCTTAAAGTTTGATAATCATTTATGTATGGTATAATTGCTGAGATAATAATAAGCAGTCTCAAATATAAACCACACCTATGTTTTAAATAAACTGATAGTTTTTAAAAAAGTGCTGCGCGCTGGTAGTTAAACTGCCTTAGTTCTCTCTCTTTATTTGAATTTCAGTGAGTGCGTCAGAAACCCTGTTGGATAAGTGACGCTACTGTAATTTGATAGAAATTTGAAAAAATTATATGTATCATTTGTACTTCCACTAAGTAATCTTTAACTTTCGGCGACCGGCCGTCTACTTATATATTATTTTTATCCAACTCCTAACAATGCACTTCAATCTAGTCAATCAGGCTATATCACTTTTTATTTGTATGTAGTACATGCGAGGGGTACTATATTTTTTTTGGCCCTTATAATAAATGACTTAAATCATTTTCCACGCCAATTTTCATGATTTCTAAAACCAAAAAGAAATTATTGGGTTTCAAAAATAAAGCCTTTTGTAGTTCAGGGGGTTTAAGCTCTATCTTTTCACTTTAATTTTAATGACAGTGGTACAAAATAGCGCGGGATAAAAGATCGAAACGTTGTCGATACGAAATAGCGCATCGATAAACAACGCATGAACAAAGTAGCGTAATAAGTTAAGAGAAAAGATTAAAAGAGTAAAAGTGATAATAAAAATAACACTACACTTCAATAAAACTATGGGAGTTTCAGGTATTAATGGTATTTTTGTCGTGCAAAACAAAAGTTGTGCAACTTTCTCTCTCATTTATGGCGGATTAAGACGGTTTCAGTAGCTAGACCGAGTAGGTACTAAAGCCAGTAACTAAAATTTAGTTAATGGAATCGTCTAGACTTTATGATTTAGAACTTGAGCAAGTAAGCCTTTTAGCGATTTTTAATCAGTAGTTTAGTCAAGTGAATAGAAGCAGGCTCTATTTACTTGATTAAGTGGCTTGCCCCACATTTGATTTTAGATTGGCGGAAGCGAACTCGACGCATGTATTTTTGCAAAAAAAAAATCAAATTTCCGTGATAAATTGTTAACTGTAAAATCTATTAATTGGGCAAGAAAAACCCAAGTTCTAAATGCGGGATGCTTATATTTTTAAGCGGCGCAACTTTTAAATAAGCTTTTTCAGGGCTATTCTAAAATCCGATTAACTGAACCGATTTTGATTCACGAATATCAATATGACCGTTTGATCCCAAGAAAGTTTTAAAAGTCATAAATTTTAGATTAGTATTTTTGCGGAAAAAAAATCAAATTTCCGTGATAAATTGTGTTGTTAACTGTAAAATCTATTAATTTGGCAAGCAAAACCATAGAACCAAGTTCTAAATGCGGGATGCTTATTATTTATTAAAATTATCAGATGCAATTTATCAAACGCAATCCGAGAATTGTCATCGTATTTTGGCTATCCATCGGTTTGGATATTAGACTCTGGAAAGGTAAATAAATAATTTGATTTTTTATCGAAATTAGGGTGTCCAGCGAATCACTTGTTCTCAAAATATCATCTATACCGTGTGTGCGAAAATTTGCTTGACAACTAACTACATTATCCAAAAAATTCTTTCTGCAGAAAAGTTTTGCTTGTCCTAAAACTTATTTAACACCAAACAGATCAAAGTTACCATGCACAGTATACAGGGCAGAACACAAAACACATATTTTGCATAAGAGTAAAGTACCCTTATTTTAATGTTTCCTACAATTTGATCCGCGTCCAAAAATCCGATCTTAAAATTGTTTTGTATAGTTGTGAAATTATAGCGAATATAACTCGCAAGAAAGACCCATTAATCGTGGAAATCGAATAGGGAGTTTTTTTGTTACGGTAGAACAACTGATAAATATCCGTAAATACATATGTAGGGGAGAGTAGTACAAATTGATACGAGGCCTGTCTTTTATATTTTGCATATAGGAACATAGAGGGCGACAATGATCGAATTTCGTTACTAAAACTTAACATCAATCTTTACCTAACCTAACTTGAAAACGTCAGTTGCAATACATATAGTTTGATAGCTGCATTGAATTTTTTTAATGAACAAATCAGTCGAAAAATGGAATTAAGCCCAGAACATTTTTGGGCCAAAATTTTTTACAACTTTCGAAGAAAATTATCTCAACAAAAATGCCTTGCCAAGTTGATTTCTGTTTTCGGTAATGAAGCACCAAACCAGTCGATAGTTTCTCATTGGTATGGGTAATTAATTCAAGCGTGGACGGATTAGCCTTAGCGACGATCCAAGGCCATCACCCAGGAAAACATGGATACTGTGCGCATGCTCATCACGAAAGAACGACATGTGACATATCGCGAGATTGATGCTTCATCGGGGATTTCAAACACCTCAATTCTAAAAATTTTGCATGAAGAATTAAGGGTAAAAAAATTATTTTCCACTGGTTACCGCATCTGTTAAGGGAAGACAGAAAGAAGGGTCAATTGGAATCAGAAAACTCTAAACCGCTTTGAGGCAGGAAACTCGAAAAACGTGTACAGCATTGTCAGTGGTGATGAATCGTGGATTTACTTATATGAACCCGAAAATAACCGTCAGTCGTCTGTTTGGGTGTTCCAAGATGAAGAAAAACCAACAAAAGTCATCCGTTTTCGAAGTGTATCCAAAAAGATGGTCGCGACTTTTGTCTCAAAAGTCGGTCATGTATTAACAATTTAACTGGAAGATCAAAGGAATGTTACTGCCGATTGGTACACCACCATTTGTTTGCCGAAAGTCATCATCAAGCTTCGAAAAACGAACCCCGAATCATCATCCACCAAGGCAATGCAAGTTCGCACAAAGCACAAAAAACAATTGAATTTTTACCCAACAAAACGTCGAATTGTTGGACCATCCTTCATACAATCCCGACCTAATTCCCAGCGATTTCTATACTTTTCAGAAAATCAAGAATGGACTGCGTGGTCAAAGATTTTAGTCACCAGAGGAAGCAGTCGACACCCTCAAGAATGCAATTTTGACAATACAAACACAGGACTGGAATTACAGCTTTGACAACTAGTTTGAGCGCATGCAAAAGTGCATTAATTTTCGTCGAGAATACTTCTAGAAACTTCTGTTTTATTCAAGCTGTATATGCAAAACTTAAAAGACAACCCTGGTACAGGATGCAGAATGAAACATCACAAATATTTAGTTTAAATTTGCCGTCACAATTTTAGCAGCGCTACTCAGGACGCCTTTGGACTTGCTGCATCCACCATCGGCAGTTAGGGTCTAGATTTGGTCCAGTAAAGACTGGGAGCAAAATGTTACTGTTTTGCAAGTGCCAAATAAAAAAATCCGATCTGCTTTAACAACTTTAATTTTTTAATTTGTAGTTAATTCGATTAATACTGAGGCTGTGTTCCTACTATACTGTAAATATTGTTGCGAAAAACGGCTAGGGGTTTTTCATTATAAAGGTCAGTTTTTTAATGTGTACAATATCCTATGTTTTATTATGTACTATGTTTGAGTGTCCACTACTAATGGTACACTATGAAACCGAACCGAACACATGCAGCCATGTTTTCTTTTAGCGTTTTTTTTTCGTTAAATAAATTTTTGTAATTCTTTTATCCTATATCATAATAACTAACCCCTAAAGTATAAACAACAATAATTAAACATTTTTTAAATTTATTTGTTATTGATTTATGATGTATAAAGTAAAAGTCGTGTCATTGTATACTACTCTGCTCTACATACATAACACTTATTTTAACTTCGCCTAGTCGCATTTTTGTTCCACCACAACCTTTCTTACGTAAATTATTCTTCTGATGTAATTTTTTTTTATTTAGTCGGTTCAGAACGTTTTTCTACGTTGTCCGACGCCTATTCTCCACCTCCTTCGATCCTGACAATCATCTTCTGTCAGATTTTTTTGACTCATTGATCTTTGGATTGACTGTTGCCATTCTAGTGCAGGACGCCCTCTTTTTCTGCGTCCTATTGGTTGCCTTTCTAGGACCTGCTTTGGTAATCTTTCGTCGTTCATCCGTTGTACATGGCCGTACCATATCAGTTGCCTTTTAGTGATGTCATCGGTTATACTTCCCTCGATTCCCATTCTTATTTAATCTGTTCTAGATATTCTCATTGATCTTATTGCATCCATTTCGACACTTTCCATTTTTGTTTTGTATGTTTCTGTTACGCGACAAGTCTGTATTCCGTACAACAGCGTGCTTTTCACCATTGTTTCATATATGTTAAATTTTACATTCTTTTTTATCTCTCTGCTCCATAAAATACTGTTAAGACATCCAATAACCTTTTTTGCTTTTACTATTCTTTTTTCCAGTTCTTTACAGTCTGTTCCTGTCTTATCAAAGGTGACACCCAAGTAGATATTACTTGTCCATTGTCTCGTTCTAACTCACTGGATTCGTTTCCAATACATAAGTACTGTGTCTTGTCCACGTTCACTGTTAATCCCCACTTGTGGTATTCTTCCATTAACTTTTTCATCATATACTCCATGTCTTCTTTATCATTAGCTGCAATTACTTGGTCGTCAGCAAACTGTAGTGTGTATATTGTATTCCATGCACTTTACGTTTCCAGTTTTTTAGAGCTACTGCGATATATATTTTAAAAAGAGTTGGAGAGATACAACATCCCTGTCTTAAGCCTTTTTTTACCAGGAATTCTTTTGAAAGTCGATTTCCAATTTTAATTTTAGATTTTGATCCTTTGTATAGTTTTTCTACTGGAACGGTATCATATGCTTTTTGTAGGTCCACAAAGGTAACATGAGTCTCTATATTTCACGCGCTCCTTTTCTCAATTACTTGTTTAAGACAAAAAACATTATCACTACAAGATTTGCCTGCACGAAACCCACTTTGCTCTTCTTCCTCTTGTTCATGAAAATCATTCTCTATTAGATCTCTAAGAATCCTACCGTACTCTCTACTTAGAGTACTGGTTACTGAAATTCCTCTGTAATTGTTGCAATCCAGCTTGTTTCCTTTTTTATGTATTGAGGATATGAATGCAATTTTCCCATCATAAGGTACTGGATGTCCGTTTGTGCATTGATTGATAATATATGTGAGATTTTCGATTAGTTTCTCTCATCCATATTTGAGCATTTCAGCATATATTCCTCCAGGTCCGCTAGCTTTTCCGGATTTAAGCTTTTTAATACTATTCTTTATCATTTCTTTTTCGATGATTACTTCCTCTCCATATACTTCTATGTCTCTCCTCGGAGAGGCTGCCAGATATTTGATGATCTGGATGTTTATTTTTTCTTTTGTTGGGTTTTTTACTGTAGAACTGAATTTCCATACTTCAAAACTCTGCCTACCACCTGCGTGTGTATTTATATCGTGGCATTTGCGCTCGAACATTTCATTTATTTCTGTACGTATCAAATTTCTTAGCTGTCTTCTGGTTTCCCTGTAGATTTCTAGGTCTCGTTGCTCTTTAGTACTGAGCCATTTCAAGTATGTGCAGTTTTTCTCTTTGACCATTTTCTCCGTTCACCACATCTTCCTGTTATTTCTATTATCTTGGTATCCAACAGCTTCGTTGCTTGCTTCCTTCAAGCTTTTTATTATGTTTGTATATATCTCTTCAAATGAGTGTTCTGTGTTTATTAATTTTTTATCTAATCGGCTCTGATACAATCTTTGAGTACTTTCGATTTCTAGACTTCTAAAGTTGTATTTTTGATTGTCTTCGATGCATTCTAGGTTTCCATTTTCTCCAATACTTTCGTCCTTATTTGTTTTTCTTAAAGGGAATAATATTTTTGCTTTTACCAGAAGGTGGTCAGATCCACAGGTTCATTTCATCATACCACTTTAATTGCGAGTGTTGTCCACCTATAGCATAATCAATGATTGATTAAAGATTTCTTGTTGGCTGAATCCAGGTATATCGATGAATATACTTATGTTTAAAAAAATCATTATTTATTTTTAGGTTGTGACATGATGTTATTCGCGTTCAGTCGACAGAAAGATGTGACTAAGACCAGTTTCAGATGGTTTAAATTCTGTCTTCACATGATCGGTCGACCGATTTAATGAAAAATAGTGGACCGGACCGGCCAACCGCGCGGTTCATTGGTCCCATGTGAAACGGGTCTAACACCCGGCTCCCACCTACGACTTTCTCGTGGGTGCCGCTTATGAAGGTCATGTGACACGTGCGCGGGCACGCACAAGAAAGTCGTAGGTGGGAACCGGGTTTAAGGCTATACGATGCGTGACGCATCAGGCTTTGCATGTGTATGGCTGGTGGTGGCTGGCGCGAAGCGGCAGTGCCAGATAAATAACCCGTCAGTTTTATTGACGTTTTGCAAAGAATTGACCACAGGGTGTCAAACCTAACAATTTGGTTTCGATTTTTTATTAAAACTTCCTTAAAAATTACCACAAGACAATCGAAATTTTGTCGAATTATGCATTATGACAAAGTAATAACTAAATGTTAAAAATTTTAAAAAATATATTACTAAAAAACTGATGACTGATAGAACATTTCACGTTGTCAAATTTGTAATTTTTTAAATACACAGTTTTCCCCCACTCTTCAAACTTGACAAATTATATAACTTCGAAACAAAAAACTTTTGACCAAAAGTTATTTAAACTTTTTATCTACTTTTAACGTTCCTCGCCATCGCTTAAAATTTGGTGCATTATTTAAATTACACACTGTATAATTACCTTCAAGAGCTCTTTTAAACAAATGCAGAAATCCCTTTAGCTGAATAATATCACCTTGAATGCATAAGTCATGTTCTGGTTTCTTAATCTGAATGGTGCATTTTCCTTCATGTAGAAATCTCGTTAAAACCTATTGCAAAACAGAAGAACTTAGCACACTAACTCTGGGGAAAATAATTAGGAGGGTAGCATTTTAATCCAGGCTTATTCACACGTACTTTAATACATTTGTAGGGTATTTTAAGAAAAAGCTTCAAAAAGGGTATATTTGGTATGGTGGTATGGTCGCCCACTTTTTTAATGTCATCTAAAAATTGCATACATGGCTGAAATTTTAGTGGGCTTTAAAAAATGCCAAAGGAAATGATTTACTAAATAAAGATACTCATTTGAATACATGCGGTGTTGCCAAACGACTCACCTACTGTTTCTTTGTATTCTACAAATGTGGAAAAAATTAGGACATTCAAAAAGTGGTCGAGTGTACCCAAAGCTAAATTTTTATTCGAGGACCGCCGATTTTTCGGCTTCAGAATCCAAGATGGTAGCTGCCTAATTAAATAAAAAAAAAATGAATTCCGTTTTAGCAGAAATAAAATTTATTTTGATGGAGTTACTTTAAGCGAGACCTAGTCAATTTAAAACTGAATTTTTTTTTTACACCTGTCACTTCAAAACAAAATGGCGGTTATATTTCGAAAAATTAGTTTCTTTTTCGATATCCCCTTTAATTTTTGTGCAATATTTATTTTTAGCACTTCCTATTAAAGTTACTGACCAGCTCATTAAACTTACTGACAAAAAAAAATTGTTCGCCAGTCGACACAAAGATGGTGCTCAATATGTCACAAATAATAAGGCTGTCTAACAAAACACATGATCCAATCCAAGATGTCTTCCGGAGGACACACAAACCGATTTCCCATAAGCCGTAATGTTAACAAAAACGTAAATTTTACAAAAACGACAAGAGATTAGTCTTAAAAACGATTCAGTTTTAAGAACGGATCCTTTGTGCATATGGGAAAAATGCGTTTTTCTTAAAAATATTAAACTAAAGCGAGTAAATCTGAAATAAAAGGAACCATGTTTTCTTCAAAAAAGTAGGTTATGTTTTTGTTTATTTAAACTTTTTTTCTAGTTTTTTTACTTTTTTTGAATTATTACATGGGCGCACAAAGAGGGCGGGGGGCGGGGTGCTCGGTGCCCGGACCCCCCCAAACCACATATTTTTTTAGATATTTTCCATATATTTCATGAATAAACAAAAAAAATACTCTGCCAATATATGGGCCACTAAGCTCACACTAGGTACTATAGTTATAGTGTACGTGCGAGCTAATAAAACTAAAACCTGAAATATATTTTCTTCAACTTCAGACTAAATTACCTTTTGTTTGATACCACACAAGCCATGTTTTGACTTAAACTCAAATTTTTGAAATCTACCCCCACCCTTAAAAAAACAAAAACTAAAATGTATTTTGTTTAACTGCAGACTTAATTACCTTTCGTTTGATATCACACACGCTATATTTTCACGTAAACTCTAATTTTTGAAATCTACCCCCACCCTTTTTGAAGAAAAAAAAACTAAAATGTATTTTGTTTAACTCCATAGTCAATTACCTTTCGTTTGATATCACACACGCCATATTTTCACATAAACTCTAATTTTTGAAATCTTCCCCCACCCTTTTATTTGGCTTGTGCTCGGTGGATTTTCTTCATTTTTAAATGGGACCATCTCGACCCAAGACCCAGCCTAGGTACCAAATTTCATTAAAATCGGCCTAGCGGTTTTTGAGTTATGCGCGTTGGTCGTTACAGACAGACAGACAGACAAACAGACAGACAGACAGACAGACAGACAGACAGACATACAGACAGACAGACGGCGCGACAAAAAAGTTTCAAAATCATCTGAAACGCAAAGATATATAAAAATTTTTGAAATCGGAGCAACTTTTTTTTTCTCGAAAAAATTAGGATCACCATAGCTCACACTACTATAGTATAGTATATGTGTGAGCTAAAAATAAAAGTATATATAAAACAATATATAAAAAAAAACTTGCAAAATCAAAATACAGTTTTTCCTTGTCATTGGCCTCACACACCGTACTTTTATTTACTGTTTTTTGGAACAATATTCGCTCAATTATGGATCTAAAAGTTTATGCAAATAAATATGTACTCTACAATTGGGCAAATTTCAGTTTCAGGGGGGCAATTCTTTACATTTTAAAAAATCTGGCGAAATTTGAAAAAATGTGACATAATCAGGCGCTTAAGATTTCTCGTTCAAAAGGCAATTTTTAAACTTAAAAACTTACCTAAAAGGCCATTTCCCACTTTTTGATAGATGTAGCTTCACGATATAATATTTGGTATTAATTAAAAACCAGTAATTTGTTGAAAATTTTAATTTAAAAATTGTAAATAAATTCAAAGCAGAAAGCCATTAACCGCACACACTGAAAAGTCAGATTTCGTCACATTTCGTCACATTTCTTTCAAATTTATGAGTCCTATTCGTTTTCTTTATGAGGTCAGCTAAGTTTACTTTCTTTCTTTGTTTTTCACGGTAAAATTAACAAAGAGGGACTAATTGCATGTCGTGGGAGGGTCGCTACAAAATTAGCTCTACGCTGTTGCCACCGTTATATTTGAACGGATTTTTAAGGGAATGTCAAATTATTTCTTTAAAATCTGCCAGAAAAATCTGACTAAGTGTAATCCTGGTCAAATTATTGAAGTGGTGATTATTTTTTTACTTTTGTAATCAAAGCTAGGCACGTATATAGTTTTTTTATTCTGGGGGGTCCTCCCATATAGAGACTGCTGTTCTTTAGCGACGGGCCATGACACAGCCTTCGTAAACCATAGAGAAAATAATAAATTGTCTCTGTCGTAAACTAACACGAAGGCTGTGCCCATGAGGTTTTGGATAGGGTAATTAGAAATACTAGGGTCACTGCATCCTGGAAGCCTAGCGTCTCCCAGGGGTAGCGACACGAATGTCAAAACCGTACTCAAAATTCCATAGACGTTCGTGAAAAATACTCATTTTTATACAGTCTGAGAAAAGAAAAATGTTTTCATAAAACTTACAAAGAACTCGTTTTTATACAGCTTAAGAAATAAAAAATATGTTCCTTGAGTTTTTGGGTTACGAATATTTATTGTAGGTATATTTATTGTTAAAAATCATTTTCTTTTAAATATTATTTCTGTTTTTGTATAAAAATAATACGTAATAAATAAACAAACAGGACAGAAATACATTTCTATGTTAAAAGTTTATTAATAGTATATAATATATCAAGGGATAAAATGAAAATTTTATCACGATGTTTATACGCTATTTTTTGCACTGTTTAATTTATTTTCCAAGTTTTTTTCCCATTTTTTTGGGTGTTTTTGGTATTGTGTTTTTTTTAGTACCTTTTTATTCCGAATTTTACATTTTATCAAAAGACAAAAAATGCCCAAATACAGTTCGAGTTTTCGTAAGGTTCGGCTTAATTATTTATAATTTTATAGTACATTTCATATAAATATCTTAATATTATTGTTCAAAAGCATAAACTTCGAAAATCATTTTCTTCAAACCAAAAATTGTTCTGAAACATATTCTTAGAACAAAAGATTGTTCGAAAACGTTTTCTTCAAACAGAAATTTTTCGAAATCATTTTCTTCGAACAGAAATGTGTTCGAAAACATTTTCGTTGAACGGAAATTTGTTCGAAAATATTTTTTTAAATGAAAATTTGTTCAAAAACATTTTTTCGAAAACAAATTTTTCGAAAAAAAAATATTTGACATGGCTTGCCAAACTTAACACAAGTCATATAGTTCGACTAATGGGGTTTTTTTCTAACAATTTTTGGAAACAAAAACTTCCCTGACTTCTTTCCCGGGATCCTAGAGGGTGTGAAACCAAACCGAACCAACCGAAACCTATCGTCGAAAAATGATTTCCCTAAATTAGCTTTCCGGTCCTCATTTTGGAAGGTTGAAATCGGTGTTACTCTAACCTTTCTTAATTGAGGACATCAGGAGTTATCTGGACCGGTTCGGATACGTTTGCGATCAATTGACAAAGTTTAGGAAAATACCAATTTCGACCTTCCAAAAGGAGGAAAGTAGACAAATTTTCAGAATGTTTACGATCCCGGGAAAGAAGTCAGGGTTTTTTGAAAAAATATGTTAAAAAGACCTTGCCGTAGTTAAACTATATGAATTGTGTTAGGTTTGGAAATCCAGGTCTAGAGCGTCTTTTATCGAAAAACTTGCTTTCGAAGAAAATGATTTCTATTCGAAGAAAATGTTTTTGAACAACTATTACTTACGAACAAATTTCCGTTCGAAAACAAATTTCCGTTCAAAGAAATGGTGTTCGAATAAATTTCCGTTTGAAAAAAATGTTTTTGAACAAGTTTCCGTTTGAAAAAAATGTTTTCGAACAAATTTCCGAAGGAAGAAAATTTTTTCGAACAATTTTCCGTTCGAAAAAATGGTTTTCGAACAAATTTCCGTTTAAAAATGTTTTCGAACAATTTTCCATTAGAAGAAATTGTTTTCATAAAAATTTCCGTTCGAAGAAAATGTTTTCGAACAAAGTTCTGCGACCCGTCGTGTTTCTACCTTGAGTTTTTATTGGATGTTGATTTTTTAAAAACTTTTCTATGAATGTGTGTGTAATTCTACTTTGTTTTGCAATCATTACAGTGTAGCTACTTTCGATCTTTGTTTGGACCTTTTGTTTTTCAATCTTTTGTACTTTCGAACGTTTGTATTTTCGACTTTTTGTATTTTCGACCTTTTCTTCGCCGCCCGCTTTTTTTGAACACTAATAAAAATAATAGTAGGTATATTATAAACCTAGGGCGTGCAGTGTTTACTTTTAATCCCACGGCGGGAATTTTCATGCCCGACCGGAAGAAGGGCTATAATTTTCTAAATGACTAAAAGGGACTTGCCAAGGTTTACTTTTATATACTAAATTTCGATCTGCCAGAAAGAGGACAGAAGAGCTAAGTTTTCGAACAAAACCAGTGGCGCAGCGTGGGGGGGGGGGGGTTCGTCGCCCTCCCGCCCCGAGGGTACTGGCGCCCCATGGGTGCCCGAAGCGCCCTCAGCTTGATTAAGTAGCAGGGCCGGCAACCGCAAATTGAGAGGGCGGCAAAGGAAACTAAAGACCTTTTCTTTTTTTTTTTTTGGTCGCACGTTTTGTGATGGGCGCCCTTTTAAGCTGTCGCCCCCCCCCCCCCCCCCCGCCCTTTCAGGCACGCTACGCCGCTGAACAAAACGCCATTTGAATAAAATGCGATTTGAAAAAGATTTCTTTAAACAAAATGCCATTCGAGAAAGATATATTTTTCCACACTTTGCATGCATTTAAGTATAAAAAAATACGTTTAAGATTTAGATTTTTTAAAAATAGACTAACCAAACTTTGGTTTGAGTATGTTATAAGTAAAAATCTAAAAAATCAGAATCAATTCTACCATAAAAAATGCGAATAATTTATATATCTCTACTACTTATCACTACTAAATGTTTGATTATTTTTTATTCCTAAAAATTTCGGGGGGAGATTGATCCCCCCTTAGGTACGACCTTGCACGTCACGTTGTAACAGTTTTTCGTAATCATATTTTACCAACATAATTAAAAAACAAACTCTGCTACTTTCTCTTGGGAACAATCAATTGGCAACAGCGGCAGCAAGTGGCCTTCGAATCTGTAACTGACAATTGACAAATGTGCCGGTCCCAGATGCTTTAAAATCGCGGCTAAAGGATGCCCTACACGAGTGTAGACGTATCATTTCTAAGTTGAAGAACCTACAGAGTGGGTGAATAATATTGTCATTGTTGAAAAGCGGTCTAGGACAACTGGGCGCAGGGCCAACTCGACGACGCCAACTGGGCGCCGAGCCAACTCGGCGGCGCCAACTGGGCGCCGGGCCAAATCAGCGCTGGACTAAAAAAACTTTTTTCTATGTGCAGATGAAAAACAAAATAGATATGTTATTTATACAAAAATATCTTTAAAAAATCCTTTACGCAATTTTATTGAAATTTGGTTTTGTTAAGTAAAGTTAAATCCATTAAGTCGAGCGCTGAAATTTGGTAGGTGTAGTGTTTGGTAACCTGGTAACCCAGCAAACATGGATTACAAAAAAAGTACTTTTTAAGTACTGGCTTTCGCTGAACGCCATAACGGCAAAGTACTAATTAGGAAGTACTTAATTTGTATTGATTTGGAACAATGGCCGGCATCAGGCCAGCAAGTATATATTTTAATACAAAAACACTGTACTTTTAAAGCAATGCATTTTTTTAAACTTTTTTTCTACACAAAAGCATGTACTTTTAAAGTAATGTATTTTCTTCATATTTTTAGTACAAAAAAAAACGGAATTTTTTAAACTCTTTTTTTAAAAAAAACCTGTAGTTTTAAAGCAATGTAATTTATTAATTTTTGTAGTACAAAAAAACTACTTTTGTTGTAAATATTGTAAGGACATTATGTTTCACTCACGTCTCATATTTACGGAAAGAATTATTTGATCATTGTATAATGATCTTTAATATTCCTTTTCATATCAGATGAGGATATTTCCAATGATTATGGAACATTTCACACCAATTTAAAAATAAATAAAATTATTAACATTCTTAAGCTTGACATTCTTCAGTGTACCTGTAAAATGTTGACTAGTGTTTGCCATCTAGCGGCCAGGCCAGCAAACACGTTTTTTTGTAAATACTTTATTTTCACAGTAAAATATTTAATTTTTTGTACTAAAATAAAGTGCTTTAAAAGCAACCATTTAAAAATACTTTTGAAATGTTTTTTCACTGTTATATTAATTTTGCAGCCAGTAAAATATTTAGTTTTTTTGTACTAAAATAAAGTGCTCTAAAAACAACTGTTAAAATATACTTTTAAAATGCTTTTTTGCCATTAACCCTGACTGCGCTTGGTATTTTTCATAAATAAAGTATTACTTTTCATTGTACTAAAAATAAAGTACTAAAATGTTGCATTTTTTGCACTTTTAAATAATATGCAAATTATACAATACAAAAATAATAAAAATAATGCACATCGTTGCCGATGCCAGCAGTTAAAGTACAATATTAGTACAGTACCAGCAGGTCGATGTTTGCTGGGAACACTTTAATTTAAGTTTTTTATTACAACAATGGCGGATTTCTTTATTTTTAAACCGATTTGTCTCAAACTTAATTATAATGAAAATATTGTGCGATAATAACTTACCGAATAATGATTCTTATACAACACGATCGATACGCGTTGTTAGCAAACTTTAAGATTTCAGGAATAATTAGTTAATCTTAAGATTGTTTTTATATTATATTATTATAATATTAACAAAGGAGGTGTACATAAGGTATGTAGTGTATGTAATCCAAAAGCAAAGATCTCTATATATCTATAACATAGAATTCATTGCACTCATTCTGCGTATAAGGCCACGTCGCGTGGTGGCGCAAATTCCTTCGGTCAATTTTTTATTCGCTTAGTTTAGACGGTTGCCGCTGGGTGGCGCTAGCAGAGACGGAACAGATAGGAATTACCAAGGCGTCTAAAATTTTTACAGGCATGATAAATTTTCTTATAAATAAAACTGTTTAGGAATTTTTTTTTAAAAAACTTTCATTAAAACGCCTTTTAGGAAAAAAATATAACATTTATTAAAAGCATAAAATTTTCTTTCCAATGAAAGTGTTTAATTTACAAGAAATGGTACAGTGGCATGTATAAATGGAGATTATTTACAAAAATCGTAAAAAATAATTATAAGTTTCGATGTAACTAATTATTTTTATCTATATGAAACATTAGCATCAAGCCAGAATATACACTGGAGCAGCGGCGGCTCGTGCCGCAGGCGAGGTGAAGCGCCACATTATAAACACCCGTACAAACGTTATTCTCTTTAAAACTCTTTGCGTCCTAGAAATATTGGAGCATGGTACGTCAGTTGAAAGTAGAGATTCATTTTTCTAGTTCGCGAACGAACTAGAAAAATGAACTAGTTCATTCAACAAGGAAAACGAACTAGTTCACTTTTCTAAAATGAACTAGTTCAAAGTGAACTATAAAGAAGCAACACTCTTAACCCAATTATTTCTGTACACTAGGAACGCGGCATCTGTTTTCCTATTCATGAAATGCTGAACGAGCACAGAACACTGAACGAGTGAACGATACCGCGGTGCTTTCTACGATGAACGAACGAACTGTTAGAAATGAACTATTGAGTTGAACTAATAAGTAAAAACCGGCGTTCGTTCAGTCGGCTAGTCGAATCACCTGTTTCGTTACATTGAGTGGCACGCTTAAGCTACGATGAACTAGGTATTTCAAATTTTGATTTGATTACGGAAAATTAAGGAACTGCTAGCCTAATACAAAATAATAAAATTTTGACGAATGTCCAATTATTTATTATATATTTATACCTACTGTAAAATATTTTAGTAAAAAAAAGCATTATAATAAAAATAATTTTAAACTGTTTTTGATTCTGCAAATATTTTAACTAAAAATTAAACAATTAAATAAAACAAGTCAAAAATACGATAAACAGTTTTTTTTTAACAGAATGAATATAAAATATAAATATATAACACGCTTAATCCATATAGCCATTCCGTTAATAGTTCAAACGAACTAGTTCAGTGAACTACAGTCGAACCTCTCTAACTCGAACCTCTACAACTCGAACCCCTCTATAACTCGAACCTTTTAAGCGGTCCCTGCACTTTTTACATGTATTTTAACCTATGTAACTCGAGTTTCTATAACTCGAACTCTCCATAACTCGAACTGTTTTGGTTGTCCCTTCAGGTTCGAGTTATAGAGGTTCGACTGTAGTTCATTTTGGTGAACTAGTTCACATGAACTAGTTCATTAAAATAAACTGCTAAGCACATTTCTAGTTGAAAGAGAAAAACGTCAATATCAATAAAACTTTTTGCCTATAAATATGTTTCTGATCTCTTTCAACTGAGGACGAGGAATACGTTTTCTGAAGAGATAATACCTTGTATACTGATGTTTGTAATGTACCGCTTCACCTCGCCTGCGGCACGAGCCGCAGCTGCACTGGTGGTCGCAGTGGAAGGGCTGCAAGACCCACTCACATATGAATCATCAATTATCTTTACATAATTAATCTGTACATTATTTAAAAGAAAATTTTATTTTCGAAAAGAGTACCAGAGTACTTAATTTTTAAGAAAATTAGTAGCAATCTTACGTTTTGAGAAAAACGGGTTTAGTTTTATACTTTTTTATTTTCTTATAATTTTTAAATAAAAGTGAAGGTTTTAATTTTTTGCATTTTATTTCAAAATTATATATAACCTGCGACGGCAGAATATGTTTTTTGAAAATGAAGTACTCTAGGCAAAAATAATTTCTGCCACTATTTAGAAAATAAAATTTTCTTCTTAGGAACGGCAGTATGTATTATAAATAATACTGATTTTTGGCGATTTTTACAAATTGCCTCCAGTTATGTTCGTCGTTATACCTAGAGGGGCGGAAGACCACCCAAGAAAAAGTGGCCAAAGCATAAAGCTCATTACGAAAACATATAGAAGATAACGCTTTCTTTGCAAAAATGTAACTTTCATAAAAATCGGTTTTTCTTTTCTTAAGAAGACCACGCGGCAGATCATCGACCTATTTTTATGAAAGAAAATGTAATTTTCTATAAGCTTTATTCGTTATGAGTTTCTTACTTTGACCACTTTTGTCCCCCTCTCCACCCTAGATGTAGGTTGTAGTTGACAATGTGGCAAACAAGTAAAACTACATTCCAATAGCAACAAAAATCTATCTATCCGTCGGGAAATCCCATATAGGGGGAAGGTATAACCTATGACGACCTTCGGTCTAATCATTTAAAAGAAAATTTTATTGTCTATAACGTAGTATAATTAAAATTTATACACCGTTAGAAATAATTATAAATGATACATTGCTAAAAAAGAAATTTGGTCTTCCTAATAAAGTGTAATATCAGTGTTTTCTAGCAGCACTTAGTTTTTATGACAATTGCAAAATTTCAAAATTAAAGATTTTTTTGCAACGCTAATGAAATGTTATCCGTAATATTGACCAAATTATGTTATACTTTATCTGAAAATAAATTTTATCGCCTAAATAAAGCGTACATTTTTTTTGAAAGAGCTTTTTTGTTGAAAATTGAATGAAAATGTAAAAAATCAATAGATTTTTTGAGGATTTCTGTAAATCGCCCACATTGATGGATGCCACTGGCTCGTTAGGAGTGAAATTGTCTCTATTTGATTATCAATTGTTGGAACGCAAAGTTAATTTTCCTAATAAATTATTAAATACATTTCAGAAAATTGTAAAAAACAAAAAATATTAGTAGTGATTTTTAAAAAAGTTCTTAGTTTACAGACGCCAATGAAGTATTATCCACAATCTGCACTGAGAGATATATGATTTAAACCAATAATTTGTTGTAAATTATAAACTATAGTTTTAGATGCACCGTAAGAAGGCTTAGCTAATCCATCATTGTTGTTTTATGTGAGCAACAAGGACTTAATCGCGATTAAGTGACTAATCCAAGAAATGTGCTTACGGTGCATCTATGGTTTAGTGTCCAACAAAATTAGTTAAATTTAAAAATGTTAGTTGCTTTGTTTTGAATAAAATGTGCAAACAATCGTTTTGAAGATGTTTAAGGATTCGTATCTTTGTAACTGTATAGTACCCAGGTAGCTTCAATATATCTTGTTTGTTGAGTCTCGAAGGGCCGGTTTCTCAATAGAGGGTTAGCCCTGACCCGTGGGTTAAAAAAAGAGATGGCTGACATATTTACCACATGCCAAAAAAAGACAGCTATTAAAGATAACCCACGGGTCAGGGGTAATCCTCTATTGAGAAACCGGCCCCTAATGTTCTCTGCATATTTCGTCAAAAATAAGTTTTTCCTTGTCTTGGATTTACATTTTAAAAATCTATATTTAACAAAAATTTTTATTGTTATTATTATATCACTCAAATCAAACCTATTGTCGTTGGTGGCCTTGTTTCGCAGGTGGACCGATTATTAATTATAATAATATATAATAATAGGGGGAATAGTGTTAATTTTAATAGATTATTATTTTTCAAGCAAATTAATAAGATTCACGCATGTCGCCGTAAGTTGTATTGTGTTAAATCAGATTAAAATTATGCCAATGCCTTATTTAAATTCTACATTGCATTGTATCGTATTTATCCTTAGAAAATTGATGCAATGTTGTCAAGATTTAAGGTTAAATTCTGGCATGTCAAATTGTGTCAGATTTTTTCAAATTGTGAAGAATCGCCCCCCAGATGTCAAAAAGCAAGGAAATAAAGGAAAATTTGCACCAAAATAGTTTAGGGAGATTGTCAAACCCACCAGTTTATTCTAAACTGTTTTGAGGTCTGTAAAATAAATATTTATTAAAGAAAAAGAAACTTTGACGATACAGGACTCCAGTGGACACTATACAGGACGCTACACTACCATGAATTTATTAGAGTTCTGTAGGATGGTGTACAAATTTGGTGTAGCTTGTTACCCACACTTTAACCTCATATCGTTTTCCTCTTCTTTCTTCCCTGGACCCTTTTTTCAACCATCATTTTTTAAAGTTTTCAACTGTTTTAAAACAAACCATTCAGGAGGGACCCAGTCAGGATCATTGCTGTATTCTAATTTTGAAAGTTGCTTGCCTAGAATAGTAAAAAAGCTTGTAGCTTACCACAATTCTATGTTACACTTCTGCAAAAGGTCCACTCGAGCACAAAAAAAGATCCCAATAGAAAATGTTGCAAAAATGGCAGTTACATATTTATCCAAAACAAACCTGACAAAAAACTTTCGAATATTTCAATTTTGCTCTGTTAGTTCAGCTCTTAGAGCACCTATCCACTTTCTTTTCCCCACTTTAAGCTGATACCTAGTTCAAAAAATACTTGGCATTCCATCAAAACTAACAGTATCAATATCTCCCCAGCTGCCACAGTTCATAACAGCACAAAAACTAATAATAATGATTCAAACTGAGTAAAAAACTGGAAAAAAAGTTTAAAAAAACATATATTTATTTGAGATTTACTGGCTTTAATTGATTTTTTTAAAAGGAAAACGCATTTTTCCCATGTGCACAAAGGGTCAATACTTAGAACAGCATCTTTGTTGTAAATTAAATCGTTTTACTTTTTTTTAAATTTACGTTTATGTTAGCATTGCGGCTTATGGGAAAACGCTTTGCTTGTCCTCCCACAACCATCGAACAGCTGATCGTGACAGTTCGTTAGACAGCTTATAGAGACCTTTATAACCTATAAACCAACTTTAATTTTTACAAAAAAATCCCGGGTTTTTTCAAGTAGTCCAGTCAACGATAAGGTTGTGAATGGAGGGGGGGAGAATTTTTCTCTCCGGGAATAATTTTAGGGTAATTAGGACATTAACATGTCAAAAGTCCCCACCCCTAGCCCTCCCGCTTCAGTGGCGGAGAGTAAAAAGGTGCAATTTTTCGGTTTTTTGCCTATAACTCGATTACAAAATACAAAAAAAATGTCATATCAAAAATTAAAGAGTATTAAATTCTCTACAAAACGGGTATGCTGACCTGACCTTTAAGTTGTAACAGATTTTAAGAAAGTGGCCACTGAAAACCGTTAATTTTTTAAAAACACATTTTTGCCGCATATTTTTTATCAGATTTCATCTAATAATTTTGTTTTTTATTTTAGAAAAAAATCGTGAAATACGACTATGTAGTGCATTTAATTATTTTTTTTTATTTATCTATAGAATAGAGAATAGAAATAATCTTTATTTTCATATACATGTAAAAATACATAATACATAGAAATTGCGTCAAAATAGAAACAAAAAACAATTTAAAAGTAGGTAACCTACAAAATACAGCCCTACAGCTAAAATATAAAAAATCAACCTAGGTATCTTAAAATATTCCTATAAAATTATTTTAAACAAATTTGGTCAACAAAATCTATTATTTCATACGGACTTATTTTAATTAATAATTGTCCGACTTTATTATTAAATATATTAAAAGTATAAGACACCTTAATTTCTTTTCGTAAAGCGTTAAAAAACAAACATCCATTATAATACGCATAAATAAATATGTGATCCTAAAAGTTACAGGCGTTTTAGTTTTATGGATATTTCATCATCATTATCTTCGGTCAACCTATCGACTTTAAGGGACTAGGCAGTGAATAAATTAAAAGGAATAAGTATTATTTGCAAAGAAACTTAAAGAAAAACGTTCTCACTCCAGTTGGATACATACATATACGCGGTTCCCCATCAATGTTGTCCCCTTCTCTATCGAGGCATCAAAAGAGAGGATGTTATTAAGTCTTGCCGTTTTTTCCTTGACGTGTTCTAATATTTCAAAACGGGTTCCTTTTAACGATTTTTTCACTTTCGGAAACAGGTTAAAGTCGCAAGAGGCCAAGTCTGGTGAATATGGTGGGTGGTTAACGACGGGGATCTTCTTATTAGCTAAAAACTGCTTAATTGATAGGGCATTGTGGGTCGGTGATTGTCCTGGTAGAGCAGCCACGCGTTCTTCGTTCAGAAATCTGGTCATTTTTTCTTTACACGTTGCATTAGCTACATAAATACTTCCAAATATAAATGCTGGTTCACTGTTTGACTCTCACGCGCCCATTCAATAAGAATAACACCCCTAATATCAAAAAAAAACAATGAACATCGCTGTTATGGATGTGCTGGAGCGCCCTTCTCGATCATCATCTTGCATGCACGAGACATACATTGCTTTCCGTAGACATCTTTTAGCATTTGAAAGTATTCAATAGCCGTTTTTTTGAGTTTTAATTTAAATTAATACATTGCTGAATTTTTTCGTTTGTCATAATTCCGGCAAATGAGCTATGCAAGATCCAGTTCAAACCACTGCGTAAGCCAAACTAGTAGAGGAAATACGACAAGATTGAGCGCGGTATTAGAACGCACATCAACGTGAATAACTCCAACCGCCCGAGGCGTGGAGATTTAAAACCTGTTAGTATGGGGGGCCAGTCTTAAAATTGAATTGTCACACCTCGTATAATACAAATTTTAAATTCATATTGCATATGGAATAAAAAGAAATTATACATACAAAAACTGATGCAATTCTTTACGTAGTAATGTACATAGTAATATTTGGATAGAGATAATGTGAAAATATTTATAATTAATATTATTATTATTTTGTTTGTCTTGCTTTTTTGAATTTCTGGCTCGACTTCTTCATCTTCATTATGATTGATTAAAACGGACACACCCTTTAAAAATATTCTCTAAAATCTTTTGGTAGCTACATTTGATGTCGCTGTAGTCAGTTACGCATCTACAAAAAATCAAGCATAAAATTTTTCTGGAGCTAGCTAATTTGCTAAGCAAAGCTGTAGCTACTTCATAATACGTTTTACGTTAATGTTGTTTTGTTGTTACTACACTTACACACAGGATATGTAATAACAGATCAGAGTAATATTTGGATAAAGGTGATGTAAAAATGTTTGCAATCAATAAAATTATAATTATTTTATTTGTCTTGCTTTCTTGTGTTTCCGCTGCACTTCAGATTTTTTTTTAAGTCAATAGTTTCATATTTGACCCTGCTTTTATAAATTCAGGAAATCTATAGGCATTTAGGGAACTTTCATTTGCCGGGGAGTTACACTATTTTAGCAGGTATAACTGTTAAGAAAGTTCTACGTCAGCATGCAAAGAGCGGGGATTGTAAAACACTTTAGCTAGTTTTTGGAGGCGGTATTTTTGGTAAAGCTTTATAAATTCTAGCTGACCCCTCCAAAGTGCTTCTGATGTTCAATCTACTAGTACTACTATGTCGGTTTAGAACGTTTTTCTACGTTGTCCGACGCCTATTCTCCACCTCCTTCGATCCTGACAATCATCTTCCGTCAGGTTTTTTTGACTCATTGATCTTTGGATTGACTGTTGCCATTCTAGTTTGGGACGCCCTCTTTTTCTGCGCCCTATTGGTTGCCATTCTAGGACCTGTTATGGTAATCTTTCGTCGTTCATCCGTTGTACATGGCCGTACCATATCAGTTGCCTTTTAGTGATGTCATCCGTTATGCTTCCCTCGATTCCCATTCTTTCTTTTATGATATCATTTCTTATGTGATCTATTCTAGATATTCTCATTGATCTTCTTATTGCATCCACTTCGACACTTTCCATTTTTGTTTTGTATTTTTCTGTTACGCGACAAGTCTCTATTCCATACAACAGCGTGCTTTTTACCATTGTTTCATATATATTAAATTTTACATTCCTTTTTATCTCTCTACTCCATAAAATACTGTTAAGACATCCATTGCTTTTACTATTCTTTTTTCCAATTCTTTACAGTCTGTTCCTGTCTTATCAAATGTGACACCCAAGTATACATACTCATTGCATGGAGATATTTTTTGTCCATTGTCTAGTTCTAACTCACTGGATTCGTTTCCAATACATAAGTACTGTGTCTTGTCCACGATCACTGTTAATCCCCACATTCTTCCCTTAACTTTCTCATCATATACTCCAAGTCTTCTTTATCATTAGCTACAATTACTTCGTCGTCAGCAAACTGTAGTTTGTATATGGTAAATCGGTCGTTAAGTTGTATTCCCATGCCGTGCACTTTACATTCCCAGTTTTTTAGAGCTACTGCGATATATATTTTAAAAAGAGTTGGAGAGATACAACATCCCTGTCTTAAGCCTTTTGTTACCAGGAATTCTTTTGAAAGTCGATTTCCAATTTTAATTTTAGATTTTGACCCTTTGTATAGTTCTTTTATCGCTTTTATGTATGTATGATTGATATAAGTTTGCTCTAACACTGTCCATAATTTTTCTACTGGAACGCTTGCTATGCTTTTTGTAGGTCCACAAAGGTAACATGAGTCTCTATATTTCTGGCGCTTCTTTTCTCAATTACTTGTTTAAGACAAAAAACATTATCACTACAAGATCTGCCTGCATGAAACCCACTTTGCTCTTCTTCTTCTTGTTCATGAAAATCATTCTCTATTAGATCTCTAAGAATCCTACCATACAATCTACTTAGAGTACTGGTGACTGAAATTCCTCTGTAATTGTTGCAATCCAGCTTGTTTCCTTTAGGTACTGGATGTCCGTTTATGCATTGATTGATAATATATGTGAGATTTTCGAGTAGTTTCTCTGATCCATATTTGGGCAATTCAGCATATATTCCCTCAGGTGCGCTAGCTTTTCCGGATTTAAGCTTTTTAATACTATTCTTTATCATTTCTTTTTCGATGATTACTTCCTCTCCATGTACTTCTATGTCTCTCCTCGGAGAGGCTGCCAGATATCCGGGTCGTCTCCTGCAGCAGTCCCTTGTAGTGTTCTGTCCATTGCTCTGGTTTGATGATCTGGATGTTTACTTTTTCTTTTGTTGAGTTTTTTACTGTAGAAATGAATTTCCATACTTCAGAACTCTGCCTACCTTCTACGTGAGTATTTATATCGTGACACTTGCGCTCGAACATTTCATATTTTTTCTGTGCGTATCACGTTTCTTAGCTGTCTTCTGGTTTCCCTGTAGATGTCTAGGTCTCTTTGCTCTTTAGTACTGAGCCATTTCAAGTATGTGCGTTTTTTCTCTTCTTTTCTTCCTGTTATTTCTATTATCTTGGTATCCAACAGCTTCGTTGCTTGCTTCCTTCAAGCTTTTTATTATGTTTGTGTATATCTCTTCAAATGAGTGATTTGTGTTTATTAATTTTTCATCTAATCGGTTCTGATACAATCTTTGAGTACTTTCGATTTCTAGACTTCTAAAGTTGTATTCTTGATTGTCTTCGATGCATTCTAGGTTTTCATTTTCTCCAATACTTTTGTCCTTATTTGTTTTTCTTAAAGGGAATAATATTTCTGCCTTTACCAGATGGTGGTCAGATCCACATACCACTTTAATTGCGAGTGTTGTCCACCTATAGCATAATCAATGACTGATTTAAGATTTCTTGTTGGCTGAATCCAGGTATATCGATGAATATCCTTATGTTTAAAAAGCCCATTATTTATTTTTAGGTTGTGTGTTTCACACAATTGCATCAGTCTTAAGCCATTATCATTTGTTACTTCCTCTCCAAATGGTCCTATCACTTTGCTCTGAGTTTGTCTACCAGTTCGGCTATTAAAATCGCCAAGCATAATTATTTCTTTGGTATTACCGATTTTGGTGATAGTCTCATCAAGTTGGTCAAAGTACATTTGTTTTGTAGCTACTTTTTCGTCATCTGATGGTGCGTAGACTGCTATTATGCTCATATTATGTCCAAGCATCTTCATGTTCACTCGAAGTATGTTTTCACTAATGCAATCGTAGTCTGTAATTTTATTCTTTAGATTTTTCTTTATTAACAACGATACCCCTCTGGCTGCTCTCCTTTCTTTTGGGACTCCAGTGAATATATGGACAAAATTACCGACACTATTCGTACCTGTTCCTTTCTTTTTTGTCTCTGTGAGTGCAATAATATCGATCTTACAATTCTGCACTTCGGTTGCAATAATGTCCAACTTTTGATTCACTCCCTGTACGTTCCATGTAGCTATATTCATAGTCCTTTGTCTTTGCTTTTTTCGTCTTCGACAGTTTCCATCCGTTGCTCCGAGGCTTTGTTCAATCGCAGTCAGTAAAAGTATGCAGGAATAATATTTCTTTTAGTCCTAGCTGCTGAATTTCGTAGATGAAATATACGGGTTTCCACTTTTCCCTGACAAGAATTATATAAACAAAATATTGTGATCGGGTGCAGGGAGTTTGGAATTGCAGTGCGCACAACATCCTGTGATGCTTGCAGCGTTGTGATTCTACTTTATTAAAGTTTTTTATTTGGTAATTGTATAAGACAATCTCTGTTTTTAGGATTGGAAAGACATTCCTAACTTGCACTAATTAGATTATCAAAACTAAAATAAAATGATTGTTTCATACAATAACATTTTTGTTATGTTATGTCTATCGAAAACAACCTTAAAGAATTGAATTAATTCAATGCTCTAAGAAAACAATGGTGCAAAACTTTCCTGAATAATGGGTCTCGATAAATTTGACTTATCCATTTTAAAGGTTTGTTGGTTAGGTCGGTTTATTAGGTTAGTTGGTAAGGTTGGTTTAGTAATTGAGGACCTTCTTTGCCACAACATTTTATACAGTAAAAAAACCTCATTGATAACCACATTATAGTTGATGATTGTTTCCCAACAAAAGATTTACAGAAATAAAATTTCGGACTTCCATTCTCTTTATTTATTTTAAAACACGACGTTTCGGTTAGTAAGTATCTCTAACCGTTATCAAGTGTAAACTAAACAATCTAGTCTCTAGGCTACTACTTATACTACTTGGTGTGCAGTCAGGTGCGACGGCCCGCCCCCTTTTTAATCCTGTTTTCCTTAAGGAGTGGTTTCCATATGTTTGGTATGTCCGTCCTTGGTTGACTGAAAACTTCTTTATTCTGCATTATAAACGCAGCTTCAATAAACTTTCGTTTTCGCCAATGCGACTCCTTATGTAAAACTTTAGCTTCTGACCACTGAATCCTGTGATCATTTGACCATGCATGATCTGCTAAACCGGATTTTTCAATATCCCCTAATTGGGTACTTTTTACATGTTCATTTACTCTAACCTGAAGAGGGCGTTTCGTTTCACCTACATATGATTTACCACACTCACACGGGATTTGGTAAATACATTCCTTATTATTTGAGGGATTGTCTGGTTTTGTTTTAGTTACAAAACTTCTTATCGTATTTCCCGAAGAAAATACTGTTTTTATATTATAGTGTTTAGCTATTCGTCTTATGTTTTCTGAAATCCCTTGAACATATGGAATGTTAATAACACTTAACGGATTATTATTTTGAGAATTTGGTACATTTAGTTTGTTTTTAATTTTAAATATCGTTGAGTTTATTAATTTGTCGGAATAACCATTCTGTTGCAAGTCCTTTTTAATGTTGTTAATTTCTGTGGTTAATTCTTCATTATTACTACAAATATTTACGGCTCTTAAATACAAACTTCTTATAACTCCTTGTTTTGTTGCAACAGAATGATTAGACTTAAAATTTAGGTGCTGTCCCGTGTGTGTAGGTTTCCTATACACAGTGGTTTGAATGTTTCTGTCTAATCGTTTGACAAGAACATCCAAAAAAAGTAAGGCCGAATCTTTTTCAATTTCCTCGTTTACCCATTAATTAAGCACAAATCTAGTGTTAATTTTGTATGGGTCTCCCTTTTACTTAATATCAAAAGAAAGGGATAGACATAATATTAACACTAAATTTGTGCTTAATTGATGGGCAAATAAGGCACCTACCAGGCATTGGAAACCTGTATTCAGAGTTCCATAAAGTAAGCGATAAGAAGTTAAAAACACTACCAATACAAATTTTCTCAAATGCCAATCTAACCTCAAATGAGAAAATAAAAGAACTTACCTTAAAATTTCTCGGAAAACTATGCATTTTATACTCGTCTGAACTTTAGACACTTCACCCAGAAAAAAACTAGAAATTATTATTCTTTTATATTTAAAAATTGCAAAAGTTACAAATTTAACAAAATTTAATTTTAATGCTTCACAGCAGCAAAGATTACCTACATAAGCCAAAAAGATAGATTTAAAATGAACCCGAAATAAAATGCGGTGGAAGAGGTTTTTCTACCTGAAAAAAAGGGGGACGGAAAATCCAAACCACAGATAATTCTCAAAAAAAATAGAATAAGGAACAAACGCGCGACCGCAGCGCCTCTTTTGAGCTTAGTGAGAACTTTAACCTAACGACCTGTCAAATTGCATTGAGTTTCCTAGGCATGGTCCCAACTACCCTAAACATATTCCCGGAGAAAAAAAATTTTCTGGTGATTCAAGAAAAACCATTCAATTTTGCTTATTTAAACGTTACTGTCAGATATTAACAGATATAGCTATTAGGTAACGAGTCTTGTTTTCTCCGGTTTTTTAATTAACCTCCAAAAAAAAAACAAAAATGCTTTTTCTTTACTTTTTCCGCCGCCATCTTTAAAAAGTAAATGAATTGTTTTTGTACATTATATTTTACAACTAGCTTAGGGTTATATACAGTGAAACCTCTCCTTGCGGACACCTTTATCAAGCGGAAACTCCCTTTAGCTGGACAAATTTGTTGGAACCAAGCTTTTGCCTATTTCTTTACATGTAAAATTCACTCCTATAACCGGACACTCGAATACCCGGACGCAGACCATTTTTTTGATTAAAAAATGTTAAAACCTCCCTTTACCGGACGCGAACCTCTGAAAACGGGAGCGCTGCCCGACATGGGCACAAATGTTATCTAGTATGTTGGCAACAACGCACTCTGCGGCCAGGGAATTACCTCCTTCCGTTTTAATGTCGTATTTACAACATATTTTATTCGACGGGACTGCTGTGTTTTATTTTTCTTGTTCAATTGGATAGTAATAGATCTGTTTGAAATGGCGTCTAGTAAAAAACTTCCTAAGTTTACCTGATTTTTTACCGATTTTCTATCAATAAGTGTTGTTTAGTTTTCCGTTTGTGTTGTCCTGTTTTATTATAAGTAATATGACCATGTAGGTTTAATAAAAATATATATTAAAATTTCGCAGTTTTCTCTCTTAAGCGGACACCTCCAATAAGCGGACAAAAACAATAATAATCGATAATTATAACAATCACTTTACTTTTAAAAAACTACCCCTAATTAAACACCATGCAGGGGTGTTATTTTTGTGGCGATATAGATAAGATACTATGTTATGCAGAAATTACACAAAAAATTAAAAAATCACGTTTTTAGACCTTATCTGGGGGTTGCTGGCCCCTCTATGGGGGGTAGATGGTGAAAGTATGTTCGGAAATGCTGAGAAATAATGGATTAAAAAAATCAAAATAAAACCAGTCCTAGATTAAATTTTTTGATTAAACGCCACACCCAATCCCCTTGGCGAGTGTGCAGAGTGGTTCTGCACCATTTTGTCTGAAAATTTTGACGTTTCACACAATATTGTATCACCAAATCACAAATAGGCAAGCAGCAAATCATTTCAGAAATAACTATTGTGAAAGCAAACTACCGCCCTTTGTACAAAGCACTAGTCGATAGTGCTTGCCTATGACGGTTTGAAATCTTTTCTGGATAAGAATTGTCGTGCACTCTATTTTCTTTAATATCTCCATGCCTGGACCCTCGTTTTGTAATGGTGTTTCTAAAAAAGTTAATCATAACAAAAACATTTTATGTAAAAAAAAGGCAAGTACGCGAAAGTGGTATTCCGTAAAAAAAATTGAGATAAAAGTAAAGGCAAGTAATCAAAAACAAATTTCAAAATGAAAAGTTCTTACTAGTTTGGAAATGTTTTTTACAACTTTGGTATTTGAGCCAAACTTCTTTATGTTCAATTTGGCACTGTGCCTAAGAGTCATTTGCAGCCGTAATAGCCAAGTTTAGAAAAACATTTCCAAACTATTGTTGATATTGTATTAAAGTGGCACCGCGTCATAGCTATGGTAAACCAAATTTTGCGGCAAAATCTAAGTAAAGAAACCTTAAAAAATTAGTGTTTTACTTTGTACATGCAGTGTGCCGCTCGAGATTTAATGTTCGAAGGATAAAACACTAAGACTTTTTAAAGGAGAGATCAAATCCGAAACATAAAAGAGGATCCAAAATTATATTAAAATGTGCGCAAATATTGATTTAGTTGCAAAAACGGTAATTTGTTTTGTAATACTCTTTCATAATTTATTTGACATAAACAGTCAAAACAACAACGAATAAATCCCGGCTAAATTAATATGTTCGTAACAACCAGATAAAAGTATATATCGTGGGCTGAATGCAATAGTTGGGTAATTCGATTTTTGTAGTTTTGAGAAAATCGATAAAATGTAATAGGGAACTTGCCCATTTTTTTTTATTTTACTAAAATGTGTGTTTCTGTATGAAAACGCATTATACCAAATATCAGCCCTTAAATCGCAATACTTATTTTACAATAAATAATTAAAGTTGGAATCGCTGACTGGTATATTCAAACACAGCAAAATGCGCGGCAGCCGCTGTGACGTCACTCCTTAGAAAAATCCCGGGCCCCTTATGAGTATAACGGCCATTCGGTTCATAACTTTTTTATTTATGAATATTTTTTATTTCTGTAAAAACATTCTTTAGGCACTTTTTAAGAGCAATCCAACTGTCAAATTAAAGTTTATTTGTCACTTTTAGTTTTTGAGATGATCCTTATTTTATTCGATTTTTAAAATTAGCGAAAAATTTCCTTTAAAATGATGTTTCACACTTAATATTTAATTTTTTTATATTTTAATTTTTTTATTACTTCTTATTTTTTTTTTTTTTTTTTCAAATAATTTTAAAAATAATTTAAACCAATTCTTATTCAGCAAACTAAAAAAAAAAGTTAAGAGGTAACTAAAAACTAAAAATATAAAAAATAAAAAAATAAAAAATAAAATATTAGGTGTGTCATTTAAAAAAAAAATACACTGATTTCAAAAATCGAATAAAAAAAAGGTCATTCCATAAGAAAAATACAAACCTTATGTAATATCTCAAAAACTAAAAGTGACAGCTAAAATTTAATTTGACAGTTGAATTGCTCTTAAAAAAGTGCCTCAGGAATCTTTTTACAGTAATAAAAAATATTCATAAATAAAAAAGTTACGGGGGTGGGTCGAAAATGCACCAAATTGAAAATATATATCTTGAAAGTAGTTTAAGATATCGATGTGCGGTTTTCGGCATTAATGTTTTAACAAAAATCGAGCTCGTAACATGTAGGTTAGTTTTTTTCTATCTCCTCTAGAAATGGGCGTTTCCTATCAAAAGTGTCCAATTTGGACCACTCTGTACCTATGTGGGTAGGTATAAATAAAAATAAATCAGCACTAGTGTTTATAGAGCTCATTCTAAACAGTGTTTTAAATAGGTGGGTACCTACTTTACTATTAATATACTTATTTTTAATAAGACTTATTAGTATGGTTATATATATAAATATAGATATATATAGTACTTACAGTACTTAGGTATTTATACTTACTTGCGAGCTTTTACACCACGAACTTCAGCTTGAGAAAAATCCTCCGAATTTTTAATGTATAATGCAGTCATAAACATATCAACTCTAGGTAAATTGTCTGATTGTCCTTTTATAAACTCCGCATCAACCATTTTCAGTCTTTAACAGAATCACAAAACACTAAATTAAGAAGATTTAGACAAAACTACGTCCGGAAATAACTGAACACCACGTTCAAAGCTATAATAAGTATAATATCAATTACTTACGTGTTGTTTCAATGTCGGTTAACGGTCGCATGGATCGAGATCCAAAGACGTGACGTCACAACCAATGTCAGCGCGTTGTAAGAACAGGTCAAGTTATTCAAATTTCAAACCTATATTTCTCAGGTAATTTAATTGTTATTGGAATTTTTCTTTTTCTAGGAAGTTTCTTATGATAGTACCTTACGATTTTAATTGTTTTTAAAGGATTCGATTTTTTGGGCAAGTTCCCTATTGGTAGTATAAAAGGAGTCGCCTGGAGAAGGGTTGCTTACACAATATGAGATAATTTTTATTGTTAGGGTTTACACAGTTGTATTCTTTTATAAAATAAAAAGATCAGAAAATAGAGAAAAACATACTGGTATCTAAAGTTATCTATTTATAGCTCCAAAAAGTTTACATGTTTGAATTGTCTACTTTTTACATTTGCAGACGTCGCCAGTTTAGAAATTTTTCATCGTTTAACCTAGAGGTTCTTGAACACACTTTGTTAAACACCAACTTTGAGCAGATTTATACTAGTAACGATATAGATGAGATTTATAGATCTATAATAGAGATTATCACCGAAGCGGTGGAAAGGTGCTGCCCTCTGGTCACTAAAAAAATCTCTGGTCAAATAAAAACCAAGAAAAGCTGGGTTACAGCAGATATTAAAAGAAGTGGCAACAACCTCCGAAATTTATTTTGGCTATCAAAAAACACGACCGACTTAGAAACACAAGTTTTGTACAAAAATGAGAAAAGAAAACATAAACAACTGGTACGAAGTACAAAAAAGCAATACCACAATAAAATTATTGAAAACAGCGATAACAAGCAAAAAACGATATGGTCGTTGGTAAATACAAACACAGGTCGTACAAAAAATAAAAACAAAGTGACTCAAATAGAACTAAATGGGACTCAGATTAATAAACCCATAGAGATTGCAAATGCGTTTGCGTCTTTTTATGAGAGTGATGTAAAGGGTAAACTTAAAGATAAGTTTGGTGATCACAGATCCCTAGAGTGCACGAAAACGGAAACTCCCTGTAAAGTCATGTTTGACTTTCAACAAGTGACAGAAGTTCAAGTTATTAAGGTTATAGATAAACTAAAAAATAAGAAAAGTGTGGGGACTGACAATATTTCTATACAGGTGATTAAGAAGGCAAAAAGTTCCTTGGCTTCTCCTATATGTCATTTAGCTAATACGTGCTTTAGGAGCGGAAAGTTTGATGAATTAAAGTGTGGTATCATAATACCTGTTTTTAAGAAAGACAACCCGAGTTTAATTGGCAATTATAGGCCAATTACAATTTTAAACGTTATGTCAAAAATTTTGGAACGTTTACTCTATGACCAAATAATGTCTTTCTTAAATCAACAGGAAATATTGAGTGATTCTCAGCATGGTTTTCGCCGAGGGAGGTCGACGGAGAGCGCGGCTGCGTCTTTTGTGGGGTCAGGTTGACCAGGGATACTACGTTGCCGGGCTCTTTTTCGATCTCTCCAAGGCATTTGACACGCTGAACATTGACTTTTTGCTGGAGAAACTAAAATCCTATGGCTTTTATGGTTCTTCCATAGAAATCTTAAGATCTTTTCTTGAAAATAGAAACTTTAGAGTAAAAATAGATAACGACCTTTCAGAACTGAAAGATCTAGACATAGGTGTTCCACAGAGCTCGGTGTTGGGGCCGCTGTTGTTTTTGTTGTATGTCAATGAATTGTTAGAAAACCTGTCAATTAAATACGTAATTTTGTTTGCAGATGACACAACAATAGTGGTCGCGGCTCGGAGTTCTGAGGAACTGATAGCTTTGATCAACCTTACCTTGCAAGAATTTGATACATGGTGTGCCAAAAATCAGCTAATCTTAAATTTAAACAAGACAACTTGTGTGCAATTCAGATGCTCTAATAATAAATCAAAAATCGAATTAGGTTCTATAGCAAGTAGCCCAAATACTAAGCTTTTGGGTGTTTACCTAGACGAATTTCTTAAATGGGATATACATACAGATAACGTCTGCACGCAATATATAGACTTAAGCATATGTTCGAGCAAAAATCCTTATTAGATATGTACTATGCACTAATTTATTCTCATCTCATCATCAAGTTATAATATTATTCTGTGGGGCAATAGCTCTACAAATCAGCGAGTATTCATTGCACAAAAAAGGGTGATAAGACTTATTTTTAATTTGGCTTACAAGGAAAGCTGTAAGCCGACTTTTATCGCAAATGGTTTGTTATCTTTGCCATGCATTTATATTTATAGACTTTTATTGCACACAAAAAGAAACGCAAATTCCTATTTTACAAATGCTCATTTTCACTCATATAGCACAAGGTCTGCGAATGACTTGTTTTGGATTCGCACAATTTATCAAAGTTCGAGAACTGTCCTTCCTATATAGGGAAAAAACTTTTTAATAAATTGCCTGATCAAATTAAAACTTTACCAGAATTAGTCTTTAAAAAAAACATTAAAAATGTACTCATACAAAACTGTTTCTATTCTGTAAGAGAATTTTTGAACTACACATTTTAATCTTGTTAATTATTAATTAACGTTAATGTTGTTTTGTCTTAACGTCTGTAAAGTGCCTATGTGCAAGTTTTTTTTTCTTTAAAATCAATGTAGTTTTTAAAAAACCTTTTAATTGTATTTTGACTTATTTATATTTTTGACTTTTATTGTTTAATTTAGTTATTTTACTTTTAATACTGTAGCACTTCTTAAGTATTTTGCGCCTTGAACATGTACATCCGTTGTAAAATGGCTTTCGTACAAATAAAGATTTCTATTCTATTCTATTCTATGGGGGAGGGGAGTGAATTAGAATTTTGGGGTTTTTTGATTTTTTCCAAGGGTTTGATCACAATTTCTATCAGTGTGCCAAATTTAGGCTTTGTAGCATGTCTGGAAGTACAGTAGAATTTTGATGATCTATACATAAGTGAGTGGCAATTTCGTCGTTTTTTGAAATTTTGTAACTACTTTACTACTTTATGGAAGTCCATGAAACTGGAGGAATTGTTAACTCTATAAAGATCTACGACTGTGCAAAGTTTGAGTTTCGTAGCTCATTCCGAAGTAGAGTTTTAAATAGGTCAAATATGGGCTGAAATGTTTCAAGAAAAGATGGTACAGCAGTTTCCGCGCGAACTTGGCGGGGCACTGCCGTGCTCCCAGATAATAGTTCTCCTAGGAAATCTAAATCTATGATAACAAAAACTGAACCTGAACATCTAATAAGACAAATTTTAGTGCAAAAAAAGGATGATAACATAGTATAATAATGGTAGCTCGGGGACGCGTTTCTGCCTCATTAGGCTTCATTCTGAATGATGCTGAATGAAGCCTAATGAGGCAGAAACGCGTCCCCGAGCTACTTTTACCTCTGAGGTCTTGCCCGTGAAACTTTTTTGTAAAAACTTTTTACCTCGTGAACTTCCTTCAAATAGTATAATAATAATAAGGGAGAAAAATCTTTTTTTTTTCATCATTTTAGCCATTTAGTTTCAGGGTATAGATGATGACAGATAAACAAATTTTCGAACATAGCAGAACTGTAAGTAAGAATCTTGTAATTTTGTAAGCTACGTTTTTCTCGATACAAAAGAGCCGGCCAGAATAAAATGTCACAATAAGCTATGGATGAAAAGATCAGTGAGTCACAAAGTCGCAATTTTACGTTCTCACTAAGATAATCTTTGTGAATGTATAATGATTTCAGTTTATAATAACACTTTTGTAAGAACATCCCCACATGATTTTTAAATCTTAGAGAGGAATCAAATAGTACTCCTAAATTTATTGCAAATTCGATAGTTGGCAAGTTATCATTATTTAAGGTAATATTTATATTGGTTAATTTATCACGATCGTTGCCAAAAATCAACAGCTGGGTTTTGCTCTCATTAAGAATTATGTCATGTTTTTGAGAAAATTCCTGAATGAAGCGTAAATCCTGGTTATATGCCCTATACTCTCGTCTAAATCTTCAATTTTAAAAGAACATCTTAACTGAACATCATCAGCGTACCGATGTAACGCAACAGATTTAAGCAGTTTTTTATATCAGCTGTATATGTGCTAAATAGCAATGGACCCAAAATGCTCCCCGGGGCAACACCCCTATGCATTTCTGCCCTAGAAGAAACATCAGAAGACAACTTCACCTGTTGGTAGCGACCAGTTAAATATTGACTCAGAAGATCAACCGAACTCTGCCCAAGACCAAAATAATGTACCTTGGCACTAAGAAGATCGCGATCAGGGGTATCAAAGGCTTTACTATAGTCTATAGTCGCAGGCTGTGTAAATTTTATCGGTCTCATGCAGCAGAGTGGTTCTCGTACTGTATTGTTGGCGAAATCCCGACTGTGTGTTAGGTATTATTTTATTATCAATCAATAAACGTATGAACTAAGCTGTTCATGTATAATCTCAAAAATTTTTGAGAAAGCTGGAAGTATGCTGATGGGTCGGTAATGTTAAAGCTTGTTGGATTGCTAATTTTAGGGACGGGTATTACATTTGCGTTCTTCCATGCAATGCAAGAGTTTATTATGTAAGTAATGTGTGAAGTTAGATAAGGAACTACCAGGGTAATCATTTTAAGTGAAATACCGTCTGGGGCAATAGCATCAGATTTTATTACTTCATAGAAATTTAGCTCAAGGATCGTTTCTGAAAATGTAGTATTATTCCATTCAATGGTTTCTTGAACTGCAGCTCTCTGTGGAATACTGTTGATAAAATACTCGCTAAATTGTTCAGATGTACCCGCTTGCCTAGGATCACTCCTGGGTTTTGCGTTGATATTTAGCCGTTTTAGGGAGTCCGAAAACCCGTAGGATCATTTTTAAATTTTTGGTTAAGGTCAATATTTTTTTCAGTTCGTAGTGTATAAAAAACTGAATTTCATAATTGCTTGTAAGCTATCCAGCTATAGTAGAAACTTTTTTATATTTAGTTAAGGCTTTATTACGCAGGCGCATTATTAATTTGATGTTAGGTGCTATTCAGGCAGCGGGCGTTTTCGAAAATTTAGATGCTTTAAAGGCGCGTGTTTATCAAAGAGCCTTAATAAAAAAGAATAAAAAAATGTAATCATCTCATCAACAGTTTAAATAGAAATAATTGAATTCCAGTCAATACTATTCAGGTCTAAAACAAAGGTATTGTAGTCGGTAAAGTCACCGTACATCCTAAACTTTATTTAAGGGCGAAATTTTTGGTTCATTTGTGATCAGTGATACCATCCATTGGAATAACCTGAGAGTTTCCAACAAAGTCCCGGTCGTTTGTAATTATTAGGTCAATAAGTTCGTATTTTCAGTCACTCGAATCGGTTCATTTATTTGAAATAACCCATAGAGCAATTCCACGCCAAGTCATCCAATTTACAAAAAAAGTGTTGCCCCGACATTTATTTTTTTCTTTATTCATGCTTACTAAATGAAACAGCTTATGCTTAACCACTTTTGCACAATTTTAGATTTTTTAATCCAATTAGTCTGTTGTACACGCATTTGAAAAGTCCAAAAACGGGCAAAATGGGACTTTAAAAAAAAATTATGCTCATAGTAAACAGCACCTAAAAAAAATTAACCTATAATTTTGAAAACATGCATAAAAGTAGTTTTCAAAAAAAATGTGATGTTTAGCAAAATCTTTTATGCTGGCTTAATTAGAGCAATTTAGAGAATATCCAAAAAACGCAGAAATTGTCGAAGTTTTCATATTTTTTTGGGGTATAAAATGTTTTCTTAAATTTTTGATACAGTGTTGGAAAGCTATACTCAAGGACTATATCTACTACTATGTCGGTTTAGAACGTTTTTCTAGGTTGTCCGACGCCTATTCTCCACCTTCTTCGATCATGACAATCATCCTGTCATATTTTTTTGACTCATTGATCTTTGGATTGACTGTTGCCATTCTAGTTTAGGACGCCCTCTTTTTCTGCGCCCTATTGGTTGCCATTCTAGGACCTGCTTTGGTAATCTTTCGTCGTTCATCCGTTGTACATGGCCGTACCATATCAGTTGCCTTCTAGTGATGTCATCCGTTATGCTTCCCTCGATTTCCATTCTTTCTTTTATGATCTCATTTCTTATGTGATCTATTCTAGATATTCTCATTGATCTTCTTATTGCATCCATTTCGACACTTTCCATTTTTGTTTTGTATTTTTCTGTTACGCGACAATTCTCTATTCCATACACCAGCGTGCTTTTGACCATTGTTTCATATATGTTAAATTTTACATTCTTTTTTATCTCTCTGCTCCATAAAATAGTGTTAAGACATCCAATAACTTTTTTGCTTTTACTATTTTTTTTCCAATTCTTTATAGTCTGTACCTGTCATTTTCTAGTACTAACTCACTGGATTCGTTTCCAATACATAAGTACTGTGTCTTGTCCACGTTCACTGTTAATCCCCACTTTTGGTATTCTTCTGTTAACTTTCTCATCATATACTCCATGTCTTCTTTATCATTAGCCACAATTACTTGGTCGTCAGCAAACTGTAGTGTGTATATGGTAAATCGGTCGTTAAGTTGTATTCCCGTGCCGTGCACTTTACGTTTCCAGTTTTTTAGAGCTACTGCGATATATATTTTAAAAACAGTTGGAGGGATACAACATCCCTGTCTTAAGCCTTTTGTTACCAGGAATTCTTTTGAAAGTAAATTTCCAATTTTAATTTTAGATTTTGACCCTTTGTTTAGTTCTTTTATCGCTTTTATGTATGTATGATTGATATTAGTTTGCTCTAACACTGTCCATAATTTTTCTACTGGAACGGTATCATATGCTTTTTCAATTCCACAAAGGTAACATGTGTCTTTATATTTCTGGCGCTCCTTTTCTCAATTACTTGTTTAAGACAAAAAACATTATCACTACAAGATCTGCCTGCGCGAAACCCACTTTGCTCTTCTTCTTCTTGTTCATGAAAATCATTCTCTATTAGATCTCTAAGAATCCTACCGTACACTCTACTTAGAGTACTGGTTACAGAAATTCCTCTGTAATTGTTGCAATCCAGCTTGTTTCCTTTTTTTATGTATTCAGGATATGAATGCAATTTTCCAATCATTAGGTACTGGATGTCCGTTTATGCATTGGTTAATAATATATGTGAGATTTTCGAGTAGTTTCTCTGATCCACATTTGAGCATTTCAGCATATATTCCCCCAGGTCCGCTAGCTTTTCCGGATTTAAGCTTTTTAATATTATTCTTTATCATTTCTTTTTCGATGATTACTTCCTCTCCATGTACTTCTATGTCTCTTCTCGGAGAGGCTGCCAGATATTCGGGTCTTGTCTCCTGCAGCAGTCCCTTGTAGTGTTCTGTCCATTGTTCTGGTTTGATTATCTGGATGTTTACTTTTTCTTTTGTTGGGTTTTTTACTGTAGAAATGAATTTCCATACTTCAGAACTCTGCCTACCTCCTACGTGTGTATTTATGCCGTGGCACTTGCGCTCGAACATTTAATTTTTTTCTGTGCGTATCAAATTTCTTAGCTGTCTTCTGGTTTCCCTGTAGATTTCTAGGTCTCTTTGCTCCTTAGTACTGAGCCATTTCAAGAATGTACGTTTTTTCTCTTTGACCATTTCCTGTATTTTGTCCGTCCACCACATCTTCCTGTTATTTCTATTATCTTGGAACCCAACAGCTTCGTTGCTTGCTTCCTTCAAGCTTTTTATTATGTTTGTATATATCTCTTCAAATGAGTGATTTGTGTTTATTAATTTTTCATCTAATCGGTTCTAATACAATCTTTGAGTACTTTCTATTTCTAGACTTCTAAAGTTGTATTTTTGATTGTCTTCGATGCTTTCTAGGTTTTCATTTTCTCTAATACTTTCGTCCTTATTTGTTTTTCTTAAAGGGAATAATATTTTTGCTTTTACCAGATGGTGGTCAGATCCACAGGTAACACCACGAAGTGCTCGCACATCATACCACTTTAGTTGCGAGTGTTGTCCACCTATAGCATAATCAATAATTGATTTAAGATTTCTTGTTGGCTGAATCCAGGTATATCGATGAATATCCTTATGTTATGTAAAAAAACCATTATTTATTTTTAGGTTGTGGGCTTCACACAATTGCATCAGTCTTAAGCCATTATCATTTGTTACTTCCTCTCCAAATGGTCATATCACTTTGCTCTGGGTTTGCCTACCAGTTCGGCTATTAAAATCGCCAAGCATAATTATTTCTCTGGTATTACCGATTTTTGTGATAGTCTCACCAAGTTGATTAAAGAACATTTGTTTTGTAGCTGCTCTTTCGTCATCTGATGGTGCGTAGACTGCTATTATGCTTATATTATGTCCAAGCATCTTCATGTTCACTCGAAGTATGTTTTCACTAATGCAATCGTAGTCTGTAATTTTATTCTTTAGATTTTTCTTTATTAACAAGGATACCCCTCTGGCTGCTCTTCTTTCTTTTGGGACTCCAGTGAATATATGGACAAAATTACCGACACTATTCGTACCTGTTCCTTTCTTTTTTGTCTCAGTGAGTGCAATAATATCGACTTTGCAATTCTGCACTTCGGTTGCAATAATGTCCAACTTTTGATTCAGTCCCTGTACGTTCCATGTAGCTATCTATATTCATAGTCCTTTATCATTGCTTTTTTCGTCTTCGAGAGTTTCCATCCATTGCTCCGAGGCTTTGTTTAGGCTTTTTGGTAACTGCTTTGTTTTACAAGTATTAAAGAACCAGTCTAATGCCTCAACCCCCTACTTGGAGGGCCAGGATTTTTAATCAATGTTTTACTCCTCTAGCCTTTGACGAGCCAACGCCATACTATAAGGCA